>CM068966.1:79110191-79126710 GCA_035128595.1 Eptatretus atami | reverse complement strand
GTGACTGCTGTAAGGAAGATGCACAGGAGGTACTCCCACCGTGGGTTTTCAGATTTTTTTATGCTTTGAGATGTTTTGCGGAATGTAGGGTTTTACGGTGGCTGGAGTACAAATCCTGCCACCAACCTCCTAATAAAAAAGTAACCCAACTGCAGGAGGACGTCCGCAGACACAGTTGGGCACTAGATATGGATGGCCGTTGGCTCACAAGGAGCTCCTCCGCCCTTTGACAGGTTTGTTTTTAATCCTGCTGAGTGTCCATGTTCAAACACCCCCTCACCAAAAACCTGGTGGGGGAGACGGTTTAGTCGCCGACAACCCGACCATGGAACAGGTTAGTACAAGTTTTCATGATACCTGTAGCAAGTCACAGATCTGATCTGGCCTGACCTGACCTGACCTGACCTGACCTGACAATAGTCAACTCATCCACCAAGTTTGATCATAACCCATCCACAAAGTTTTGACGTATCATGCAATATGGCGTTTTTGGCCCTTTATCTCAATGGTGAAGAATCACTTAAACCTTTTTCAAGTATCCAGATTCAGATCCAGATCTTCACCAAAATCTAATAAATTCGTCCTTGTCACACACCCAACTTCTCCACCAAGTTTCGTCTGAATTCCTCCAAAACTTTTTGAGATATCCCACTCACAGACAGATCAGTAGACAGACAGACAGGGCCATAAACATAAACCTCGTCCACATTTGGTGCCAGAGGAAATTACAAAAACATTCAGACAACAGACACAATCCAAATGGTGTACGACCAAGACGTTTGAAACACCCTATACAGTACATACAAGAAATCGCTTCACTTGACTCTGCCAGTGAACAGAAGAAGACGAAGTCAGATGATGATTCAACATGCAAAATATCCAATAATGCTTATCAGTGTAGATCTCTGATTATTGTGGACATCAATTCAGCATTGCTTTCTCATATGACCAAAGTGGAAGCAGGTCATCAAAATAGACAATCATTCAAAGAGATGATCAAAATAGAAAACATCACAAAGTCATATAGCTGCCCAGTAAACAGGGTTCAGTTCTTGAACTGATTAAGTCCTGCCTTCCTGAGCAGCCATACTCGGTGGTGCCTTAAGTTTTGAAAATGCATCCTCCCAACTGTACAACCAGTTGTTTTGTGAAATAGTAGACGATTGTGGTTGGTTGCTTTATGCTTTGAAAATGCTGCGGTTTCACTTCTTTGATTATGATTACATTTTTGGATGACACTTGTTTGTCTTAAAATATTAATGATAGGGTTTTTTCCTTTCAAAAATGTGAATGCTTTTGCTATCTCATATATCCATGCATCGAGCAGTTAATATTAAGGTTTCAGTTCGATAAGTAGCCTGGTGTTGGCTTAGTGGTTAGGGTGGCTGATTTGGGATCCTCGGGTCCTGAGTTCAAGCCCCGTTGGCCACTGAATTAAAATACACCAGGAGGTTGACTCAGCCTGTCATCCTTCCGATGTCGGCAAAATGAGCACCAGTGTATTGGTAAGGGGGACACTGCATCAGCGGCATAGCCACGTCCCAACCAATGATGCAACCGCAGCCACAGGCTGCACTCGAAGAGAGAGAGAGAGAGAGAGAGAGAGAGAGAGAGAGAGAGAGAGAGAGAGAGAGAGAGAGAGTTCGGTAAGTAGTCGGTATTTGGTTTAGTGGTTAGGGTGGCTGATTTGGGATCCTAGGGTCCTGAGTTCGAGCCCTATTGGCTGCTGAATTATTACCAGGTGGGGTTGACTCAGCCTGTCATCCTTCTAATGTCGGCAAAATTAGCACCCTTGTGATAAAGCATAATATTGGTAATAGGGGCACTGCATCAGTGGCATAGCTGTGCCCCTAACCAATTATGCAACCAGCAGTTTGAAGGGAAGGGGGGAGGGGGGAGTTCAACAAGTATGCCAGCTTTTCTCAGAGGAGATAACCTCATCATGCTGACAAGTAAAATCACAACATGGACTGAATATATGTCTCACCTTCCTTTTGGGTTACTGTAGTCATTGGAGCCTGGTGTTGGCTTAGTGGTTAGGGTGGCGGCTTGGGATCCTATGGTCCTGAGTTCAAGCCCGTTGGCCGCTGAATTAATACACCAGGAGGTTGACTCAGCCTGTCATCCTTCCGAGGTCGGCAAAATGAGTACCAGTGTACTGGTAAGGGGACACTGTATCAGCGGCATAGCCGTGTCCCAACCAATGATGCAATCAGCAGCCACAGGCTGGCACTCAAATAGAGACTGTAGTCATTGCTGGTGTTTCTTCCCTGAAAACAGACCTGCTTCATTCAACGAGATTTGATTATAGAGTGGGTTGTCCCGTGTGATAAAGCATAATCTTGGCAAGGAAATCGAAAAATCTTGCTGTCTCAGCACTTTTTATTGCATTCTTCAATGTCAGATTGATAACTTGCTGCCATGGGGATAGCGGAAGACTGCTTGAGACAATACCGAAGGGTCCTTAACTTGAAATCCTGGCCAAGATGCTTTTTTTTCCCTTCAGCCGAAAGTTTCCAGGTTGATATTGAAGCATCAAAGATCTTTGTGATAGGCATGAGAGAGAAATAAATTGAAAAATACCTGCTGCAGGTATCTGTATAATATTGGATGACAATTTGTCGATGGTTGAGCTTTTGAGGTCAGTGGCTACCACTCCAGACCTATCTGTCCATAAATGACTATAATTCAAGTACAAATTTACTTTTCTGGTCGACTAACTTGCACGTAGTGTCAGTGTCATCGAGGAAAGCATGCATTTGGCCAGGGTATTAGCACAAAATTACCTTAAAAAAATTATTTTTTTAAGATACTAGAGGATCTTAAAGTGATTGCAAGCAGACAGGACAGTCAGGTTTGAATTTTCCCATCGCATCAATCATTAACAGCTCATATACATTATATGAATCCATCCGTGGCTACTGACTGAGTTTGAAAAGGAGGCGGAAATGATAAACAGGAGCCTCGGATTTAAAGACTAGAGCTTGGTGGCAGTGAACTGTGTTTGCCCTCTCTAGATTAATGGTTCCAGGTCGCCGGTAAATGTCATCAGCTCCCAACGAGGTTTTTAGGCAATCCTTACTGGCTTTTGTTTCTTAACAGTCCATGACACAATGCAGCTGTGTCGGAGCCCCCACGACCCCACCTCACACAACCCTTCCCTCTCAACGACCTACACACATCTCAACCATCACCCTTCTACCCCTGACATGTCAAGAGACTGTTTCTGGCAGAATTTACCAGGCACGTTTTTAAAAGTTAAATTAAAAGATGTCTCCACAGAGACCAGGCCTTTCTGAAAGTTTTTTCATTGCCTACAATACAAGTTTAACTTGCCCAGTACCGTTCACTCCCCGCTTTGAAACAAATAAATGAAATATGAGAAACATGTGTGAGATAGCGTTGGGGAAAACTGTCATTTCAGCTCAGAGTGAGAGTGTGAAATGTGTAAAATTTCTTTCTTTGTCGGCCAAGCAGCTTTTGAAGACGAACAGACGAACGAGGACATATTTGCATTCAATAGGACATCTTGTTCAAAACCGTTTCCTCCCAGCTGAAGGCACGAGTGTCAGTGTGGATTAAATACACGCTGCCAAAAATTTCAATCCACCGGAACACAAGCTTTGACAAAACCCAACATCTTGGCTGTGAAGTCACTCGAATGGGCTTTTGGTCTCAGTTTGCATTGCAGTCTTTCCATCTTTCTGTACACGTGGCAAAGACTATGCATAAACACCTGCAGTTTGCATGACCCAGGGGTAACTACCCTTTCATCATCGGCTCGGGACAGTGTCCCTTAACCGTGCTTTGTTAGCTGTTGCAGCTCAGTTCATGCAGGTGTCTGGCACACTCATGGTGATGGCTTCCATCGTGGTGGAATGGCCTAGTTGTTGGATGGATTCCTGCAGGTTAGACACAACAGGCAAGTGCAGAGGCTGCTGTGCCAGGATTCAGTACATATAGGTTGATTTAGGCTTTCAAACAAAGTTAGCGTGATTGGAACATTTGGGCATGATGAAACTGTCAGTACTTACAAGCTTCATTACATGGATAGCTTAGAATACAATCATATATCATCATAGTCCCTAGTCCCTAGTCCATACCATAACATAGCTGCAATATAGTACCAAAAACTACAATGCGTGCTCTTCATCTGCCCGATGAAGAAATTTAATATACAGTATTATGATGACTGGAAAAAAAAACAACACACATTATGTATATATGACCTTAACATCAGCTTTTCACAAAAAGCCATCAGTTGTAGTATTCCTGACCTCAAGTGCAGGTGAGAAGAAAATTATGTTGGTGGAGAAGACAGATGGACTGCCACAGAGCGCCTGGTTGACCATGAGAGATTTGGGACGGTTGTTGCCACGGACGAGTCACACGACACGACCACCTCTCCTCCACTAACCTTTCTTTCACTGCATTGATGAATCGTGCTGAGAGCAAGTTTGCAAGGAGAGAACCAGTGACATTGTCAGATAAAAGATCACCATCTTAGTCCTGTGCACAACAGGCTGCCCTTAATGGATCAGTCTCGAGTGGAGGTGACTCTGGATACAATTTCGACAAGTTTATTTTCCAATGATTTTAGGCCACAAATAAGATGAAACAGATGCTCTCGAACGTTTGAAATTGACTCGTAACACGTGATTGCAAGTGAGATTGGGCAGCTTGCTCTTGAGACATTCATCGGGTGATTTATTTTAATTTATTTCTGCTGACAGGTATATGTAAGGGTACATTTAAGGAGAAAATACAATGGGAGGTATTCATAACATTCACTGACTTTATACAAGACACAGCTCATATCTTTATGCATATTGCGTGCTCCATTAACCTCTGTCTACTCATACGTATCTTTGCCTTTTTATGATTTTAGCCTGTTAAGTCGGAAAAAAGCTTCATATATGGTCCGTGTACATATGATACCAATACACCTGTGATGTGCAGTCACTCGATTTTGAGTGGCATTCAGAAAACTCGTAGATCAAAAGGCAAGTATTTTTAACCAGACTCGGTGGCTTAATGGTTAGAGTATCTGCTCTGAGTCGAGAGGTTGGTAATTGGAACCTGACCTTGGCTGAGTCATACCACTTTTTAAAATGGTATATGCTGCTTTCTTGCTTCACTTAACACCGAGCATTACAAAAACTGATAGAGCATGGACAAAGAACCATAATTTAGCAACCATAGTGCAGGCTTTGATGAGCCTAATGGCCTCCTCCTGCGTTGAAGTTCCTTGAAAGGGAACTGGAATATTACAAAAGGTATGTGGAAGCATAGTTTGATGAGGTGGATGCTATATTAATAGAAATCTTTTAAATGACATATAAAACATTAGACTATCTCATTTCTGATATCCCAGCTTTGCTTTACTGATTCCCAAACCCAGAGATGCCGATGGTATTTGTCACTTCATTCACGGAGCTCTTCATGTCAAAACAACTTTTGCAAATTGACGTTTTATTTATATATTTATTTTGGTTTTGGTGATAATGCATAAAAGCTGGATCAGCAAATGAGCTTTTAAAACTATACATTTTGGCCTTTGGGCCAAGGTGCATACACCTTGTTTAGGCAATCATTGGATGACTATCTACTTTGTTTGGTATTCTGGCTCAGTATAATGTTTCACTTTTTGGTGACATTTATGAAAATTTATAAAAATGTTTCACATTTATAAATAGAAAAACCCAATTTGAACATGTAAAAAATTTTTTTTAATCAGATGTCCTGGACTGGTGTTTACATTTACTTGAGAAAATCCATGTGACCATAATTATATATACATAAACTGTCCCTTTGGTATCTGTATTAATGTTCTGTGAATGTCTGTTTTCCGAATCATTTTTGAACACTCATCCAAACACAAATACTGTATTTACTATTCTACTGATATTTACCATTCTCAAATTAAAAAAATTATATTGATTGCTTAGACAAGTATCAATATTTCATCAGAACTTTGATTGAAAGGCACTCCTTTTTCTGCAGCTATTGCTCACCTTTGAGGAAAGACTGGTCTGATGGAACTCCTTTCATGACGCATTGCTTCCTGGAATATGGTGCAAGAAAAGGTATCAAATTACGAAAGAGAATGTATAGAGGTATTAAAGAAAATGTATCGAAATATTAAAGAGAATGTATGAAAATACGAAAGAGAATGTATCAAAGTATTAAAGAGAATGTATAGACATATATAAGAAAATGTATTGAAATATTAAAGAGAATGTAAAGAGATATAAAAGAAAATGTATTGAAATATTAAAGAGGATGTATAGAAATATAGAATAAAATGTATTGAAATATTAAAGGGAATGTATAGAAATACTAAGGAGAATGTATTGAAATATTGAAGGGAATGTATAGAAATACGAAAGAGAATGTATTGAAATATCAAAGAGAATGTAAAGAAATATAAATGATGTCTTGAAATATTAAAGGGAATGTATAGAAATACGAAAGAGAATGTATTGAAATATGAAAGAGAATGTATTGAAATATATAAGAGAATGCAAAGAAATATTAAAGAAAATGTGTTGAAATACGAAAGACAATGCAAAGAAATATTAAAGAGAATGTATTGAAATATCAAAGAAAATGTATTGAAATACTAAAGAGAATGTATTGACATATTAAAGGGAAGGTAAAGAAATATTAAAGAGAATGTATTGAAATATTAAAGAAAATGTGTTGAAATACTAAAGAGAATGCAAAGAAATATTAAAGAGAATGCATTGAAATATTAAAAACAACATATTGAAATATTAAAGGGAATGTATTGAAATATTAAAGAGAATGTAAAGAAATATTAAACAGAATCTATTTAAATATTAAAGAAAATGTAAGGAAATATTAAAGAAAATATTGAAATATTCAAGAGAATGTGTTGAAATATGAAAGAGAATGTATTGAAATATTAAAGAGAATGTTAAGAAATATTAAACAGAATGTATTGAAATATTCAAGAGAATGTATAGAAATATGAAAGAAAATGTATATAAATATTCAAGAGAATGTGTTGAAATACTAAAGAAAATGTATTGAAATATTAAAGAGAATGTTTTGAAATACTAAAGAGAATGTATAGAAATGTTAAAGAAAATGAATCAAAATATTAAAGAGAATGTATGAAAATACGAAAGAAAATGTAATGAAATATTAAAGGGAATTTAATGAAGTATTAAAGGGAATGTATAGGAATACTAAAGGAGAACCAGTATCGAATTACAAGAGGGATTATATTGAAATACTAAAGAGAGTGTAATGAAACACTAGAGAGAATGGATTTAAATATTAAAGAGAATCTATGATGATTCTGAAGGGAAAGAATTGAAATACTAAGGAAAGTGTATCAAAATATTAAAGGGAATGTGTTGAAATACTGAATAGAATGTATTGAAATATTAAAAAGAAAGTGAAAAATGTGGACACACTTTATTATTGTGTCAAGTTTTACTTTAAGACAGGTAAAAGGGGGATGGATTTAGCTTTTAAGGTTAAATCATCTTGTTTGGGGGATATCTATTTATTATATTCACAAATAGGGGATAATTTGAGCCATCATCCTCACCCTACCCATTTCCATATCCTGTCTACATACATGCCCCTTTCCTCCCCTCTTTTTACTCCCACCCCCTCCCAACCTCATTTTCCTTCTTTCCACAACCCCCTAACTTGGTAAATCATGGTAATATCCTGTGGAAATATTTTCCCTAATTTTCTGATTTTAATCCCCTCCCCAACCCCCTAAATTTTTATGGAATAAATAGATGGCACCTTTTCTCTTGGTTTATTTATTAAAGAACTTGAATTTTCATAATGCACTTATTTTGATTGCCCTCTCATTGTTGGGCAAATTAAATTTTACGCTTTTGTTAAAAAGTGTGAAAACGTTTTGACTTTCGGCCTCACATTCCCGGATCGGCTGTGAAAATGTTGAAACAAGAGACACAAATAGCTAATAACACTGTGATGGAGCAGACTGAGAAGCCATTTGGCAGAAAAACCAGCTTCCTGGAATGATGAACTGCTGCTGTCAGAGTCCATTTCTGAGCTACCATATGTCCACAATGGTTATGGCATATTTTGGGACATAGTTCCCGTCTAAGCTTGGCAAAGGCAGCTTCAGCCAGATGGATGCACCAAACGCTCCCTGTTTGAATCCAGTTTCACTTGAAGTTTGCTTGGTCATTAAATGGACTTAAGTTTGACAATGGTTTATTGTTTGACATGGTTTATTCGACCAAAACCTCTCACGATGATGATTATTATAAGCTGATAATCTGCGTTTTAAAATCATAACTGATGGATAAAGGTGATATTTCATTTCCATTACAATTCACAACGTATTCTCCTGAATATGTGTGAATGTATGTAACAGGCTTCAACCACTTAATATCAGGCAAAAGTATAATTAACATAGGCTGATACTAATGTAAAAGTTTTCTTCTCAAAGGCTAATTATGCTCCTCGGCATGATATGATGTCACAGGGAATGTAACGATTCTTGGATCGGAGAGACGTTTTGAAAGGAGAGGCTTGTACATATATACGTTACACATAACACAGTGAAGGCAATGTCCAGGGACGAGGTGAGAATGACAGGCGGTGATTACGAGCGACTGTAGTAAGTAGAGCGAGTCACGAAATCAAACGGGTATTCATATCAATAACAATAACAGCGCTCAAATCAATTTGACAAATGTGTCGTTTTAGGCAATTTACACGGCAATTAAAGTGCTTGGGTTTTGAGTAAATAAATAGGAAATAATTTTGAGCCGTCAGGTTATGTTGGTGTTGTAGACACGGCGGGAAAGGGGTCTGGGAGAGTTTTCCGGCCTTTTGGACCCTCGTTTTTGTGATCCACAGGGAGAAATGACGGACAGCTCTTCTTTAAGGTGAGAAGAGCACAGAACTAATGCTTATAGAAGAGTGAATTGCAAGCTTGAATAAAACAATTGGGAATTGTATTTCATCAAGCTGCAGGTGGGAATTCAAAGGTCAATAGTATGTGACAACATCCTTTAATACCTCGATGCTGCTGTCAAATGGATCTCGATCATTATATCACACTTAGTAGTTAGGTGGTGGTGTGGGTAAAGCCTTATAGTTATAGCAATTTCCCTCACTAGTATGAGTTAAACTCCCAGTGCTACTCAGTTGAAGTTTCCATACCTTGTGCTAGATTGATAACCTGTCCAGGATTGGGTCCTTAGCCATGGAAACGTTCACATTTTATTGTGAGCACCCCCGATGTCATGATTATTGGCCTCTAACATATCCTCCGTTATACTGCAGATGTTTTATCACTATATAAACAGGACATTTTTGCCAAAATGTCAATCATCATTGATCTCAATCAAACTCCAATCAAGTAAAAATGATGTTTATCTTTTGCATGACTGGGGAAGATACGAAATTACATGAATTCTGGGACATGAAAAAACAAGCAAGAAAACCTGAGGATTTAGTATCTTTTTATTTAATATTTTTATATTATGTAAGAATGGTCTGAAGCTGGCAGGATGGCCAAGAGGTATGCACACTCGCCACTCAGCCATCTAGCATGGGTTTGAATCTTGGTCCAACTATAAAATGTCATCTCGATGTTTCAAAGGCAGGGTGATTCATCATTGTGTGTGCCGTCCCTTGTATCGGCGTTAAACTGGGTGTCCCATCCCACGGTGTCCTTCATGAAGAGTAGGTGAGCTATTGCTGGCACCAGAGCCAAATTCCAAATTCTTGCCTTGACTTCCTAAGTCAGAGTGGCAACATGACCAAGAGTGTAGCCAGAGTAACTGCTTTGGCAGCACTTCTGCATCGAGCATGGTATAGGATGATGAGGATGAGGATGATGAGGATGAATGTTTTTTGTAAGGGGGGTGGGGGTCTGAAGATGAGGGTTAATTTCGTACTACGACCCAAATTAATTAATCATACGTCATTATAATTTAGTTTGGTGTCTTTGAATACACCTTCTCGACCATCACTAAAAGGCACTCTCTCTGGTGTTTGGTTTTCAAATATTTCAGCATATTGGACATATTACAGTGATGAGCAATGTCTATTGAACAAAGTGAGTATGCAACTTTTGGAATGGCTTCTTTAACCTTTCCGAAATAGTTCCAAACTGCACGTCTGAACCTTTTGAACGACATGTTGTCAAAACTTCATCAGTCGATGTATTGCCAACCCATCCGTCAGCAAAGCAATCAGCACGCTTTACGAGCAAACTCCAAATGCCTTGCTATTCATTTAAAAGGAGCACGCCCTTGGGGAGTGTTTATTTTGCAAGTGATCTGCTTTTGCTGCTACATTGCAAATGACATTTCAATCAATATATTACCAGACCGTGAGTAACCGGAACATGCCCAACAGGGACAAAAACATTTTTCACCGAAAAACATGCTTCTTTACATGAAGTAGGAATTCCTCAGAATCGACGTCGTGGAATCGTTGGAATCGAGTACTTTGTAATCGATTCCGCCCACCAATATTAAGCACTCAAGCAAACACATTAACAAAATGGTTAAGGCCCTGTCACACCTTGACGTTTTAGCCAGCGTATGGCAAGGTCTCAAAATGTATGTAAATAAAACGCTGACGTACGCTGAACTATTGATGTTTTTTTTTTGAAGTTTTGGGCGTATAATAACGTGTTGGACGTATGCATAACATATTAGTAACGTACACAGAACGTTTTAATCACATATAGTTAACTTATACCAACGAATGCTGAGCATGTTGTCGGCGTTCACAACCTATGCCCAACGATAGTCTAACTTATGCATAGCGCGCGGCAGCGTATCGCCGAGATCACGTGGCGTAGGCTATTAATAGGCTGCGGCTCGACGATTCAAATCATAACCGCACTAGCATCAAAGTGTGAAGCCGCTGTCACACCTTGACGTTTTAGCCAGCGTATGCCGACGTATGAAAAATTTGCCGAACCAAGCTGGCACACGTCGAATACGTTATGGGTAAGTTTTGTATATGTTAATAGCACGCTGGCATACGTCGTAGTACGCTTGCATATGTCATCATACGCCGAGTACGTCGATAATTTTTCAGCATGTTGAAATTTCTCGACTACTCGACATATGAACACATTCCGCATACGCTGGCTAAGTTGTAGGCACGCTACGCGATCGTTGACACACGTCGACATACGTCTTGTACATTACTCATAAGTCGAAACGCGTCAATGTAATGTAGCGTCAGTGTTCCAGACTCCTGTTTTTTTTTTTTGTTTTTTTTTCTTCGTATGAGGTGATGTTGACACTTCGATTTCTAGTGCGGTTATGATTAAATCGTTGCGCGCAGCCTATTAATTATATATATTATAACCGCACTAGAAATCGAAGTGTTAACATCACCGTCATACCGAAGAAAAAAACCAAAAAAAAACCAGGGAGTCTGGAACACTGACGCTAACCATTACATTGACATGTTTTCGACTTATGAGTAACTTACAAGTAACGTGTGTCGACGTGTGTCAACGATCGCGTAACGTGCCTACAACATGTTACTCATAGGTTAGAAATAAGTTTCGGGTACGCTAAACATTACCTCGACGTGTTTCGACTTATGAGTAACTTACAAGTAACGTGTGTCGACGTGTGTCAAGATCGCGTAACGTGCCTACAACTTATGGCCAGCATTATGCGGAACGTGTGAGGCATACGCTGGCATACGTCGAAAAATTTCAAGCATGGAAAATTTGTCTAACACCTTGGCGTACTACGACGTATGCCAGTGGTACTACGACGTATGCCAGCGTGCTCTTAACGTATACAAACTTACCCATAACGTATTTGACGTGTGCCAGCGTTTTAGCCAAATTTTGCATACGTCAGGCATACGCTGGCTAAATCGTCAAGGTGTGACAGGCCTTTAATAAGGAAGGTTACTGGGTCATATTAAACACAGTTCGAGATGTCCAAAGACGACCAGAGATGTCCGGAGTATAAAACAATGTGCAAATAGACAAATAAACACTTTTTTAGCATTTGGAACTGCTGCTACATTCATTTCGTGGTTTAAATTTTGAAATTCAGTTCAGTTCAGGAGATTCTTGAGCTTATCACATTTCACCTGAAATGAGATGTCAGTCAGTCAGTCAGGTCAGGCCAGATTAGATCTGTGACTTGCTACAGTTATCATGTAAACCTGTACTAACCTGTTCCATGGTCGGGTTGTCGGCGACTAACCCTCTCCCCCACCAGGTTTTTTGGTGAGGATGGTGTTTGGATATGGACACCCAGCAGGATAAAAACAAAACCTGTCAAAGGGCGGAGGAGCTCCTTGTGAGCCAAGGCCATCCATATCTAGCACCCAACTGTGTCTGCGGATGTCCTCCTGCAGTTGGGTTACTTCTTATTAGGAGGTTGGTGGCAGGATTTGCACTCTGGCCACCGTAAAACCCTACATTCCGCAAAACACAAAAACGCAAGAAATCTGAAAACCCACTCTGTGGGAGTACCTCCTGTGCATCTTCCCTTCACAGGGCAACTCACCGGATGACGGATTGGGGCAAAGCCTTCAGGATCCGCAATCTTTGATGAAGGAGGGAAACCACGGAGTAACATTCCCGGGTCAGATTGCGGGAGAGTGTGTCGGAGTGGTGCTGAGATGTCGTCCACCAGACAGCGGTCTCCTTGGGTTAACATGAGGCGGTCCCTTCGGGTGGGTGCCTGGAATGTCCTATCCCTAAGGAGGGATGACCAACTGTCTCTGTTATCATCTGAGTCAAGCGTTTGGACATCGGTATTGCATCACTCTCTGCGGTTCGGCGACCGGATTGTGGCGAGATCATGGTGAGTGGTTACACCTACTATTGGTCTGGACGCTCTGATGGTTACCATTCCCAAGGAGTTGCTGTAGCTGTGTCCAATATGCTGACTCCAATGATAATTGAGGTAACACCGGTCAACGAGCGTATTATGAGATTAGGATTCGTCACTCCTTAGATGTCATTTCCCTGGTCTCTGTTTATGCTCCGACTGAGGCGAGTGATCTCACCGTGAAAGGACACATTTATGCCATGCTCGAGTCTGTGGTTGATCAGTGCCCCAGACGAGACACACTTCCAGTCTTGGGGATTTCAATGCATCGACTGGAACTGATAGGGATGGTTATGAGATGTGTGTTGGTCCCCATAGGTCAGGAACTATGAACCAGAATAGCACTAAGTTCCTTGACTTTGCAAGAAGTCATGGACTTAGGGTGGCCGGTTCATGGTTTCAGCGTCCACAAGCTCATCGCTGGACTTGGTATTCCAACCCTGGCGGTGTGGCAAAGGAGATTGACCATGTCCTCGTTGAAGGTCACTGGAGGATGATCCAGAACTGCAGGGTCTACGGAGTGCTCTGTTCCTCAATACTGACCACCGGCTTGTTGTAGCAACTCTGAAGTTGCACCTTAAATCCAGGAGAATGGTACCAACCCAGCCTAGGCTGGATGTTGGAAAGCTCAAGAATGAAGGGTAGCTGAGGAGTTTGTGAACAAGCTGAGTAGAGATTTGGGGGATCTGGGTGCTTTGGGAGTCCTGAAGAGTTGTGGAGTGCCTTCAAGACACCGTCCTTGATGTTGCCGGTGGATGTCTTGGAACTCACCGTCGGGCAAAGAAGAATTTTGTCTCTAAGGGACACTGGATACATTGACCAGAGTCACAGGCCAGGCTGATGGCAGAGCTGGGCTGTTCAGGGAGCTGAGGCGTAAAACTGTACGTGCGCTAAGGGTGGACAAGGAGGCCTATGTGCGAGGAATCTGTGAGGGGCTAGAGCATCACTTGTGGTCAAGTAATTCTTGTCCTGCTTACAGGTGAATTCAGGCATTGTGTTCTTCCAAGCTATCCCTCGGTATACTGCAGTTAGAGCAGAGGGTGGTAGGCTCTTGATAGAGGAGTCCGAAGTGAAGGTCCGCTGGGCCGGTTACTTTGAGCGGTTGTACCAGGCTGATCCACCAATTGTGAGTTGGACGTCAGGGGTGTTACAATCCCTGTTGCTGACCTCCAATCAACTGTGGTCCACCTTCGCTTGTGGAAACACAGGCTGCGATGCACTGGTTGAAATGGGATAAACTCCTGGGATCTGTGGCATCCATGCTGAACTTCTCAAGGCTGGTGGAAATGCTGCACTCGTGTTGTTGCATGCAGTTTTGTGCTCTGCCAGGAACACAGGCATCATCCCAACTGACTGGAAGACGGGCCTTGTTGTCCCTCTCGGGAAGGGAAGGGTGATCCCAAGACTGCAATAACTACCGAGGGGTGATGCTGCTCTCAATGCCGGGCAAGGTCTTTGCTGGATAATTCTTAATAGGGTTCGCCACCATCTGCTTGAGCACCAGCGTCCAGAGCAGTCAGGCTTTACACCAAAGAGGTCAACGATTGACCGTATCCTTGCTCTTCGGGTCCTCACCGAAGTAGGCGAGAGTTTCGGCAGGGGCTGTTTGCAGCCTATGTTGATCTCTGTAAAGCGTTCCATTCAGTGAATCGGGATCCCTCTGGAGGATTCTTGGTCTTTGTGGGGTGCCACCAAAACTGATCGATCTGATGTCTGAACTCTACTCTGGTACTGAGAGTGCTGTGAAGTGTGGTGGTACCATCTCTGACTTATTTCCAGTTGTTACTGTAGTTCGTCAGGGGTGTGTACTGGCCCCGACACTTTTCAGCACTTGTATGGACTGGATTCTAGGGAGGATGTCGGAGAGATCAAGCTGCAGTGCATCGTTAGGGATGTCAAGATCTCTGACCTTGATTTCGCAGATGATGCAGTCATCTTTGCGGAGACTTTAGATATCCTTTGGGGCCCTCGAGTTGCTGAATGAGGAGTCGGAGCCGCTGGGATTACAGGTTTCCTGGGTCAAAACTAAGGTCCAGGCTTTCAATGACATCTTGGATGCTGCTGTTCTGTCTGTGCCTGTTTGTGGTGAGGATGTTGAGGTCGTGGAGAGATTCACTTACCTTGGCAGTGATATTCATGTCTCTGCTGGCTGTGAGTCAGAGGTCACAGACGTCTGGGTCGAGCCTGGGGAGTCGAGGATTAACTGGATAATGGGGTGTGGCGCTGCCGGCACCTGTGCGGGAGGACGAAAGTCCGAGTCTTCAGGTCCTTGGTGCTTCCAGTCTTACTCTCTGGATGTGAGACTTGGACTCTGACCAAGGATCTGAGAGGAGATTTAATTCCTTTGGTACCAGGTCTCTTCGGAGAATCCTTGGCTATCGCTGATCGGACTTTGTGTCCAACGAGTGGTTGCTGAGAGAGACTCAAATGAAGATTTGTTACCTGCATCGTCCGTGAGCGTCAACTGCGGCTGTGTGGACATGTGGCTTGTTTTCCTGACGCTGATCCTGCTCATCAGATTCTCTCAGAGAGGGAGCCTCGTGAGTGGAGGAGGCCAAGGGTGACCACGTGCCTCGTGGTTGCAGCAGGTTGATCGGCATCTCAAAGAGATTGGGATGGGCCAGCCATCTGCCTGGGGGATGGCCAGACGGAGGCCCTGGAGTACCGGCGGAAAGTGGACGCAGCCACACGCTGCTCTGGCACCCATACCTGACCTGACCAACCTGAGCGAGTGATTCGTCCTCCATCATCCTGAGCGAGTGATTCGTCCTCCATCATCCTGAGCGAGTGATTCATCATCCATCATCCTGAGCAAGTGGTTCAGCTCCGTTATCCTGAGCGAGTTGTGAAATTACACCCGATTCCAAGCCGTTTGCGATATTAACGTGTTTTCTAAATTACCGAGCCAATTTTTTTCCACCGTCACACAGAACGTTTATAAATAATAATGTTTGTGAACATATCCTGAAATGTCTATTTAATGTGCCATTGTTTTCGGTGAAAGCTACTCAAGGTTTCTGGACTGTATACAGTATGTACTGTGCTGAAGTTGGTAATCACACTGACTCGAACCTGCCGATTCCTGAAAAATTGCTGATATAATCGGCCGTGTGTGTGTGTGTGTGTGTGTGTGTGTGTGTGTGTGTGTGTGTGTGTGGTGCTGTCCATAAAACAACATGTTCTCTCTGTTAACTCCCCTACCCCCACCCCTCTCTCTTGTTCCATCCTTGTTTTACCCCTTCCCAATTCAGTGCAGCACCCGACTCCCACACACACATATAATATATATATATATATATATATATATAATATTATATAATATATATATATATTTGTTGTAGATTTCCGCCCGCCGGCGTGCAACCGACCGCGTCTAACCAATAGTGTCGCTTCGCCCACCGAAAGGACAATCCAGTCGCGGCTTTCCGGATCAACGCCGGAAACCAGCCACGTGTGTGTTTTTAACCACACCACAACCTTGTCCATACTCTACCCGCGCTACAGGGTCCGATCGCCAAATCTTCGATTTACCTAATTATTCGTGCGGTAGGTTACCGAAGATTGTACCTCAACGGGACCGCTTGGAAACGAGCCGCTTAAGCAGCTCGCTTCCTTTTGGGATAACCGAGCGGGGTATTATCGCGCAGTTCGTTGGAACCCGATAC
>CM068966.1:79075896-79098069 GCA_035128595.1 Eptatretus atami | reverse complement strand
AACATATCAATAATAACATATCAATAATAATATACCAATAATAAACATATCAATAATAATATACCAATAATAAACATATCAATAATAACATATCAATAATAATATACCAATAATAAACATACCAATAATAATATACCAATAATAAACATATCAATTATAACATACCAAGAATAAACATATCAATAATAAACATATTAATCCCTCAAATATTCAAACTGTTTGCCCCCCGGCATTAAATGAATCCTAGCACCACTATTATAATACCGGTAATACTGGTATAATCCTTACTGTATACCTACTTTTGCAGCCCCCTGTATATATATATATATAT
The DNA here is from genome assembly GCA_035128595.1 of Eptatretus atami. NCBI lineage: Eukaryota > Metazoa > Chordata > Myxini > Myxiniformes > Myxinidae > Eptatretus > Eptatretus atami. Next base: position 79,097,738 of record CM068966.1, on the reverse strand, counting down.
GTTTCCTGGTAAGCCCTGCATTTGAAGTTTATTTTAATTTATCTTTTGCTGATGAAGCCTTCAGATAAAAACATGTTCTAGGCTAATACTTAAAATGATGGCATGTATATTTCTCAAGCTAAGATGTTCTGTCTCTCTCTGTCTCTCTCTGTCTCTCTCTGTCTATCTCTGTGTCTCTGTGTCCTCTCTCCCTCTCTGTTTTGCCATCTCTGCTCAGCCTACATGTTTTCTATGTCCAACATTAGGCCTGCTTTCTGCATGTGGCTCACAGCTGAGCAATGCCGGCGCCTTTCTGTCGCGAGCCCAGCTCTGGTCCTGGCCTGAAGAATAAAGTCGCATCATCCATCGCCCTATTGGGTCGAACTACTGAGACAGTTGCCTTGTAAAATAACAGCAGAAACCAAAAGTCACGATAAAACCGCCATTGTCTGGAATGAAATCCTTGAAATGAAGGAAATCGTGAACTTACTTTTACACAATAAATCTATCTGATTCCTCAGTGTATAATACTTATAACCACAAATCAAAGAAATGCAATTATGTGTCTTTGTATAAATGAAAGAACTGCAGTAAAACTTCTTACTTTTGTGTCGTGAAAATGTAGAAATCCATATTTAAAAGTATATCTGAACCACGAGCAGTTTCATTTTCCCATTGCAGTTTCAACCTGTTAAGGTGTGTACCACTTTTGTTGGAGAGCTAATAATTACTCATAAGCTCTATTTTTTTACCACCTCTCCTCCGGTCTTGTTCACTCTGCTCTCTGAGCCATATGGCTCCAGGATGTACACTTTCTTTCAGTAACTCTCTCCTGGTTAAACTCTCAAAATTCAAGCTTGCTGCACACCTCAACCCAATTCCCTTCTCTTCTCATATTTGTGGAACCGCAGTGGTTCAAATGTACTCTTCCCTCTACGGCTTCAAGCAAGCAGTGCACGACCAACTCATGTCATCCCCCATCCATACCCACGATCTTTTCTACCCCATTACCCTTGATTGCTGTACCCTCTTACATGCGGGTTAGTGTTTCCTCCCATCCTCTCATCTATTTGGTCCGACTGTGGCGCCATTGTGGCTATCTTGCCTTTTTACCCTTTGTCACCCAACTCTACCACCAGTTGAGATCTTGTGTATAAAGGAAATGTCCTCTACACGTGCATCCAGTGGCTGATTCATGTTATTTTAATACAGTTGAGAGTCATGGAGAGGCTCAAAGATAAAGCCAAATTATTGTGCACTGCTCAGCGTTTTTGAACGTTACATGAGCCGTGTTATACAGCTGCATGATGTTGATGACAGTACCACGTTTCTGTTCGTGCTTTACACCAGATCGACACCAGTTTCACCCCAGTGCATGTTTTGTTGTTGTTGTTTTGTTTTTTTACGTTAATGGCACAGTTAAACCGATTTGACCATTTGAGGACCACAAACATCTTGAAAGTAATTTTCAGATATAAGGCCAATTTTATTATTAGTTTGGCTTTCCTTCAATTCTTTATTTTTTTAAATTCAAGAGTATGCATGACGAAGAATACAAGTTTTTTTCTAATCAACAACAACAAAAAACAAACAGAAAAACTAGAATGGCACTCAGTAGAGTACACACTGCAACTCCACCAGGCTGAACAGTTTACATTTTGTGTCCAACTCTGAATAAATCTATCTGATTAATTACTCATAATTAGGTCGGATAGGTCAGATCTGAATCCGGACATTAACCAAAATCGAATCGGCTTGGTTCTTGTCACCTTCTTGTCACCTAACCACCTCGTACACCAAGTTTTGTCATAACTCGTCCACAACTTTTTTGAGATCTCATGCGATCCAAAGTTTTTGGCACCATCTCTTAGTGGTAAAGAATCACTTGAAAAATTCTCCTTTCCAGATTCGTATCTTCACTAAAATCAAATCAATTCGGCCTTGTCACACACCCAACCTCTCCACAAAATTTCGTCTGAATCCATCTACAACCTTTCGAGATATCCTGCACGCAGACAGACAGACACACAGACACACAGACAGGGCTGAAAACAAGTCATAACATCGGTTCACCTTCGGTGATTGATGTAATGATGGAAATGACGAAAGCTCTTACCCAGTGTTAGCTACAATGTTTGCCAATGCACAAACATCAAGTAATCCAAAATTGCAGGGAAAATATCAGACATGCACCACTTTAAAGTTTATGGATACATATGTCATATGTATCCCTTGGTCCTTAAAGGGTTAAAGGATTTATACATGGTGCATTCAAAAGGTTCTATGAAAGAGATACTCAGAATAGTCTGAGACGTGTCAAGGTTTTATTTTTTTTAAATACATTTGGCATATCCTGTACTATCATGAGTATCTCATTCGGAGAACATTTTGAAAGTGGGTAATGCAAGCACAGAAGAAAGACACAATGCCCAGGTGCTTCGACTGTGTATTAAAAGCTGGTTACTTGTCAACCCAGTGGTCCTGGTTTATGCCTATAGTGTGAACACTTCCATGTGTCGTTAAATTTAAGCACATGTAATTCACCAATTGTGATGCAAATGGCCTTTTACTATAAGAATAAAAAAAAAATACTCCTGGGCATCCGTGACGGTGTATTTAACGAGGCCCTTGAAGCTGAACGTCGGCTCTTTAAGTACAAATGAAAGTAATTTAGCCCCCATGTGCTCTTCGGTGGGTTGGGTGTACTTTCTTGTTGGTGAATGAATGGCACAAGACAAAATGGAGCTGAATTCCCAAACCATGTTGGTAACCGCACTCGTAGGCTCCAGCACACAGAGGTTTGCTTCACGGGCGCATGCAGTTTTCACCAACTTGAAGCTCAACTCGAAGCATTCCTATTTGCACCGTGTGCTCACAGGTGTCTCTGCAGTGTGTGCATCAACACCCTGAAAAATCTTCAAAAAAAAAAAGTGCGACCGTGGGTCTGTTGCAGAGAACGTGGACCGAGATTGAATGTCGGACGTTCTGAGTCACTAACTGTGCGCATGTGCAAGTCCACTGACACGTCAAGAAAAACTCTTATTGGACTACAAGGATGGTGCAAACTGTATGTTTGTGTGTCTTGTTTGTTTACATTCAAAATAGGGAAGATAATATAGGAGCACCCCTGCATTTTCAGAAGAGGACGTCATTTTGATTCAGGCGCCCTCGGGTGGTGGCTTGATTTAAGGCTACATCGTGGGTGCACACATCACCCAGAGCCAAAGTTACCATACCACACACACACGCACACACACACACGCACACAAACAGGAATCACATGGATCTCCTGGCAGGAGAACTGTGCAATTTTTAAGATAGTCACCAACTCGAGCTGATAACCACATCTTTATGTGCCGCCGAAGCAAGTGACTTGAAGCCACTCGTATAGGCAAGTACGGCCAGACCACACAAGGTCAAATCCAGCTGGCCCGAGTAATAAATACAGCCGAGCCAAGGCAGAACCGCAGGCCGAGCCATAGAAGGTCGTCATGATATGTCAAGTAGCACCCAACAACACGCCAAGTCAAGCCTGCACATACCGGTCATGGCATGCAGGCCACTGCATTGTTCAAAGGAGCCGCAATGGTGAAATCGACATTTATTGGATCATAACTCTCTCTGTACACCACATAAAGATTTCAAATGAACATATTTTCATACAAGGGACTGTCCATTTATTACGTGCACAAATGTCGTGGAAATTTCGATCCCCACTCCATCCCTGAATGCACCATGTATGCAAATGGCAGAACCCCCTTCACCACCTCCCCCCACTCCTCCTCCCTTCCCCCAATCCCTTTGCACACATGTGATAGAAAGATGGCTCCTAGAATGTATTAATTACCCTCGCCGAAGGAGAGGGTGTTGCATTTGGGTCTGTTTGTTTGTCTGTCTGTCTGTTTGTTTGTTTGTCCGCACAGAACTTTCGTGTTTTTCTCCGCAACCGCTTGTCGGATTGAGACGAAATTTTCACCATTAGTGCGACTCCTCATGTAGAATGTTTTAATGGTAATTATAACGTCATAGGTCACGTGGTGCGGCAACCACATTGGAAAAACGGAAAAAACTTTGCACCTCTGTTTCTGAAACAGCACCAAGGAAAAAATTGAAACTTGGCACACGGCATGTACTTCTCATGGGGAATGAGTTTGATTTTTATGACATCATAGGTGCCTTCGATATGACATCATAATTGCATATGTAGAACACTACGTCTGATCAGTATGAAAATTTTTGAGGGTCATCATCGGGGATTTACCGTAAAAGATGTAAAAATCTTCTTCTGCAGAACAGCTGGACGGATTGAGGGGAAACTTAATATAAATGTTCCCCAAGGCATGGGTGTACAAGGTTGTTGAGGAAAAATTGAAAAGTCACATGGTTTGGCAGCTATATTGGATATAAGAAAAATATTAAATAATGTTTTCTCTGGAACTGCTTAATCAATCGACATGAAACTTCATAATTATAATCCAGTAGTTATGGGGAATACATGATTTGAATTTCAACTTGAACGGACGCATGGTCTGGAAGCCAGAATTATTAACTTTTTTGATGTGGGTTTTTAAAAATTATTTATTTATTTTGAATCAGGTTCACTTGGCTGTGCCTGGATGGGTTTGGGGGTAGAGGAGTAACAGCTGAAATGCGAATCCTATCCAGGTTCCTCCTGATGACTTTTTTTTTTTTGCTTGTTTGGGTTCCTTCTGATTACTCCAATGCAGGAATGTACCGATTTGGTCTTCCATTTGATCGGAAATGAATTTATTTTAATCCCATTCTGAATTCAATTGAATGATAATTTTAAAAAAGACGTCATGGGTCAGGGTCAGGTGTCCGATCAAAGCGAGGTTGCATCAAAGTGGGATGCCTTGGTACCCGGTCATCACTGCCAGCAGTTATAAAGTGGCAGTTCTAATTATGTCTGTTATTAATTACGGAACACACCAGTACACAAACGCCACACAAATCAAGTCCTGGCCAGGGTCTGTAATCCCTGATTGCTCTTTTTCTTGTGATATTTTTTGATGAGGTGCATCATATTAATAAGAGACATTAGAACCTGTGTACGATGAATCTATTATCAAGGGTCATTTACAGATTACATATCCAGCACAAGATTGTCCACATTTTTAACCCTTCCCCCATCCTCCTTTGTCCATATAGTAACCTGCCACCACCACTACTTCGCTTGAAATTTTTTTTTCCCTTTTATCTCCTGATACACCCTACCAGCCTCCTCTGTCTATATTTGTCAGATGCAATATATATGACTTATTCAAAATGAGAACAAGAAAGCATCTCAAAATACAAAGCCCATCCAAGTCTGCTTTGTACTTTAACGAAACTTGGCGAAAACAACAGCTTAAAAAAAAATGTAAACTTTATAAATTTGTGCTCTCCATATTGTCATCATAAAGATTTGTTGAAAGCTCAAATGATAAAAAATTTTTTAGCCGCGTCTCGCGTAGCGAACATGGCTTGAAGAGAGCTCGGCGTTGTTGTTGTTGTTGTTCTTCTTCTTATTATTATTCTTCTTCTTCTTATTCTTCTTCTTCTTATTCTTATTCTTCTTGTTGTTCTTCTTGTTGTGAAGACAAAACCTTTAGGACTCGGCACTTTTATATACAGGATCCGGATGTCCTTAAATACTAAACACTTGTACACATCCTCGCATTGAGGGTGCCTTTTGAGAGCGTCTATCATGAACTTTTAAATATATTCGGACATTTGCTTTACAGTTTCGAAAAGTTCACGTTACTATTTAAAGATTATTCCATTTAATGTATTGTAATTTCGTAAATACACTATTTTCTCGTCATGAACGACAATCGTCCATGACGCGTGTCGCTATTGGCTCAATCAAAGCACGTGACGAAATATCGGAAGTTGTTGTTGTGTTGTTGTTTTTTTTCTTCTTCTTCTTCTTCTTCCTCTTCTTGTTCTTCTTCTGGTGAAGACAAAACCTTTAGGACGTGGCTCTTGGACACATTTGTCCTTGTTTTAAAGGTTTTGGTCTGGACGGACACTCTGAAGCTCAAATGGTAAATAAATAAAGAAACACTGAGGAAATTAAATTAATGGTCCCAAGTGGGACAAATGCTCATCTCCGGAAGGAGGGCGGTGGTAATTGGGGTTACTTAATTGATAAAGTTGATTTTCAGTTTGATTTTATGGAAAATGATTGGCCTGCAGGGGCTGAAAGGTCTGATTAACCCAATTGTATTCATGCAGCAAAAACTATGGAGGATGAGGGGGTGCTAAATTGATGAAAAATGTTCCATTCGTTTTTGTCCAGTTTCAGGTTAGGTCAGGTATGGGAGCATGCACCAAAGCAGCATGTTGCTGTGTCCGGTATTCCAGGGGCCTCCGTATGGCCATCCCATCTTCTTGAGATGCTGATCAACGTGACCTCCAATCACGAGGCTCCCTCGCTGAGAGAATCTGGTTAGCAGGATCAGCGTCAGGAAAACGACCCACATGTCCATACAGCCGCAGCTGACGCTCACGGACCATGCAGGTAACAAATCTCATTTGAGTCTCTCTCAGCAACCGCTCGTTGGACACAAAGTCCAACGAGCGATTGCCAAGGATTCTTTGAAGAGAGTTGATACCAAAGGAATTAAGTCTCCGTCTCAGATCCCTGGTCAGAGTCCAAGTCTCACATCCATAGAGCAAGACTGGAAGCACCAAGGACCTGAAGACTCAGACTTTCGTCCTCCCGCACAGGTACCGACAGCAACACACCCCATGATCCAGTGAATCAATGACTCTCCAGGACCAACCCAGACGTCTATTGACCTCTGGCTCACAGCCAGCAGAGACATGAATATCACCACCAAGGTAATTGAATCTCTCCATGACCTCAACATCCTCACCACAAACAGGTACAGTTAAGATAGCAGCTCAAATATGTCATTGAAAGCCTGGATCTTCGTTTTGACCCAGGAAACCTGTAATCCCAGTGGCTCCGACTCCTCATTCAGCACCTCGAGGGCCCCCAAAAGGATATCCAGAGTCTCCGCAAAGATAACTGCATCATCTGCAAAATTAAGTTCAGAGATCTTGACATTCCCAAACGATACACCATAGCTTGATGTCTCCAACATCCTCCCCAGAATTCAGTCCATACAAGTGTTGTAAAATGTGGGGGCCAGTACACACCCCTGATTAACTCCAGTAACAATTGGAATTACGTTGGAGATGGTATCACCACGTCTCACAGCTTTCCCAGTACCAGGGTATAGTTCAGACATCAGATTGATCAGTTTTGGTGGCATCCCACGAAGACCAAGAATCCTCCAGAGGTATCCCGATTCACTGAATCAAAACACTTTGCAAGCAGCCCCTGCTGAAACTCTCATCTGAGTTCGATGAGGACACGAAGGGCAAGGATACGGTCAATCGTTGACCTCTTTGGTGTAAAGCCTGACTGCTCTGGGTGCTGGTGCTCAGTAGATGGTGGCACACCCTATCAATAATTATCTGAGCAAAGACTTCCCCGGGCACGAGGGCAGTGTCACCTCTCAGTAGTTGTTGCAGTCCTGGTGATTATCCTTCCCTTTCCAGAGAGGGACAACAAGTCACATATGATGCCTCTTCCAGTCAGTTGGGATGATGCCTGTGTTCCAGGCGGAGCAAAGAACTGCAAGCAACGACATGAGTACAGTGTTTCCACCAACCTTGAGAAGTTCAGCATGGATGCCACAATCCCAGGGGCTTTACCCATTTCAACCGATTCATTGCAGCCTGTGTTTCCACAAACGAAGGTGGATCACATTTGATTGGAGAGTCAGCAATAGGGATAGTAACACCCCTGACATCCAACTCAACAGCTGTTGGATCAGCCTGATACAGCCGCTCAAAGTAACCAGCCCAACGGGCCTTCACTTCGGACTCCTCTGTCAAGATCCCACCACCCTCCACTCCAACTGCAGTACACTGAGGGATGGGCTTGGAGGAATGCAATGCGTGAGTTCCCCTGTAAGCAGAACGAGAATCACATGACCACAGCTGATGCTCCACCCCCTCACAGATTCCTCGCACATCGGCCTCCTTGTCCACCCTTAGTACACGTATAGTTTTACACCTGAACTCCCTGAAGAGCTCAGCACTGCCATTAAGCCTGGCCTTGCGACTCTGGTTAATGGTATCTGGTGTCGCTTGAGAGGCAAATTTCTTCTTCACTCTCTGTTGAGTTCAAAGACATCCACTGGCAACATCAAGGATGGTGGTCTTCAAGGCACTCGAACTCTTTAGGATTCCCCAAAGCACAGCTTAACCTGACAATTAGCACAAAGCACCCGCACCACCCAAATCCCCACTTAGCCTGTTCACAAACTCCTCAGCTACCCTCTCATCCTTGAGCTTGCCAACATCCAGCTTAGGCTGGGATGGTACCATTCTCCCGGATTTAACCTGCAACTTCAGAGTTCCTACAACAAGCCAGTGGTAATATTGAGGAACTGAGTACTCCGGTAGACCCTGCAGTTCTGGATCATCCTCCAGCGACCATAAACGATCACATGATCAATCTCCTTTGCCACACCGCCAGTGTTGGTATACCAAGTCCAGCGATGAGCCTGTGGGTGCTGAAACCATGAATCAGCCACCCTAAGTTCATGACTTCTTGCAAAGTCAAGGAACTTAATGCTATTCTGGTTCATAGTTCCTGACCCATGGGGACCAACACATGTCTCATAACCATCCCTATCAGTAACCGTCGATGCAATGAAATCCCCCAAGACGAGAAGAGTATCTTGCATGGGGCACTGATCAACCACAGACTTGAGCGCGGCATAGAATGCGTCCTTCACGGTGAGATCACTCGCCTCAGTCAGAGCATATACAGACCAGGGAAACGACACCTAAGGAGTGATGAATCCTTCGTCTCATAATATGTGTGTTGACCGGTGTTACCTCAATTATCATTGGAGTCAGCTTATTGGACACAGCTACAGCAACTCCTTGGGCATTGTAACCATCAGAATGACCAGACCAATTGTGGATGCAACCACCCGCTATGATCTCACCACGATCCAGTCTCAGAACCTCAGAAAGTGCTGCAATACCGATGTTCAAATGCTTGAGCTCAGATGATAACAGAGGTGATCATCCTCTCTTAGGATAGGACATTCCAGGCACCCACCCAAAGGGACCGCCTCAGATTAACCCATGGAGACTGCCGTCTGGTGGACGACACCTCAGCACCACCCTGAGTCATACTACCGCAATCGATTCCAGGAAGGTTACCCCGTGTTTTTCCTCCTATGATCAAAGAGTGGGGTCTCGAAGGTCTTGCCCCAATCCTGTCATCTGGTGAGCTTCCCTGCGAAAGGTAGCTGCACAGGAGATGCTCCCACGGAGTGGGTTTTCAGTTTTATTTGCGTTTTTCTTGTGTTTTACGGAGTGAAGGGTTTTATGGTAGTCGGAGTGCAAATCCTGCCACCAACCTCCGAAAATAAAGTAACCCAAGTGCAGGAGGACGTCCACAGACACAGTTCGGCACTAGAAATGAATGGCTGTTGGCTCACAAGGAGCTCCTCTGCCCTTTGACAGGTTCTTTTTAATCCTGCTTGGTGTCCATATCCATACACCCTCTTCACCAGAAAACCTGGTAGTGAAGACGGTTTCGGCGCCGACAACCCGACCATGGAACAGGTTAGTACAGGTTTACATGGTACCTGTAGCAAGTCACAGATCTGATCTGGCTTGACCTGACACTTGCCAGTGAAAGACCATAAACCTTTTTAGACCCTAAAGGGGTCTAAAAGGGTCTAAAGGGTCGATGAGTCTAAAGGGTTTTAAAAGGTCTAAATGGAGTCTAAAGGTCAAAAGTGTCAACAGGTGTGAGGGGTCTATAGGGGTTTAAAAGGATGTCGGCGGTCTAAAGGTCTATGGGGTCTAATAAAGGTCTAAAAGGGTACGCTGCAAAAGTAGTTACAGTTTAATGGGTCTTAAGGGTTAAACAGATCTAAAGTGTTCAAAATGGGCTCAAAAGGGTCCAAAGGGGTCTAAAGAACGTACATATCTAAAGGCATCTAAATGGTGTTAAGATGTCTAAAAAGGGTCTAAAGGATATAAATGTTTAAAAGGTCTAATAATGGTCTCAAAAGGTCGAAGGGGTTTTAAGGGTCTCGACTCGAGAGGGTCAATGGTTTAAGCCGTCGAGAGGGTCTAAAGTGTTGAAGGGATCTAAAGAGGTCTTAATGGTCTGCAGGGTCTAAACATCCAAAGGGTACACTCCAATAGTAGTTGTGGTCTTTAAGTCTATAGGATCTTAAGGGGGTCTATAGGGTCTGAATGAGTCTAAATGTATCTAAAGTGGTGAATGGGTTTTAAAGTAGTAAAAAGACTAAAGGGCACAAAAAAGGACTGAAAGGATTGTCCCCTTTCTCCCCCACCCCAACTCTCTGTCCTCCCCTCCCACTTTCACTCCGTTCTTCAAAGAGGGCATTCATGACATTAAGAGATTAAAATTTAAATAAGAGGTTAAATTAAATGATGATCAAGATCAAATTAAATTAAGAGGTTGAATTAAAAGGTATTGACGGGTGAAATTATATAATGACAAAACTTCGTTTTTTAAATTTAATTCACAATCTCATGATATGACAGAATCTCACGATGTGTGATGGACATGTGCACATTGATTACATTTTGTGCAAATTGGTTAAGTATCTCACCACCTGGATGGAAATTGAAAAAACAGTTCCATTAGTTTTTGCGCATCGTCATCATGAATCATCACGCCGAGTTTCAAAACGATCCGTTGATCCACCTCGGATCAACGAAAAACGAAAAATTGTGAATGGACCCACTGCATGACTGGCTGGCTGACTGAAGGACATCGTTATGGCTTCAAGAGCTCATCTCGACTCCGTGGTCGATGAACTAAAAACCAGGAGGTCCTCACGCTGACCCGCGGCAACCAGGCTAATACGGGCTATTTGTATTTACTCTGACTTTGCCCTTTGACATTTTGACCCAATTATTCTTTTTCTCCATATCTTCTCTCTATAATGAAGGAGAAGTATGGTGTAGGTATGTAGGTTGTACGTTTCATTTCCTCCTCCCAAGAGGATTTGAACCGGGAAACTGAAACGTTCAGGGATTATTGAAGGCACCCTGAAGTTGAGCATGTGCAAGCTTCATTTGATTCCATCAAGTTTGAAAAATACTGTTCGCTTGGAACAAGATCGCCCGTGGGATGGGTATTCCGCTCGTTTTCATAATACAGCAAAGGTTTGTCGAAAATTTGATGACAAAAGCTCAAATGGTAAAAATGTTTTGGTCTGGATGGACACACACACGCACACACACACACACACACAATGAAAACGTCATTAGATCCCAAAAGAAATATATGTACGAGTAATTTCTACTGAGCAAGTACAGTATCAGTAAAAACAAAAGCTGTAAAGTGCTGCAGATAGGCACAGTGTCATGTCATGAAAAAGCAGGAAGTTTTATGTGGCTGTGATATGAAGATAAAACGAGATGAGAGCTCTGGGCCTTCTCTAGCAACATACCAGGCCTTCTGGACCACATACCTGTGGCCTTTCCCAAGCACAGAATCATATTTTATTGAAGCCAGCTGCTTGTCACGACCACAAGAAATCTTAGCCTTCGATTCTGCAGAGACCAACAAGTTGATGCTCTTCAGGGACTTGCAATGCCATTTGGGAGCAGGTGCATTGTGAGTGGAACTTGGGGACAACATGGTTAACATATGGTGTGCACAGCCGATCTGCATGACTGGTTTTGATACTTCCTTTTCAGGATCTTCTGTTTGAGGACATGAAAGAAAGCCCGACGCTGCACCCTTTATGTCCTGATTGTGAACAGCTCTTCCCAAGATCGCTTCCTCAAAAGTCTAATGAGCCATTCCTTCAGTTCATGCAAGAGTTAGAAAAGAAACAAAAAGGAAAAGATTTACAAACATTGATATAAGCCATTTGGGCACATCCACGTACGCATGGCTTGGAGGACTAAAAGAAGGAAGGCAAGACGAGGAGAGAAAATAGGAGAAATGGGGAGGTGGAGGGGGGTATTAAAGGGAAATGAAGGAATGAAGAAAAGGAAGGAATGAAGAAAAAAAAACCCAAAAATTTCCACAATTTTACATTTCAAAAATGTAGAGCCCTTTATGGTCATTATAATGCAAAGCATTGCCATGGTAACGTCACCTGTTATAATTTTGCTTTCTCTGCTCACTGCGACTGAAAAAAGGAAGACCCGATTAAGAACATCTTGACCCGCGAGGCGTATGTGCGGCCTTCCTGCCTGCTCCCCCTCTCCCCCACCCAGACCTTTTGAAAAGATGAGCCAGACACATGCTGGAAATTGCTACCGCATTACAAATGGCGTTACTCAGGCCATCTGCATCCCAGATACAGTACCCAGTGCAAATAAAAAGCTGAAACCATTATCGGTGCTTCAAAATCGAGGCAAACACAGCCTCTAGGAAGCTCTTTACCTTTGATAATACCATTTGATGAAATTGTACTGGCTTCTTGGGTTTATTAAAAGAAATACAATACAAAGAAATTGAGTCACATGAGGATACTGCCTTTTGGCTTCAGATTCCTATTTCACATGACCAGCCTAACTCCAGCACTGCCATATCAAATGCAGATCAAACACAGCAGATAAAGGAGATGAGAGTATAATAATCGGTATTGTAGATAAAGACAGACAGCATATGTATCGCGTACAAGAGAGCAAGCGTGGACTGGCAGGAAACAGATATGAAGGAAGAGGCAGCACCTCGTCGCCCAATGGAGGAGAGACAAGCTCAGAAACGTCTTTGTTTTTGTAGTTTGTTTTTTTACCTGGGACATGTCATAGGTCAACTAGAGCTTCGTGTTGCTGTTGCTGCTGCTGTTGTTGTTGCTGTTGTTGTCATTCTTGTTGGGGGTAGATTTTTGAAATGTGCACCCATTGGTCGGACAGCTGCCGGACCACACCCACATCTGTCACTTGACTCCACCCACAATGGCACTGAGACAAAATGATATGGCCGCCATCTTGCTTTTCTGATTGGCTTAACACATTAGGCCGATAGGCCTCTGCTGATTATACACTGGTTTGTTGCATCAGATTTCCATTGGCTTTGAGTCGAGTGTTCAAGCCCGTACGCACCTCCCTAAAAATACCGTTATTGGTTCACGAGTCAGTAAGTGACCACTATTGGTTCACGAGTCAGTAAGTGACCACTATATTCGTTATTGGTGTCTGTCTGTCTGTCTGTCTGTCCCGAGCATAGCTTCGTGGGTTTTGATCCGATCCTAATAAAATTTGGGTGGGAGGTTTATATCATGATCTAGTTGTGTTTTCCGGAGAATGGGCATGGTGCCGGCCCATTATGGGCGGAGCCACGCCCAAAAAACATGTGTTTTTAGGGGGTAGCCGATTTCAAGTTACATCTTCTCCGAGGGGGTTTGTTTGAATCTGGCAGGGGTTTCGGTATTTGGTTAGCCCAATGGCACCTGCATAGCCCCACGGAGCTCGATTTTCATTTTCGTCCAAAGGTTAAGGTCACAAGGTCACGAACTAGAAATGTCAAAAAAATCAATAAATTGGGCATCGAGCTCCTAGGGTTTTCAACTGTTTCGAATGAAAGTTGGTATGCAAGTAGTGCTCTTCGAGTACTACAACTTTCATCATTTACGTTTTTCCCGATTCCCGCCAGTTTGCCCGTGGCGTCCCTCGAAGGTCAAAAAATAAAAAAAGGCGAACCGTGTACATTGCTCGTGAACCATCGCCGTCTCCAGACTTGTGTGATTTTGGAATGGTCCCATATTGGTGTTAAACAATCCGTGATCGTGTGATCAATCAGCTCGTTCTGATATAACTGTGACAATTAACTCTTTTAAGAGTGCTCTCAATGTGTGTTTTCCAATTGGCCTGTTACCAAATTTTTTGAGCCAATTCACTCGTGCTGAATGGCGAAGTCCCGTACCTCGAATTACCACATACAGGTTTTTATGAACAAAAGGTTTATTACCACAGAGAGAGCAGGAGGGTGGAAAAGAGGGATGCACACACACTCGCATGCCCATTCACGCGCGCACGCACGCGCGCACGCACGCGCGCACGCACGCACGCGCACGCACGCACACATGACAAAATGGAAGTAACAGATATAAGGGTAAATCCCCTGTTCGGAATCACTATGAATGTTATTTATATAATCTTATTCACATAGGAGCACGGGACAGACATTGCACAAGCTTAATGAGACAGGTTCGAGAATATAATTTGAGCCATTTGATTATATTCTCAGACCCAGCTTTCACCACAATGACATGTGGGACATGAGAAAGGATGAGGGAGTTGAGTGGATAGAGGATGCAAAACATAGAAAAATATATAATAAAATTGACATGCTGGTGTTTAGCACAGAATTCCTGGTGGCCATCTTGGAGTGTGTATGCTGACAGCACCTTCCAGGAAGTTGCGTTGCAGCAGTGTGTCAGAATGTTTTGCGTTTAACTGCACAAACTACCAAACCGGGGCAAAAGAACATGGTCTAATAGAGTAGTGATTATTCATAATTTCTATGATCAATATTCAGCCGTTTTGAGCCTGATTTGCATAATTTATTCAACGAGGCAAATCGTCGGTGGCTTACAACGAAGTAGGCCTAGCAGCTATTATTGTCAACACCAGCAAATACAACCCGTCGCTTCACTGACTAATATTTAAGGGGGGAGAGAGAAAGAGAGAGGTGAGGGAGAGAGAAGGGAGGGGAGTGATAGAGGAAGGAGAGAGGAGGAAGGGAAGGCAGCGTGAGGGGAGGGGAAGGCAGCATGAGGGGAAGGGAAGGCAGTGTGAGGAGCGAGAAAGGGAAGGACGATAAAACGTGCCCAAACAGCAACATTTTCTTTTTAACCATCGGGTTCTATATAAAACTGGGCAGGAGCATTTAAAACCCACGCTAGCTACCTGGCAAAGGCCTGCCTGCATGCATGCATGCTCGCACATGCAGCGACCTATGCACGCCTCCGGTCGACTCACTCCGAGTCTGATTCCTATGGGGAAGTCGGGAAGGAGTTTTAAATTCAAAAACAAAACTGTCAGTCCTTAACAGAGGGGGAGGGGTGGGAAAGAGAGGAAAGAGAGGGAGAGAGAGGTCCCTATGTTCAGACCAGAACAATCCAGGTCAGCTTCTATTGGTTCACCAGTCAGTAAGTGACCACTATATTCGTTATGGGTATGTATCTGGTCTGTCTGTCTGTCTGTCCGAGCATAGCTCCGTGGGTTTTGATCAGATCCTGATAAAATTGGGTGGGAGTTTATATCATGATCTAGTTGTGTTTTCCGGAGATGGGCTTGCTGCGCCCATTATGGGTGGAGCCACGCCCAAAAAACATGTGTTTTTAGGGGGTAGCCGATTTCAAGTTACATCTTCTCCGAGGGGGTTTGTCAATCTGGCAGGGGTTTCGGGATTTGGTTAGCCCAATGGCACCTGCATAGCCCCACGGAGCTCGATTTTTCATTTTTGTCTCAAGGTCAAGGTCACAGGTCACGAACTTAGAAAATTGCGAATTTTGACATAAAAATCATACGACCGCCCAAACTTTGGGAGAGCTAGGATGACAATATTTTTTATGCATAATCTTGAGATCATTCCCCACCTAAAGTCTTCAGACCATTTTGCTCTATCTCGAACACCTTGTCCGTGGCGCCCCCTTCAAGTTTGTTTTTACGCTGATCGTTCATCAAAGTGTGAATAATCCGAGGAGTGCGAAATGCCATATAGCCTATATGACGTTATATTGTTCCTGGAATGTTCCAGAGGAAGTTTTGCACCAAAGGTCATAATCCTTGACCTTTGACCTTTAAAGTTCACAAAGGTCAATTTTCAAAGTTGTGGGAATCGAACCGGGTTTCGACCTTCTTCGACGAACTAACTCCAATAAGCTATAGCACGTATCCTGTTTCCTTATTTTAATGTCCACAACATTGTTTTGGGACCTTTAAAGGTTATGCAAAGGTCAAATTTTGAAAGTTGTTGAACGAAACCGGTTTTTCGACATTTTGCAGCTAATAACCTGTCACTCGTACCACATCATGTTGATCATTTTTATAACTTGGTCAAACATTATCACATTGTCTCATCCTTGACCTCTGAAACAATCTACATCGTCAAATACCGCTCGTGAACCATTGTCGTCTTCAGACTTGTCTATAACTTAATTTTATCGAGTACGAAAGGAAAAATAAAATATAGCCTATTATAAAATTAATTCCAGAGAGAGGGAGAGGGGTCGGAGTGAGGGAAATAGGGGTGGGAGGGAGAGGGATAGGAGTGATATAAGGGTGAATGAGACAGAAGGGGGAGAGGGGGAGAGGGGAGAGAGAGGAGGGGGGGGAATTCCGGCAGATGTGACGCCAAGTTTAACTTCCATCCGAGGGACGGCACGCACATACATTGATGAATCACACTGCCTGTGAAACATCGGGATGACAGTTTATAGCTGGGTCGGGATTCAAACCCAGGCTAGACAGCTTGGAGTGAGCAAGCATGCGCACCTCTTGGCTATTCTGCCGTGATGTGGCGATTTACAACTGAAAACCTTTTTTACTCATTGTAATCATCAACTTTATTTTACCTTCCTAACTCCGGTATCGAACCGAGGTATCGCTATTGAAGCTTGAAAAGTGCGTGTCAAGTGGCTTAATCAAGCACTCCTACAAAATGGTTGAAGAAACTTCCAAAAACAAAACGTTAAATTTTTTAGATGTATTTATCTATGCTGAACTGACAAGTCATATAATGAAAAAAGAGTGTACAAAAAGGGGAAACGTGGTGTAAAATAAAATTTCACATTTTCAGAGAACCAGGCACCACCCAATGCACTGCAGAACAGGCAAGTGGTCCCTGCACTTTGTTCAAGTCGATCGACATACAGTGTTCAGCGACAGTGCGAATATTGTAGAGTGCTCACCAGATGGCTTAAGCATTCAAGGAAGCATTCCAATGAAACAGCTGATAAGGAACGGCTGCCTTGGTAAGCGATTAGCGATCGCCAATCCGTCATATTCAACACGTCACAGAAATGCCCAAAATATCAAACTGTGTCCGAATTGGACAAATTAACACTTTTTAGCAGTCGGAACTGCTGCTAAGTTCGATTGTTGAGCTTAAATTTTGGAATTTGGCTTATTTTAAGAGATTCTCGAGGTTATGGCATGTGCATAAATGAAATAAAACCATGAACGCTGACGTCTCCGGGTGTTTATATGCGTTCTCATATCCAGCAATTCATAGGTGTGATGATCAGGCATTTGATGATATGAGGAAAGTAAAAAAAAATTACGGTAAGAAAAACGTTGCAGCCTGTTCCAAGTCAAGGCATTGTTGAGCAGGCCAAAAAAGATTGAGCAGGCCAGGTATTGCGAGGCCGTTTGCCCTCATCTGCTCTCTTTCTTTCTGGATATATAATCTTCCTCGGGTTAGTGTGTGTGAGTGTGAGAGTGTGAGAGTGTGAGTGTGTATGTGATGGCGCCTGTCCACTTCTCGCCCACGTTTAAGTTAAGATAGGAGAAGTCTAACAGGATAAGTCTGCTCTGTGTCTGCTTTGTAAATTGCTTGCCTCTTGCCGCACCCTACAAATTCCTTGCTATCCTCTGCTGTACATACCAATAAGCACAATTTACTGTTCCACATACCTTTCCTCGCTTGATTGTAAATAAATGCTTGTGTAGAAATGTTCCCAGCTCGTTTCTGTCTTTTCCTTCATTGGTCTAGCATGGTTCGTATTCTAGCTTAGCCGGGACGTTATCCACCAACGATCTGTTTTTCTAACTGGTATGTCCTTGGCAGTTACACTCGGCTGCATCTGATCCGGTAGGTGATCCGGTTTGAACAAGGCATACCGAGGACGTGTTCCCCGGTAATTAAACCATGTGACTTTTAGGTAAACGGTATCAGACAGAGGACCCGAAGTCACGTGGTCGAGTTATTGGCATTCACGGTCGATTAGTGACCTGCCGCGTCATGAAGTTATTCGTGTGTGATGGCCTGCGATTCCGGAGAGTCTGGTGGGAACCCAAGGTAGCTTACCCCCTCATGGTCTTCTCGCCCCCGACCCCGGGTCTGCAACAATATTTATGCCATGATCCCTAAAATTGGATGTTTTTGGATGGAAAACAGCTCAGATATTCAATGCAAAACTTCCTCAATCAATGTTGTCACAGTAGCGATTACACACTCCAAGATCGCCGCCATGAGATTTGTGTGCCACTATAGGAAATGACCTAACAGCATGTCCATTCTAATATATATATATATATATATATATGTGTGTGTGT
Source organism: Eptatretus atami (assembly GCA_035128595.1). NCBI lineage: Eukaryota > Metazoa > Chordata > Myxini > Myxiniformes > Myxinidae > Eptatretus > Eptatretus atami. The sequence goes on along the minus strand of CM068966.1, from coordinate 79,079,435 downwards.
TTGGACCACGGTGCGGTCATTCTTATTTGAGTTAATGTCCTCTTGACCGTGGTGTTACGTATTGCTGCTGTCAATCACAGGAGAGAATATCATTTTCGTTCTGTTCCTTTTATTGCTAAACTAGGCCTAAAAGGCCTGGGCCCTTTTTCCACTCAACGACAATGACTTTCGACCTTCTCCGTGGGTTGCAATAAAGCAACAGAGGCAGATCCAGGTCGAACTATAAGACAAACACACTTGTCCTCTAAGGCTTTAGACTCATTTTATTTTCGACATGCCTGAGGGGGCCCAATTTATTTACCAAAGTTTTACAATATCAAGTGTCATATAAACGTAGGATTTGATGTCACAAAATAAATGTATATCTGCACTTGTACAAGGGGATACAGCTGCAAACTCTAAATCACTGAAGTGGAAGGAAAAACTTGGAAACCCGGAAAGAGGTGGGCTTGGGGAGGTTTAATGGGGGTAGAAAATATCATGGTTTAGGATGGGGAATGACTTGAGATGGTGTTGAACATCTGCCTTGAAGCCCTGGAGTGAAGCATGAGATTGAAAAGACAGCAATTTGGTTTCACAGGCAGGAGAAAAAGAGGAGGAAATGAATGGAGGTGCACAATGAGTCTGGATTTTGGGAGTTTCACCAGAAGTGGTTGCTGACAGACTGTGTGTGCCTTTAGAAACGTGTGGGGTTGGGGAGCTGGAGGGCAGGGCAGAGCACAGAAAGAGCAGAATGTGCAAGACTAGAAAGGAGGCAGAAGAATATAGAGACCATCGACTTGTCTGTGGTGTGAATGTAATAGGCCCAGAGACTCAGCTTCATTGTAGAAGAATCCAACAATCTTGAAGCCTTTTGTTTCCACGGCGTCAAGCTGAGCAAAGTGTGAGACCGAGGATTGAGCCCAGAGGTCAGAGTGGTACTCCATCAACCTGCAGATGAAGACCTTCTCGGTTGATAAAACAATTCACATGTGTCAAAGAAAGACTTCCATGAAGGAGGATGGTCAGTTTGCGACTGTCTTTGGAGGCCAACATAGATAAGTGGTTTGCACAAGAAACATGACTGATAGTGAGGCCCAAGTCATGTAACTGTCCTGTGGATGAAGATCTCTTGGTGGTTGAAACGTCGGACCTGACTCTTGCCTAATAGAGAGATATACTAGTTAATGGTGCCTTAAGTTTTGAACCAGGGTGTGATATATTGAGTTTTCTATACTCACAAAGCCCAAAATTATCCATAAGAAGTGAGTCACCTTCAACTAAAACGATCCTTAAGAATGGTTCCACACTGCGCGTTGGATCAGTACTAGTATGGTTTGTACGTTCCACCTGTAACGAGCAAAATGTGAACTTACAAATGTATTGGTGAGCATTAAAAGTTACTTGCAGAGGAAAACAAACAAAATATACTTATATTAGGATATAAATTTGACTCACGGTACCCCATGTCAAATCTTATGAGCACCAGGCCCGTAATGCTGACAGTTACTGTCCTCTTTGCTGTCGTTCTTTGCTTCACATGTATAACCCATGAGTATACTTCAAGCCTTGTGAGCCATGAGGATTTGAGTGTGAGCAGTCACTTCACCATCACTCGAGAAAGGTCATTCAAGTGTTGGTCATGGCTTGGACCAGAGCACAAATACTGTTTTTCTTGATGAGGATACAGCCACACCTCTTGGTCAAAACCGTTCAGTCAACAAGTTCCCAACTGTTCCAGCCAAACTTGCAAAGAACGAACGGGAATCTTGCAGACAAGTTACAGAGAATGAGTATTCCTTTCATTTACAGTGATGTCTGCACCCCCTGGGTCATATTTTCTGTCATCTGTGGCATTTTATTTCTTATATTTTATTTTTTGTACACAGAGTTCAAGGCTTATGGAAGAACATTTTCCACTCCCACGGTCTAAACGGACACGTCGATGCAATCATAGTAACTGTTTTCACATCATTGTCCCATCGGTGATGAGAGCAAGTTTTCATATGTTCAGACACACTATTACACAATGGTTTTTGGGACAAACAAGATTTTTCCATCATTGACTGAAAACAAAAACTGTCCTCGTCACATGTCCCAACTTGCAGGACTTGGAATTTAGCTTGTGTGCTGTGGAGAAAAAGGTTTGAAAGGGTGCCATTCTTACATTTCATAACAAACCAAGCAGCCATGATATGTACAGCTTACAGCCATACCGACGAGCAGTTCATCTCACAAACTTGACAAATCTCAATTTTCTTTGGCTATGAATTTGAAACTGCAGAAACAAATATAAAGTCCATCGAGTATGTAATGGATGTGTGTTGGCGAGACTTTTTAGTTTGTCACAGACATGGGAACACAGTATAGAGTTATTACACTGCACAATGATTATAATAATAATAATAATAATAATAATGACTAGAACTGCCACTTTATAACTGCTGGCAGTAATGACCGGGTACCCAGACGTCCGCCTTTGATACAACGTGAGACTTTCTGTAGATGATAGTTGTAAAGTTTCCCTTCGATAGGATCAGTGGTTCCAGAGAAAACATTATTTAATATCGATACAAATACAGCCCTGCTTCGATACAGCGCGGGACTGATGAGTTACGAACCGGGTTGCACAAAGTGCTCAATCTATGTATTCCGTATGCAGTTAGCCCTTTTTCCTGGGAACATTGGCGGTATCAATTGAATTGCTATTCCTGTACCCTCAAACGCATGCAGGTGCAGCCAAGTGAGCCTTCTGGAAAAAACAAATCTAAAAGTTCTCAAATTCAAACAATTAAATAATTCTGGCTGCAACCGCGTGCGTGGCCGATCAGGTTGAAATTTTAAACCCCATGGGTGACGGTGACGGTTTAAACCCCATTGATCACAAAATGGGTGACGAATGCTTTTCACACCATCACAGGCTGACCAGGTGCCTTGTATGAATAGGATTGTCCCGTTTATACTTTCCCCGGACGCCATTTGTGGCTGTGCCGTGTCCCACCATCATGTCCGTGAAGTGTTGATGTCCCTCCCCAGTGGATGGGGTATTGTGGAGGGAGGGGGATGGTGGTGGGTATTGTGGAGGGGGATGGTGGTGGGTATTGTAGGGGTTATGAAGAATAGCCAACGTTTCACATGTCAGCTAAATAATAATTTTGAAGTTTCACATATATTGACACAGCGGTTCCAGAGTAAATATTACTTAATATTTCCCCTTCAATCGAACATGGCTGCAAACCATGGGGCCGATCGAGTGAACATTTAAACCCTTCATTCCACATGATTGTTCCATCATAAAACTGAAGTTTCACATTTATTGATGCAGTAGTTCCAGAGTAAACATTGATTAATATTTTCCCTTCAATCCAATATGGCTGCCAAACCATGTGTCACACATCAAAAGGGGGCAAAAAGGGGCCTGACCAGCCGTTCTGGAGAAGATGTTTGAAGGTTTTAGGGTAAGTACAATATGGCCACCAAACCATGTGACCTATCAATTAGAAATTAACAAATTTGTGAAAGGATGTCTTTGGGAAAGTGTGTGTGAATTTTTGCCTCAA
>CM068966.1:79057023-79073362 GCA_035128595.1 Eptatretus atami | reverse complement strand
CGAGAGAGATGGCGCGGGACTGATGAGTTACGAAACCGGGTTGCACAAAGTGCTCAATCTATGTATTCCGTATGCAGTTAGCCCTTTTCCTGGGAACATTGGCGGTATCAATTGAATTGCTATTCCTGTACCTCAAACGCATGCAGGTGCCGCAAGTGAGCCTTCTGGAAAAAACAAATCTAAAAGTTCTCAAATTCAAACAATTAAATATTCTGGCTGCTAAACCGCGTGCGTGGCCGATCAGGTTGAAATTTTAAACGCCATGGGTGACGGTGACGGTTTAAACCCCATTGATCACAAATGGGTGACGAATGCTTGTCACACCATCACAGGCTGACAGGTGCCTTGTATGATAACGGGATTGTCCCGTTTAAATCTTTCCGCCGGACGCCATTTGTGGCTGTGCGTTGTCCCACCATCATGTCCGTGAAGTGTTGATGTCCTCCCCAGTGGATGGGTTTGTGGAGGGAGGGGGGATGGTGGTGGGTATTGTGAGGGGGGATGGTGGTGGGTATTGTAGGGGTTATGAAGAATAGCGCAACGTTTCACATGTCAGCTAAATAATAATTTTGAAGTTTCACATATATTGACACAGCGGTTCCAGAGTAAATATTACTTAATATTTCCCCTTCAATCGAACTATGGCTGCCAAACCATGGGGCGATCGAGTTGAAATTTAAACCCTTCATTCCACATGATTGTTCCATCATAAAATGAAGTTTCACATTTATTGATGCAGTAGTTCCAAGAGTAAAACATTGATTAATATTTTCCCTTCAATCCAATATGGCTGCCAAACCATGTGTCACACATCAAAAGGGGGCAAAAAGGGGCCTGACCAGCCGTTCTGGAGAAGATGTTTGAAGGTTTTTAGGGGTAAGTACAATATGGCCACCAAACCATGTGACCTATCAATTAGAATTAACAAATTTGTGAAAGGATGTCTTTGGAAGTGTGTGTGAATTTTTGCCTCAATATGTCCAGCTGTTCTGGAGAAAAGATTTTTTAAATTATTAATTTTCAATCCAAGATGGCTGACGAACCATGTGACCTATGACATCATAAATTTACATTCTGCTTCCATCGTGTAGTGGAATACGTGTGTGAAGTTTCTTGTTTAATCGGATTAAGGTGCGTTTTTCTATCCAAGATGGCCGCCAAACAATGTGACGTGTGATATCATATTTTTATCGTATATGCAGGCAATGGGGGTAAGATTATAGTTGCCAAGTTTCGCTTTGGATAGGTTTATGTGGTTCCAGAGAAAACATTATTTAATATTATTCTTGAATCCAACATGGCTGCCAATCATGTGACCTATCAATTATTCATTAACAAACTTATTTCTCCTAACTGTGTGCAATACGTCTGTGAAATTTCCCCTTGATCTGACTAGCCGTTCTGGAAGAAGATGTTTGAAGGTTTTAGGGTAAATTCAAAATGGCTGCCAACCATGTGACCTATCAATAAGAAATTAACAAACTTGTAAAAGGATGTCATGGTTGAATGTGGGTGTAAAGTTTCACCTCAATCTGTTCAGCCGTTCTGAGGAGAAGATGTTTTAATTATTTTTTTTCAAAACAAGATGGCTGCCGAACCAAGTCACCTATTACGTCATAATAAAAAAAATTTCTACAGTGATTTGTGTAGATGAAGCTCAAGAAATATGCATTTTTTTCCCATGCAGCGTTCTACTTGACAAATTTTCACCGGCATACCGCTTCACCGATGACGTCACGAAAAATCACTCGTGTTCCCCATGGGGAGCTTATTAAAATGTATGAAGCAAAAAAATTTCCATTTGCAAGGTTTCAGAGATAGAGGTCCAAAGTTTATCGGTTTTTCAAGATGGCGCCCACCGCGTGACCTATGACATCATAATTATCAATTAGTTTGCTATCAAAAAGATAAATACTATGGTGGAAATTTCGTGTCGATCGGACTTACCGTTCGAGAGAAATGATTTTTAAAGCGATAAAGCCCCAATTGCGGCAGAAAAATAAAAAAAGAATAATAAGAAATAAGAATAAACAGAAGAAAAACAATAGGTTTACCCAGTCCATAGACTGGGTACCCTAACAGTCCATTAGACTGGGTACCTAATAATGATGTCTTCTAAAAAAGAGTCAGAAAATGGCTTTCCTCTGTTCCAGCTGACAAGTTGATCTTGAGTGATAGAAATGTTCACCTGTCTGAGGTGTACCTACCAGTCTCTTTGCTGACGGGTTCAATCAAAAGAGAGCAAAATGTTGTACTTCACAAACATATTGCATGTCCATCTGTGAATCTAAAGAAGATGTAAAATTCAGTGAAATATGCGAAAAGCATCTTTGATAACACATAGTTGTTGGTGTTGTGGCTGCGGTCATTGTTGTTGTTTTGTTTGTTCTTCCGTCCGTATACTTTTTATGTATTTTTTCTGTTGATTCGAAGAATATTAATAGATATAATTTTGTGTGCTCCTTCCATGTCCTTTGAAAGGATTCCTGCTGTCGTAGAAAAATAAATGTTGCAGTTAGAACCGCCGCATTCAGCTCCCATTCCTTCTTCTCCGATTCTGGAAAGAGGGATTTTTAAAATGCGCATCTAAGATTAAAAGGACAATTTTTTATTACTCCACAACAGCATGAACCGCTACATCAAAGCTCGAGGTCTCTCTGCTTCATCAATTCTAGAAAAACGGGCTTTCAAACAGGTACCCTTGCGATTAAACGGACACAAGATTTGTTCCAATTAAAATTGATTATTCTTTTCCAACGTTACACTTTTATCATTCGATGACAGTAGGAACACTTTTAGAATGAGGTGTGATGCACAGAGCAGATGTGCGCTTCTCTTGTTTTTTTTTGTTACAGACTAGCAGGGATCTGCAGAAGCATCTGCACAATGTAAAATGTGACTTCAAGCCCTCAACTCCTGACCACTACAAAGCTTTCGTCCGCAACGTGATGGAGTACTGCTCTCCAGTCTCCCCTCTGGACTGTGCTGCCGCCTCTCGCTTTCCTCGGCTTTCAGCGCTGTCGAAACCGAGGCCTTTAAGATCATTGGTATCTCCACGATGAGGCTGAATCTTTGGTCTCACTCTCTCACGGCAGGCAAAGTCGGTGGTCTTTCTGGCTTCTATCGTCTCCTCTCCGGCCTGCCCCCCCTCCCCCACTTGCTCTGTCTGCGATATGTCCCCCCATATTTCGCAGGGCGCTCAAGGGCGCAGCAACCCCCTTCGGTAAAACTACCAAAATCAAGAATCACTGGTCACCTTCACTCTTTCATTCCTCTGTTTTTTTCCCACTTTGGAACAAAGTCCCTCACTCTATTCAATCCCATTCTTCCCTCCAGGTCTTCAAAACAGCTGTTCACCACCATCTCTTATCTTCCCACCAAAAAACCACGATCTTTTCTACCCTCGTTAATCACCTCAACCCACCTCCTTCAAATTCTCTGCTTTCCTTCCTAAAAGTCCCTGTCGTGTAAGACCTGAAAGTCCCTGTGGTGTCCCAGCTTGTTTACCCCGTGTACCCGCCCCTCCTCCCTTCCACAGATCTCCTCATGTCTCTGTTCCCACACTGTTTTGTCCTTCCCTCTCCCGCCCCTCTTATCTCTCTCTCCTTGTTGTACGTTTTGGTGTGTTAACTCTCATACGAGCCTCGACATTGTATACAAAAAAACAAAACTCCCCTCAACCCCGCCCCCCCCTTCCTCACAAACCTCAAATCCTCAACCTACGACTCCCAATCCCAAGTCCTCAACCTCCCCTTCCCAACCCTACGGAGCAGGGGAACCCAAAGCCAAAAATGCTTTTTCTGAAAACCATTTTGAATCATTAATCTCAGTTTATTTTGAAGGGGAGAAAAAAAATTGAATTTTTTTGGCCAATCACAAAGTGTTGAAAAAAGCTCTCGTGTATCGATTTTCAATTTCGCCAGTGACATCACATCTTTAAGCCATATTGATCGTAACGGCGGCTTACATCGAGAAATAGTGCATGTCGAGCTCAGATTCCGATGCTGATTCCACCTTCATCAGCAACTCAGAAGGTTCTCAGTATGTTGAAACTGATCATTGGGATTTTGAAGAAACGATTGGAGACAAAATTAGTCATGGAAATGCTTTCAGGGGAATTATGGAGCCGTATCACTTTGAGCCTTGTGCGAGCGATTCAGAGGAAGAAGGTGGAAGTGTTCTTGCAGATGAAAGCGCTGTTCACATGACCACTTCAGCTCGGTAGGGTTTGATTTTTCTTTCAGTTGACGGTTTATAAGGGAGGGATTTTGTATTAATTGGTAAATCAGTTTATATATTACTCGAGCAGAAATGCACATCATTGCCCGACAGTGTGGGCACTGCCCAAGCGGACTCGGACACTGCGGACAAAATGGGTGACGAATGCTTTGTCCCACCATCACAGGCTGACCAGGTGCCTTGTATGATACGGGATTGTCCCGTTTCATACTTTCCTGTGCGTGTCCACCATTCATGTCCGTGAAGTGTCGATGTCCCTCCCCAGGTGGATGGGGTATTGTGGAGGGGGGGGATGGTTGGTGGGTATCTGTAGGGTTGATGATGCTGGTGGGAATTGTAGGGGGTAGGGAGTGAGTACCCTGAAAATTTTAGCATCCTCGAGTCAATGATACAGACTGTAATACTTTCTCTCCACTATAAATAGATGGTGGTTCATTGGATTTGCAGAAATTTGTGTTGGTAATTGGATAATTGGTTTCAGGTGCTCTTGTGGTGACTACTGGGAAATAGCAACAGGTGTTTGATTCACCGCTCAAATCGTCCATGTACACCTACCGGTAGCTGGGTAGAGATGGTGTCACAGTTTTGAGTGACGGCTTTTTCTTCTGCCGAATCATGGGTAATGGCATCCCCTCTCAATCGTGGCTGATAACCACAAGATCTATCCATCTGTTGTTTCATAACTGTGCTCTGTAACATGTTCCGAGCACAAAACGTACATTTTGTAGGCCCGATCCACATTCGGCTATTTTGGACACACCTCGTCCAATTTCTGACAAGGTTGGGGTCTTTAGCCATTGGTGTAGCATGAAACCTTCTCCGTTTGTATTCCTATACAAGCACCAAGGACGCATCGACTCGACATATTTGTGGAAAAATCGAAAATTATTCGTTGTTTGAGTTAAATCGTACTGCGATGTAACCTGGACACGGTATGGATATGGAGGTCTACTTCCAGGTGTGACGTCAAGTATAATCTGAAGAAGATTCCACTTTGAATTGCAAATTTACCCACTTTATAATTCAGAAATTGGAAAAAAGACACATCATATCTATTTTGTAGATTAACAAGAGATCGATTAGAATAGATAGAGGTGGTCTGAGAATTTGGGTTCCCGTTTAAAGGTTAAAAAAAACAAAAAACATTTAACGCCAGTTTGCACTGGACACCTGCCAGTAACTGTACAGCTCAAACTGTTAAGAAATCTGCGACGTTGCAAGAATCTGTGCCACAAGAACGGGCAGGGCAGGCCGGTCCTGAGGTGGAGTCAGCGGCCATTGTAGCCCCATTGATCAGATACGTGGAAACGGTTGATAATGGTGTGAACGCAGAGATTGAGGGGCCTGAGGACGGACCACGAAGAGAAAGCAGCAACATGGATGAGGAATCCACCAGAGACAAACGGTTGAGGTTTCGATTTAAAACGACTTCCCCAGGATGGAGTAAGCACGATTCTGGCTCGGGGTGAGCAAGTGGTGCTGCATGTTGGAGCATGCATGCGTGCAAGCACTTGCAGGTGAGCAGCTGGGATGGTGTTTGAGTGCTCCCGCTGGGTTTCATGTGAGATACGACAGTTGAAAAGGAAGCGTCGCCATTTTGACGGGTTTCATTGCCCCGGAAAACATAATCGACCGGATTTGTTTTAAAACTAACTTTAAAATCATTATTATATTAAAATTTAAGAATATTAAGTTTGTGGGGAGGTAGATAATATGGAATAGGCAAAGCCTAGAAGTGAACGTAGAATTCTTCTTACATTCGATGCTGCAATTTCCGGTTACTTCGGCCTGGATTCGGGATCAGCGATCAAATAACGTAAATCACTATTAAAAATTATTTTTTGATGATGCGGGAGATATCTTTATTAAAATCAGTGGAGGAAATATACACCTTGTCTGATATTTGGGTCTTTCATGTCTCCGACGATGCCTTTATCTCCCGGCATGCATCATTCCCCATGACTAAAAACCGGAAGCAAAACAAAACCGGAAGCAAAAGGGTCATAGCCAACGACACGGATTACAAATTGCCAGCGTATGTGTTTTTGTTTTGTTGTTGTTTCCTATTCTCTCATGTGCACGCGTTGAGTATGAAGCTCACTACGTTCGCTAATATGGAATAGGCAAAGCCTAGAAGCGAACGTAGAATTCTTCTTACATTCGCTTCTGACTTTACCTATAACGTGTTCACAACTGTATACTTGCCAACTATACCGTGGTACATTGTAAGCGCCGCACAGCTGATGATTTGACACAATTTCCGGTTACTTCGCCTGGATTCGGGATCAGCGATCAAATAATGTAAATCACGATTAAAAATAATTTTTGATGATGCGGGAGATATCTTTATTAAAATTAACTTGGGAAAAAATAATTGAATAATAAATAAATAAAACAATCACTTCTGGTCAAGAATAAAAGAAAATATAGTTCCGGAAAGAGTTCAAAATCACTCCGGTTATGTTAAATACAAAATAACACTTCCTGTCATGAAAAAAAATCACTTTCGGAAGTTATAAATTAACTTTGGGAAAAAAATAATTGAATAAATAAATAAACACTTCCGGTCATGATCTCCCGGCATGCATCATTCCCATGACAAAAAACGGAAACAAAAAAAAAACAGAAACAAAACAAAAAACGGAAGCAAAAGGGTCATAGCCAACAACACAGATTCACAATTGGCAGGTATTGTGTTGTGTTTGTTGTTTCCTATTCTCTCATGTGCACGCGTTAAGTAATATTCACAGAAAGAAATAAACCCAATCGTGTTTATACACCGCACAGCGTTTAACAACAACCGGAAGCAAAAGGTCATAGCTAATGACACGGATTCCAAATAGCCAGGGGTATTGTGTTGTTGTTGTTGTTTCCTATTCTCTCACGTGCACGCGTTAAGTTATAGCTCACTTCGTTCGCTATTACCAAGAGTAGATAGGAATGCCTCCAAGGGGCGGAGTTGGATCACCGCGAGAGTGAGGGAGGAGCGTTCTGTTTCCTCCTGAAAGGCGAGCCTGCATCACCTCCGAGGGGCGGAGCTTGGACCGCCCCGAGAGTGAGGGGAGGAGCGTTCTGTTTCCTCCTGAAAGGCGGAGCTGCATCACCTCCGAGGGCGGAGCTTGGACCGCCCAGAGAGAGGGGAGGAGCAGTTCTGTTTCCTCCTGAAAGGCGGAGCCTGCATCACCTCCGAGGGGCGGAGCTTGGACCGCCCCGAGAGAGGGGAGGAGCCTATTCAGGCAGTTTTGCATGGGAGAGACGATCGTGGAAGTCTGAGGAGAATGGCGAACTGAGGAGTTTGGAGGAGAATCACAGAGTTCTGAGGAGAATTTTAAGGAGGTCGTCCTGCCTGCCTGTCTTCACCCTGTGCCAATTTTGTCTGCTTGCTGCTTCGTCTCCCCATTGCCTGATCGTCCTGCCTGTCCGCGGCTCCTTCGATGTCCCCACCACCCAGAGATATAAGCCACACGGTTTTTGTTCCCTTTCCCCATCGGTGATTAAATCTGGTGTGAGGCGCCTTAGATTTCTTCAGATTCATTTTTACCTCACGTAAATAAGTCTTTCTTTATTAATTGCATTAATTGCATTCCCTTCCTTCCCTCCCAACCCGCCGTCGTCTCCTCCGTCACGATTCCACCATTCCCTGGTCCTTTTTATTTGCTTGTGGTTCGGGGAATAACCCCGTTGGTTTTACAAAAGCTTAAGGTTCTTGTTCTGCCTCTCCGGTGTGGACCGGATAGCATACAGCTAACCCCCAACCGCCAATGAACTTAACGTCGAACAAACCATTGCTGGCTTAGAGTTCTTTATTCTTGACGTTGGTATGAGTTGTGTGGTAATCGCTGTAACAAAAACAAAAATAAAATTTATAGTAAGTTGACACAGATATTACGGTGATCGTTATACATGTACAAGATCACTGATCAGAGTAACGGTTAATAAAACAAATTAGAGTCACTAGAATAGACCGCAGAGCTTACATTTGTCTACACATCAAAGTTGCAAGTTCTTTCCTATAGGTTGTTGTTGTAACACAATTGTCGAAGTTTGTCGTAAAACGAGAGCATCGAACTGTTTCATGTCGACATAAAGTCACAGTAACAAAATTCTGGTGTTGAACGATAAACAAAATGCATCACTCACACTGTTTGTTGCCCCAGTCTGGCATAAAACGCATTTTTCATCGCAGGGCAAAAAAGCACAAAGCAAGGCGACATTTTCTTTCTCAACAAGCGTGGTCATGGCTCACCGCCGTTTTTCAACAAACGTAGTCATGGCTCACGGTAGGCGGAGCCACAGGAAGCAACAACAATGCTCAAGCATGACTAGTCAACCGGCACAGTGTGCGGCCACACTCCCCGCCTGACGTCTTTAGAGACGTCACACACAAACACAAATATATTAGAAAAACAAGCAATCAAAAAAATGGCATCACTGATCCGTTGAACATATCACAAATGAACACGCACATTTCATTTAACACCACAGGAAGCAACACGACCAATTCATAATAGGTCGTGTGAATGAACACAATCTTCCCTTCCTTGGCAACGCGGATGACGGCTTTGCGAATCCTGCCGTCTGAGCCGGGCAAGACTTGAGTGATGACTCCGACAGGCCAGTCATTGCGGACACAATCTTTTTCCTTGAGGATTATAACGTCCCGTCCTTCACTTCGTTTTGTCTTGCATCCACTTCCGTCGAACTTGGAGTGAGTAGACGTACTCGTGGCGCCATCTGCGCCAGAACTCTTCTGCGAGGAGTTGAACTCTTTTCCACTGGATACCTATATGTCTTTGATGTCCGCGTCGTAGAAAGGTTCAACAGGCGACCCCGTTTTCTGTGTTAATAGCATGTTGGGAGATAACACGAAAGGAGAATCTGGATCGGTAAACACGGGAACCAGTGGTCAGTTGTTCACAATGGCCATTACTTCCATCAGAATGTTGTCAGCACTTCTGGGTTAGATCCTTCGAAGCAAACTGTGCCATCATAGATTCAAGAACACGTCTAACGACACCGATTAGCCGTTCCCAACTTCCCCCCATGTGTGAAGAATGGGGTGGATTAAACAGCCATTTCACACCACTGTTGTACAGGAATTCTTTTACCGGCCTTCCTCCACGTTAATGGCTCAATGTGTAGAGGGTCTGTTGCGCCGAGAAAATTTTGCCACGATCTGACCTGTACTGTACCACTTTTCCGCGTATGGCTTGGAATCTCCTGAGAGCATTTATGAAAGAAGAAGAGGACATCCCTTCCACAATTTCAATATGTATGGCTCTGCTGGTTAAGCACGTAAACAGTATAGCCCAGCGCTTGCTACTGGCTGAACCACCTCTTGTTTTTCTGGTCAGGACATTCCACGGGCCGAAGGCGTCGGTAGCTACATACGTGAAGGGCGGCGCGGGCGTCACGGATCCGCAGGGAGGTCTGACATCTTCTGCTGGAGTGGGCGTCCACGCAGCTTGCGGAATGTAACGCAGTGGTGAATGAGGGAAGTTAACAACCTTTTACAGCCTGTGACCAAAAACCTGCTGCGCGGACAGCCCCTCTGTCAGTAGTCGGCCTTGGTGTTTAACAAGTTGGTGGTGGTGACGTATCAGCAAGACAGCGACGTATGTTTTCCAGGGACTATGATGGGGTTTTTGCCTTGAGCCGGTAAGTCACTGCGCCTTAGTCTTCCCCCGACAACCAACAGCCCGTCTGCATTCAACGTCGGATCTAGCGGAAGTATGGGGCTGTCTTTGGCAGAGGTTTGTTTTGATTTCAAACACTGTAACTCTGTTGCGTAGGCTTCCGATTGTACTTGTTGAAGTACAAATGTTTCTGCTTGTTTCTGTTGTTCTACACTTTTACCTTCCACGCAGGCGTGCCACCCTTTGCATTCGTTTGGCCTTTATACGAATGGAGGATATGTCGTAAACGGACAACAGCGCCGACAAGTCTCTTCCAGTCGGAAAACCGTATAAAACGTTCTGTACCAAGGCTTGTGGATGAAGAAATGTTCGTCGATTTGACATTGGCAGACGGCCGAATTTCTTTATCTTTGTCGGGTTTTGACAGCGGGAACTGTTCCGTGTCGTTGACGTCTGTGTCGTGTCGCTGTGACGGCCCCTGAAGCCAGCTACTAGAGGTGAGGTCTGACGCTGCGATGAGTCTTGTAGCAAGTCTGCTGGGTTTTAATGAGGCTGTGGTGCAAGGAACTAGCTCTTTTGATGGCTTCCGGTTTATGTTAGGTAGCCGCTGTCTGTCTGCCTTAAACGGCAGCGGTGCCACCCAATTACCTTCAGGTGACCGATGCATCTCATCTTCCATTACTGAAATGAATGTCTGTCTTCAGTGGACAGGCCAGATTTGTTGTCATATTTATTCACTTGGGAAATGTCTGAAAAATTGTCGTTTTGCAGGTAACAATTTCTTCAACAAACAGCTTATTTCACATGGTGGGAAAATTGACGGACGACCGTCCGGCAAAAAGTTAATTTTATTCACCACAGGAACACCTGTTTTATGAACTTTGCCGATACAAGTTTCACCGATTATCGCCCAGCCAAGAGTTGTTTTCTGGGCGAATGGAGATCCTCTCGGGCCCGTCCGTTGTTCCAAAATATGATGCGCTTCTGAATGTCACGGCCGATCAAAATTAATATCTCGGCGTCGCTGTCAATCTCGGGATTTCTGCAGCAATATCAGATAGGTGGGCATGATGAATGGCGACATCGGGCGTGGCTATTTCGTGACGGGCATTTGGAATCTCATCGCACTCATGAACGTAGGAACTTGTATTTTGTGGTTACCGTCTATGGACTCTATTGTGTAGCCATGTGCACGTTTCCCAACCATTTGCGCTGACCCGGAGCATGACGTAAGGGTTAGGGAATATTTTCCCCCGATTCATCAAACGATTTGAAAAATCTTGATCTGGCGAGCGTGACGTTGCTCTGGTCGTCGAGGATTACGTAGGCATGGATATACTTGTTTGGATTGTCACTGTGGTAAACTTTGGTCAGAATTGTTTTACTGCATGATTTACCCGGGACACATCACCACAAATTTGTGTGCATTTTGAGTTCGGAACGTTGACGGGTAGCTCCCCGCCGTTATCGGCGAACGCCTTTATGGCTGGCGTGGCGGGCTCTTTTGGGTCACCGTGGGCTCTTTAAGGGGCTGCCGCTTGTCGTAATGCATTGCGTAACATGCTTGTTGCCTTTACACACAGAACAGGATATATTTACATTACATGTCTTTGCAACGTGGTCAGTTGAATCACAGCACCGGAAACATATCTTATTTTCCCGCAGAAAGTCCCTTTTTTCGACAAGTGACTTCAATTTGAACGCACGACAGTCGTTGAGGTTATGTTCAGTATTGTGCAAAGGACAATTTGGCTGAATGTCTGTCTTCTTGGAGAAGAGGGTGCGATGTGCAGGAAGTTTGTTTACCTGTGACTGTCTATATCCACTCTGACTGCTGCTCTGTGCGGCATTACTTTCGTACGCAAAAACTAGGATCATTGCGTACCTGACTGAGGTTCTTGATAAACTCAGCAAACACATAGAAAGGAGGAAACACCACATTATTTTCTTTTTGTACCTGGACGCATGCATTGTCCATTTCTCCTGTATGTTGTAAGGCAGTTTATTGAGTATGGGGAGTACTCCTGATGAAGAGTCAAAATAGCTTAAAAGAGTGGCGTACTTTTGATCTTCTTTGAGGAAAGCACTTCATACAATGTATCTGACAGTTCATACAGTTGCTTGTTGTCTTTGTTTGACAGCCGCGGAAAGGAAGCAAGTTTATGTTTGATTGAGGCTTCCACCATTTGGACTGCCAAACGCTCCTCTAAGCGCTCCCATATTCGTTGAAGCGCGAGAAATGGATTGTTGGCATTTGACATTTTAAGCTGACGGCGTGTTTCTTGATTGTGAGCCTAACCACTTAATCAGGAGGTCAATCTCTTCATTAACACTGGCACCAAATCGTTCACAACGCTGCGAAAGTCTGCCTTCCACACTGTGTATGCTCTGGGGTGTCGTTGAATGTACACAAGCGTGTTAACAGCAAATCTCTTTTCAGCAGATATTGTGAAAAGTCAGTGATCATAGGCATTGTATTATTTGCTGTGTATACCGGCACAAATGAAGGCAAATTCGGGTCTAATGTCACACGAGGGTTTGAACTGTGATTTAAATGTCTGTTACTCGTGGAACAGATGTAGCGTTAATAGCTCGGTTATTTAAATCAGGAAAGAAGGGGTGATCAGGGTGTCTGGTTGTTGCTTGGTATAAATTACTGGCGATATTGGCGTAAGAGCCGGTGGTTGCAAATTTGCATATTGTCAGTAGCGATAAAGTCAGCAGTTGGTAACACTGGCGGATAACTGTGATCTTCCACATACTGTTCTGTGCGCTTTGCTGAGTCTCCTGAGGTAGGTTGATATCGGGCGGGCCATTTCCACCCTCAAGTTCGCTAATACATTGTTCAATGGCTTGTAACTCTGCCTCAGTCACGGCGACTTGTTTTTCAGATTGTAGTAGGGTTAAATCAGCCTCCATTGTTGCTTGAATTCGTGCTGATTCTGCGAATTCGTGCTGATTCTGCGGCGGCCAAGGCTTGCTTTTTGCGTAGTTCAGCCGCTTGTCTCTCGAACTGCAGGCCAGCTTTAGCAGCAACGGCTTTAGCACGTTTTTGTGCTAACATAGAACTTATGTTAGACAGTTCTGAAGATTTTGAACCAGCCTGAAATGATCGTACTGATCGGTTACTTCTGGGTGACTTTCTCGACATGTTGATTGTCTGGACGATGGCGTCGAGTGATACTGCGGACACTGTGTTTGGTTATGGACTGGATTCCCGGGCCGGGCGGACCGACGTTTCTCGCTTGCTGGTGCTGTGCTTGGCCTAGTCGATTACTGTTGCTTGGCCTAGTCGATTACTGTTCTGCCTCTCCGTGTTGGACCGGATAGCATACAGCTAACCCCCAACCGCCAATTAACTTAACGTCTAACAACCATGCTGAGGCTTAGAGTTCTTTATTCTTGACGTTGGGTATGAGTTGTGTGGTAATCGCTGTAACAAAAACAAAAATAAAATGTTATAGTAAGTTGACACAGATATTACGGTGATCGTTATACATGTACAAGATCACTGATCAGAGTAACGTCAATAACAAATTAGAGTCACTAGAATAGACCGCAGAGCTTACATTTGTCTACACATCAAAGTTGCAAGTTCTTTCCTATAGGTTGTTGTTGTAACACAATTGTCGAAGTTCGTCGGTAAACAGAGACATCGAACTGTTTCATGTCGACATAAAGTCACAGTACAAAATTCTGGTGTTGAACGATAAGCAAAATGCATCACTCACACTGTTGTTGGCCACAGTCTGGCATAAAACGCATTTTTCATCGCAGCGGGCAAAAAAGCACAAAGCAAGGCGACATTTTCTTTCTCAACAAGCGTGGTCATGGCTCACCGCCGTTTTTCAACAAACGTAGTCATGGCTCACGGTAGCGGAGCCACAGGGAAGCAACAACAATGCTCAAGCATGACTAGTCAACCGGCACAGTGTGGCGGCACAGTTCTCGTGTCTCTCCTCACAACCGCATGTGCGCATAGTCCGCCGCAATTCGGAAGTCTCCGCAGGAGTTAAAACTGCTCGGTGCATCTCGGGATTTTAACCTCCTGCCGCAAATAACGAGACGTTATTTAAGCCGTTGATGTTACAATATACGTCAACACTGCGTGGGGTATCATGTTTTATCAACTCACTAAATGTTGATCCGTTTGAGTTATGTAGCTGTTAGCAGAATGCAAGCACAACTAGAAGGGCACTCGGTAGAGCGCATACCTCCACGACGTAATGCCTGATCGACGAGAACATATCGGGTCCAATACATTTTTTAAATATCATGCTATACAGTATTATATCGATTTTGGCCCGATCTCTCAATGGTGAAGAATCACTTGAAAAATTAAATATCTCTCGTGTCCGGATCCAGATTCGGATCTTCACCAAAATCGAATCAACTCGTCCTTGTCATACACCCAACGTGTCCACCAAGTGTCATCTGAATCCGTCCACAACTTTTTGAGATATCGTGCTATTTATTAGTTTAGCCCAATCTCTCAATAGTAAATAATCACTGAAATTTTTTTTATATCCGCATCCGGATAGTCACCAAAATTCAATAAATTCTTTCTGTCACACACCCAAACATGTCCACCAAGTTTCACCCGAATCCATCCACAACTTTTTGAGATATCGTGCTGTATATCATTTTTGGCCTGATCTCCCAATGGTGAAGAATCACTTAAAAAATTATCAGATGCGGATCCGGATCTGGATCTTCACCAAAATCGAAATCAGTTCATCCTTTCATCAACACCAAACCTGTCCACAAAATTTCATTTGGATCCGTCCACAACTTTTTGAGATATCCTGCACACAAACGGACAAATGAAATTGCTCGTTGAGCAAGGATTTGCCGGAATAACTTTGTCATATCTCCATGATCTCTGAAAAAAACAAAAACCTGGAAATCAATTTGGTTCTTATAAGTCGATAGTGCTACTGTTTATGAGTTATAGCACTTAGTTTGGTCATGATCATAATTGGAAGTCAATCAGACTTGAAATGGGTTTTTATCGCAATTTGAAAGTTTTGACGACCCCCTGACATTCGACCCCCGACCGCTAAGAAGGGTGTTGGTGTGACACCCAATGAGTCATATGGTTGGATGCAGAATGGAAGATGCACATTTTGGATTTGGTTTGAAGTTTGATCACGACCATTTTAAGCGGACATTATTGCGAAAATAAGAATCTCGGTTTTTCGGTGACCTTGAACTTTGATCTAGATTCACCAAAAACGACAAGTGTCTAAGTTGGACCATGGCCGACGTCTGTACCCAGTTTGGTCATGATCGCTGAAACGGTGTGGCTGCTACAGGGTAAACAAACACACAAACAGACAGACAGACACACAGAATGACACACACAACCGACCAACATAATTGCCGAAATCCGAAGGATTCCGGTAATTAGCAAACAAACAGACAGAAGGGGGTGAAAACATAACCTCCTCCCACCTTCGGTGGCGGAGATAAATATTCGGCTATACGTGTATATCATTTTTGGCCCCATATTTCAATGGTGAAGATTCACTTTTAAAATTAAATAATTCTCGTATCCAGATCCAGATTCGGATCCCCACCAAAATCGAATCAGTTCGTCCTTGTCACACCTGCACACAAAATTTTATCCGGATCCGTCCACAACTTTTTGAGATATCCCACACACACAGACAGACAAACAGTTATTGTTCACATCTGCTACCATGTGTCACTGACAGTGAATAAAGTGTGTTTTAACCAAGTTTGTGAAAAATATATAATTCAAAATAAAACCCACTTTCAATTCCTACCAACTTCTAACTTGCCTTGTCGCCACTAACTTGCTATGTGTTATGTCGAAATCTGCCCCTTGAGGGAAAAATTCATCGATATGGCCAAAATAAGTGATGATATAGATGTTTATCCTCGTCGCCATGGAATGAATCTGGGGTGTGTTCAGTTACCAAGTTTCTTGTAGAGCGTTCGCCAAGTGGTTTAAGTGGCAACTCTCAAGCAAGCACTCCATTTGAAACCATTTATAAGGAGCTACTTGGTAACTGAACACACCCCAGGACATCTCGACAGCATACAGTACATACAAAACGACGACAAAAGGACAGATTTTATATTAATCATGACTCTTTTTGTTGTCATGAAAACTTATCTTGTTCAGTTTTTAATGTTTAAAAAAAAAAAACATTTTTATTGTACATAAACTCAGAGGTGATGTTTTGTGTGCAAAAGTGGACGTGTATATTTCATATATTTTTAGAGTGTACATGTACATTATAAATATCTCTTGGGAACTTCCCCGGCCTCCTGACTAATTAATTACATTTGCAGGCATTTCACTACCAAGCCAATTTCCGTTGCCCCTTTTGTTTATTTACCTCACATAATACGTGAATTACATGTCCATCAGTTTGCTTATGAGCATTGAAAAGTCGGGCGAAGATGAAAGTGTTTTTTTTTTTTAAATTAAAAAC
>CM068966.1:79034874-79047933 GCA_035128595.1 Eptatretus atami | reverse complement strand
CAGAAGTTTAATGGTGTTGAAGCAGTCTTATAGTTGTATACCAGACTTATATACCACCCTATTTAACATGTACAAGTACTGCAAAACTGGAGGCTCTTAGAAGTGCAACAAAAGCAATTTGTGTTCTCCAGTGTTCAAGCAAATAATTCAATTAAAATAAAATTTAGATTGGAAAAGATTTTTCTGGAATTTACCGAGCTGTTGATGCAGTGTCTTTTACACCACCCTATCTAAAACGTTGCATTTGTTATCCGTGCCTGTTTATGTCCTTCATGACGTCCTTATTCGTTTTCCGATTTGTGTTCAAAACATAACATTAAATTTCAATAAGTCATTCCTCGATCATAAACTGACATTTGTAGACAGACAGACACAAGGACAGACGGACGGACATGAACCAATAGTTTAACCCCGCTTTTCGCTTCACGTGCTGGGGTAATCACCCATCCATACCTAAGCTACCGACAGGTCCTGATACAATCCCTATACCCATCTATGGCTAATGCTTCTATAGGTACCTTTCAAATTCCAACTTGAACCTGTTTCCGCTGCCACTACTGGTGAAGAAGCACACTGGTGGGGTGGTGAACAGAAGAAATGATGTTTTTTGTTCTCAGCGGGACTTCTTAAAATCGGATATGTTTTACATAGTCTCTTGGTGGGTTCCATGATGGAGATGTAGATCGATAAATAATCAGAAACGTGATCGTGCTGCAGGTGTCCCTTCAAGGATGCTTTGTCCGGAAGGTTGATGCACACGTCTCTTGGAGTTCAACACTTTCTGAAAAAAAACAAAAAAAACAAACGATGACTGACATGATATGAACATGTATGTCAAAAAACGATTGTCAACCTGAAAATAATGCACTGCGACAAGAGTTTCTGTATAAATGTGGTTTCTGGCAATATGAGTCGGGTTTTTGTTACATTTCCAGGTAATAATTTATGACAAAGACCATGGTTAATGCACTTCGCGCTGAAAGATCTTCAACTTTCTTCCATCCCTGCAGTCATATGAGCCGAACCACAGAAACCACACGAGGAAAAGCTTCCAAGAGTCCATGAATCACTTCTGGCAGAAGACGCGTTTCAGGTAATTTATACATGCTCTTTGTACACCTGGCAATTCATTCATTTAATACCACACTAATGCACCTTAACCAGATTTGCAGTGCCGTTTTGACTTCCGAGCTGTAAGAACATGGTGCTGTTATAATAGTTCAAAACTGTTTTATTAATGTTGGGAAAGGTATACAGGTGGACCAGGTGGTGTGTACAAAGTGTATGTTGCATTGAATGCATGGCGGAGTCTTCTTTTTTTTATTTTTTTTTCTTTTGAATGTCCGTCTTTTAGTTCTGGATTGAGTCTGTCCAGATTTCTTCATTAGTTACCGATTAAGTATGTAATTGATTTCAACGGAATGTTCAATTTATCTTTCGAACAAACCAGCAATGTGAGATTCCCCACGTGGGCCAGACAGACCCTCTTTGCCCCTACCTCCTCTCTGCTTAACTGCCCCCCACATCCCCTCTGTTTAACTGCCCCCAACCTCACATCTGTCTGCCCCCTTATATCAGCACCCCCCCTCCCTCTTTCCCTTCGCTCCCGCGTACAGGTAGCTATTAATTGCTTCCCGGACACAAACTCCCGTGCTCAGCAAAACCGCTCATTTCGGCATCTCTGCAGCTGAGGCTGTCATGCAGGACATACGGATTTCTCAGGTTACAGTGAATCCTTCATGCTCTTTAATAGTTCCACTCGGATTTCTGACTTACTCTGTCAAAGGCAGTTATTAGGTGGGCCTAGACCGTCTGGCCCGACAACACGTGAGGACCAGCCTGATCGGATGGTTCCTTTGGAGCGATGCAGGAGGCCTGTTGAGGCTGGGGTAAGGTGGATGCTTCTTGGGGCCTTAGCAAAATACCAAGCAGAAGTAGAGGTCTTTCTGAAATGGCAGCGCAGGTGTATGGGGGTCAAGCCGTAGCTTGGCTACCGAACTCATTGGTATTCATCATATAGAGCTCCAGACTTTGGTCTCGCATACGTACATACCGAGTTCATTTATACAGCACCCTCACCATCCATCACCAAGACGTCCACTAATGCATCCAGCTTGGCAGTGCAGGCTGCGGAGCCTGGCCTGAGCTTTCCTTGGATCATGAGAGGCAATACGTGGCAGTAGCATCATGGACGCTGTTTTCACCGATGAACCGACAATTAAAACAAGATCCTGAAAATGATGCACTTCAGGTCAACCGTACAGTGTAAATACATCATGCTAAAGAGATGCACATTTTTAAGGGGTTGTTTCACTCACATAAGTTCATTCAGCATCACTCAATTGACGTCATTTGATGAGTTTTCAATCCTGTTGGCTGTCCAGATGTCATAGGAAGAGACCATTGGTCAAAAAACGAATGGTTCCATATGTATGAACTTGCAACGGTGGAAGATAGCTAAATCGTTATGTGTATGTGTTCAGTGGAATCAAATGCATAGTTTCTGAGTCGTGCATGTTGACACCTGTCAGTTTGGGAGCAGGACATGACATTGATACTGGGAGACACCTCCTGCTTCATGCTATACGCGTGACACGACATAAGAACTGCTGAAAGCTTCAGCAAGACCAAAAACTCCGAATATTCATTCCGCTCTGCGAGTCATTCCCAAGGTAAAGATCCAGCACATTGGGTCCCGGAGCTGCCTTCACTCCATCTCCCGCTGTTCGCGCCTCCTCCGTCATTCCACATTAATGTCTCAGAAAGAAAAACTGAAACGGGTTCTTTATTTTATTTTTCCCTGCAGCATGTGCAAGGAGGCAACAAGTTTGCGAATCCACTCTCTGTGGGTGTGCGGGTTCAACCATGATCTTACATCTAACGGATGATCTATTGCTCCGAAGATGTGGTGAGGACATGTAGCTTCACGTTTTACGCCTTTTTATCTCTCTCTTTGCTGCACAAGGATATCTATGTAATCTGTATTCGGCTGACAAGGAAAAATCTAAAGCGAAGGCGAGACTCGCCACAACAGATGGACGTTTTAATCAACCTGCCAGAAGCTGTTCTGGGGAAACATGCCAGCTCGGCTGAGAAAGGCCTCGACAAGGAACTCTAACCTGCAGTACAGCCTTTTCACTGTCATCTGCAGATTGTCACACCACTTCGTGACAATTAAGAAGATAATTTGATTGACAAAATGTAACTCATCATTTTTAGTAATTATACATACAATTTGCATGCACTCTACATAAATAAAATAACATACATGACAAAACATGTGTAATTTAAAATATAATTGTCAAAGGACTGGGTTCCTGTGTTTATTCCAAATGTGTTCTTGGCACGAGGGATGTGTAGAACACCTGATTGAAAGTTTCCACGTAACATAATTACCTCGTGCAATAATCGTTCAACACATGCAACTGATGCACCCTTTGGTTTTGAGAGGTGACACTCGGCATTCTGAGCAAATTAGAAGCAGTCTCTTTGAGACACCAGCATGTGGATCATCCATAAAAACGCACTGATAACATTCTTTAACAATCCATTACAATGCCACTTCTATCTGCAAATGAGAGGAATTAAATCAATCATCGGAGGTTCTTCCTCCTTCAAGCAGGATTTTCCATTAGCCTTGTCGGAAGGCTTTTTAACGTGAGCAGAGGAAATTTTATGGCCGCACAAGATGTTATCAAGCCACTGGATCACCAAGAGGTATACCAAAAAATGGACATCACAGGATAACGACTGCCGCTCAGAACCGATGCATTCGCATGACCCATCTACACGATCGGTTTCAAACTGGCCAAAGTACAACACATTCCCTGCACCTCACAGGATAAGTGTCAACACTTGAAGCATCTCCATGATGCAGGCATCCATGCTAGTTGTCCTGTTCAGCATCCAAGACTTACACCGTGACACATACAAGTGCGCTTGCAGTGGTCAAATCAGCACATCCGATGGATACTGAGACAATGGGCAAGCGTTATGTTAAGTGACAAATCCAGGTTTCTCCTTGAAAGATATGATGACCATGCACTGATATGCAGAAGACACAATGAACGACATACCCCAGTCTGTGTCCAGGAAGTTGCAAATTTTGGACATCGTATACGTGTCATGATGTGGGAGAAGTATTGCTGAAACCTTCTGCACCAACTTGGTCCATATCCATGGTAATCTGATGGCAGATCAATGTAATAATGAGACCTTACAGCAACATGTGTTGCCTACGCTTCAACAGTATAGTCCAGTAATCATCATTATGTACGATAATGCTCCTGCTCACAGGACCATTCGAACAAGGAACGTTCTTGTCAATGTCAACGTTAATGTCACGACACCCTAGCCTGCTATCTCACCAGATTTAAATCAAATTGAGCATCTCTGGGATATCATCGATTGATGAGTTCAAATCTTGCCAAGACAGCCCCAAACCCTCAATGAGCTGCAACAGGAGCTGATACGTGTGTGGGATGCAAAAAAAGTTTTTTGCATCCCATACAGGCATCAGCTCCTGTTGGCAAAAAGTTTGCCCCCAACAGGCTCAGATTTGAGTGCTCATAAAGCTAATGTGACATTGGTGCAATGCATCGGTTGCTACCAGAGGTGGATATACCCGTTATCGAGATTGTTACTTCCATGTTGGATCCCGACGTGAAAACATTCGCCGCAATGCAGCATTACATGAACAGGTCAAAATTAAATAGACGTGTAATTATCCGGTATTTATCTCCATCAGAGGTTTGCACCTCATCTGTGTCCCATGATGTCACATATAAAAATCGTTTCTTTTTAATGGTGGAGAATGTAGTGTGTACTTTTACAATAAGGTGATGGCACTATAAAAATAAGGAGTTCCTTCCAAGGAACTTCAATGCAGGAGTAGGCCATCAGGCCCATCATGACTATGCAATAGTTGCCAACTGGTTGTCCATGCTTGATCTTTTTCAAATGCTAAGCATCAAGCAAGGAAGCA
Organism: Eptatretus atami; assembly: GCA_035128595.1. Lineage (NCBI taxonomy): Eukaryota > Metazoa > Chordata > Myxini > Myxiniformes > Myxinidae > Eptatretus > Eptatretus atami. Next base: position 79,042,949 of record CM068966.1, on the reverse strand, counting down.
GCGCATACCATTTTTAAGTCTTTGGTATGACTCAGCTGGGGTTCAAACCATCGACCTCGCAGACTCAGAGCAGACACCCGAACCATTGCACCACTGTTCAAACCATCGACCTCCCAGACTCAGAGCAGACACACTAACCATTGCACCACTGAGTCTCTGATAAAAAAAATATACATTTCTGTTTTTTTATTGCATTTCCAGTACTTGTAAAAACTCGGACTCTATATATTATATTTGGAGACTGTATAGTGAGACAAAACATGGATGTTGTAGATATAATTCAGCACCGACTGCATTGTTCCGAATCTGTGTGGTCATTTTATTTCTACGTCACCTTTTTATCACAGCTTATAAGCCTCCCCAGAGGCAGGCGAGGCAGACCTGAAGCTTGCAGGCTGGAGGGGAGTTATGCTCAGTGTTGGATGATTTAGGCCAAAGTGCCGAACAGTTGCTGTTGCTGGTTAAGCTGAAAGTTCTAAGGAGGCAGCCAACCGCTAAATGCAGGATATGTGGGGAGGCAGCGGGGTGGGATGAAGAGCAAGATTGCAGGAGAAGCTTGGCCTGGCTACTGTAACTTTACTCTCCACTCTCCCTCCAACTCCCCATCTCCCCCCCCCTTTGTCTTTCTCTCTCCCATTCCTTGCATTAACCATTCTTCATTTGTCATCTGCTGGCCTTTTGTGTCCGGCTGCTTGCAACATGGCTTCCAGGAACCCCCAGCACATTTGTCAGGCTGCCTAATGAAAACCATGTCCCCTCGGCTATGTTCATTGCAAGTGGTGATGCTTCGTTCCTCACTCGCCATATGATCGCCCTTCGTCCATTAAGTCTGAACAATGTCTCTCTCCTTTTCTCCAAATACAGCAATTTTTACCCCATGCACATGGCATCTTAAAGGATTGTCAGGTATCTATGTGATTAGGCTATGCAAAGCAATTCATGAATCTGAAATGAAATTTATCGTCTATCAATCAGTCGTCTTGCTGGGATGAATCATCACGCAGTTGTGAGTTTAGGTCTCCACGTCTAAGAACAAGTCCTTAAAGGATCGTATTTTTGTTTCACTTATAAAGGATTGCTTTACTGACATTGAAAAGTTCCCTGCTTTATCTCACCGGCAAAGTTGTTACATGGTGGTCCAAAAAGCTCTGGATTCAGCTTTAATCGTCTTTCATCACCGACTGAGAAAAACAAGACAAAATCGTGTAATGAATGGCTTGAACTCTGATCAGATATGAGCAATTCCCTCATACACTCTGATTACATGACACTTGAAAAGACCTTTAAAACTCAATTCCTCGGTAGCGATCCATACCTGTTCATAAATTAAAACTGAGCAATGAAGTTTTACTGACAGTGATCTATAATGTATGCATGGGATGCCAATTTGTCATTTTGCAAATCCCCCCGCATCCGCATATGCTTTGCCTATCAGAAAATGGTCTCTCCTACCGTGGGACATTCCTGGCAGCTTGGCCGCTGGAGACGGTCCAAGTTCCATTTAGCCTCCGTGTTCCGTGGGAGCCAAAACTGGTGAGATTCAGCACAGAACATCGAGGTTTCTGGCAAAATGCCCTTCCTGAGCCAAGCCCAATTCCCCAAGCCAAGAAAGCCACACCAGACACCGTGCGCCGTAACTTATAGCGGAGAGGCGAGCGCGGCCTTTTGCGAGCAAACAACGCAAAAGGCTTATCCGTTGCGGCAGCAAAATCATTCCCCACGACGTCGTCCCATTGTGATTACGTGTTTTTGGCATTTATCCCCACAGTCATAAACAATTACCAAATCGGGACACCAGCAAGAAAGAACAAAAGTTTATAATGATCTGCAATGAGGCATGCATTGGCAATAATATTATCGTTTTAAAGGCATCCAGGACAAGTATTCCATGCACCGCATCAGGCCAACCTGTCTGAGGGCCTTGGCGCGTTCAAGGGTTCGCGTTCCAACATTGATGCTTCCAAGACCGTGAAAATGATGCAGTCCGTTTTTCTGCATTGTTACTTTCAATTACCTGAGTCTGCCCTGAGATGATTATATAAATGTACGTTTGTGACAACTTGAGCCTCGGCCAAGAGACGAGTGGTCTCCGTACATGTAGGCCAAGAAATTAACCATTCCTATAATCATGAACAAAATGCCACTTTTTCATTTACCCTTCTTCGTCCAAATATTTTTTAAATCCTCTGCATTACTATACGTGAACTCAGCTGAACCGTTGTATGCAAATGCCTTGATTTTGCCAAGCAAAGGGTAGGGAAGTAATGAACCCACCCGCCTGTCCTGCTGTGTTTACATCACGTAGGAATAATGGCCAGTACGCGTTCCTCTTTAGAAATCCACTTCAAGAAGATTATTTATACATGGGCCTGAAGCGCTTGGCTACACCGCTGCATTCCAGAGAAACAGTGCATGGTACAAGTGGTGTTTTGTTGTGCCATGGCACCAAAATCCATACACAGTCAGGTTAATGTGCTCAACTGCTAAGGGCCTTTGTAGAGGTCTGATTATGCACCAAGTAGGGCTTTAAGTACGAGTTCCCTTACAAGGAACGTATGTGGAGGCCACGAGACCCATCAAACTTGAACAAAGGTTGCCAACCTATGGTTGTTTGTCTGTGTTCTATCCTTTTAAATGCTGAGTGTCAAGCAAGGAAGCAGCACGTACCATTTTTTTCTTTTTAATTACCTCCACCACCGAAGTTGAAGGAGGTTATGTTTTCAGCCCTCTCTGTCTGTTTGTTTGTTTGTTTGCCGGATGTCTCAAAAAGTTGTGGACGGATCCAGATGAAATTTTGTGGACAGATTGGGTGTGTGACACAAACAATGTGATTAGATTTTTGTGACGATCTGGATCCGGACCCGACTACTAGAATTTTTAAGTGATTCTTCACTATTAAGAGATAGGGCTAAAAACTATATAGCTCGATATCTCAAAAAGTTGTTGATGGATTCGGACGAAACTTGGTGGACACGTTGGGTGTGTGACGAGGAAGAATTGATTCGATTTTGGTGAGGATTCCAATCTGGATCCGGATGAGAGATTTATTTAATTTTCAAAGTGATTTTTCACCATTGAGAAATGGTGCCAAAAACGATATGTAGCATGATATTTCAAAAATGGACTGGGCCAGATTTGTTCTCGTGGATCAGGCATTGTGTGGTAGAGGTATGCGCTCTACTGAGTGCCCTTCTAGTTTTAAAAATGTTATAGTGAAAGTTGTTTCTTAAGTCATGTCATTTCTCTGGATGATGCTTGATGGCAAACTGTTAGAACAGCCGTGCGCTCCATATGAAATTTCTATATTATACTCTTTAAGTTACAAAATGCAAACATTAAACGGCTTAAAATTGGAAGGCAAGCTTAATTGTCGGATTATCCTTTTAAATGGATGGTCCTACAATTAAGCTTTCCTTAATTAATTAAGCAATTGATCTTTCCTCCAAATTTTCTCTGTTGTTGCTTAATTGTGCTCAGACCCTGTTGTTTATTAAAACTTGCATTTTTCTTTGTCCAAGCACTCTTAGAACATCCATCCTTGTCCTTCCAAAGCCATTCCGAAAACTATTATATGGACAGACACACGTGGATCACATTTGGACAATTTACGAGTTGTGAACTTTCTGAAAACTGTCTCTTTTTATTGCAATCATAAATATAAAGAAGTAGAATCATGAATATACAGTATGTATATATATTATTTTAAATATATTATTATAGAATCATAAATATAAAGGAATGAACAGGTCACACAAATAATTTTGATCGGTAAGTCTCTGTCATAGAAGGGCAACTGTTCATCTAAAATGTTGAAATTGTAAAAGGGCTGGTTGTAAAACTGTACCGCATATAAAATATGTTTTGCTAACTCCGTTGATTGATTTTTAGTTGAGCCTTCGGACTTGCTGATCCTACTATATTTGAGTTGGGGTGTTTTGATTCTTCGCTTTGACCCAGAACCATGAGGTCCATCCCAGCCTGTATGACTAATTTTCCTTGATCATACGGTTTGCATTTGGCTTGATCGAGGAATTAATGCAGAGTGAAAGTAAAGGTATAATAAAGAAGGAATGATGGAAGGAGAGTGAAGTTGAAGATTGAGAATGGACAGAGTGCGGGAGCAACGAGTTAAACGAGCGACAAAGAGCAGAACAAATGAACAGAGACGGTGGCAAAAGGTGATTAGGAAAGGAGCAAGCAGAGTGTGGTGCTGGTACTGAAGAGCATTAGGCCCCAGAGGGACCGAACGAAGGTCGGACATGGTGATGCTGCGAGCGAGTGAAGTGAGGCTAGGGAAAACATGACAGCAGGATACCTCGACCTCGACAAGCCAAGCATGAATACTAATCATTTCAAGAACATCTTAGGTAGAAACTCAATGGTGAACCCAAGTTGAGTATTAAAACACAATTCTTTTAAATATCAAGATCCACGGTTAGGCCCAGCATTAAGCATCAGGGGTCTATTGAGCTGTAATTGACCACAATTCACTTCGACGAACTGACAAATGCACTCGGACGAGCTGTCTCTACTCTAACAGTCTAACATATCCTGCCAAAAAATCTCAAACCGAACTTGACAAATTGTCTGACAAACATACCCCGACGAAACAATTGATTAGCCTGTTTAGTTTAGTCAGTAAAGATCCTTTAGAATAGTCCCCTCATCTTTCCCACACCCATTTGTTCTTTCATTTATTACATGCTCTTCGATTTCTTCTCATTCCCCTTTTATTGTGTTAACAGCACACCTCATGTAATAGTGCGCCTGGAGGAGGGGCCTAGCCTGTGACATCAATGCACTTGGGAACCAGCACCCAATTGGATTCGAGGGATCGTGTACCGGGGGTCCAGCGGAGCATACGGCCCAATGGGGAGTCGTGGCAACGTCACACACCAGAGGCTATAAAAGGATCGACGTGCTCAGTCTGCGAGTAGTTCGGGTGGCATGATCACTTCATCAGTCTGGGCCAGTCAACCTGAGAGACAGTTCAGCCGGGCGATCAGATTAGTGAAAGTTCGGATTCTGCAGCAGTTGGGACAAGTTGGGGTTCAACTGGCACTCCGCAATTGTCAACTACTCCCCATCAGCTAACCTCGGCTCCGGCCAACATGTCGGCCACCAGGCGCGTTTCCCAGAGGAGCGCAGCGCAACCCCATCTGGCACCACATGAGTGGAACAGACCCCACCAGAACATTTGGCCACATCCAACCAACATCAACTCAGGTGGAGGAGAGGCCTACCACTCTTCCATCTTCCATCTTCTTTCTTTCCCCATTTATGTTGTCTTGTACTTCTCCTGTATGGATCCAGGTGTCGATAAGAGTTAGTTTAAGTAGGCATGGGCGTTTGTGTCCATAATAAGCACATTACTGGCTGGGTCCTTTTTCTGTCATCGTTTTATTGTGTCCCCCACCCTGTTGTTAATTAAAACTTGCATTTTTCTTTATCTGTTGCGACTATTTGGGTTGCGAACATTCCTCCAGAGTGTCAAATTCCTTCTTGCGGCGAATAAGATTGTCATCCAAAAGTAACGCGCAAGTCAAAAAAAACTAACTTTGTGCATAAATCAACTCGAGAGTTCATAGAACACCTTACCTCATGCAGTGTTCAGGTATATAATTCAATTGAAATAAAATATTGATTTTAAAGGTCGTATAACAAAAATCCTAAAGTTTAGTGCAGTTGAAGCATTCTGATACACCACCTTATGTAACATGTCCAAGTACTGCGAAACTGGAGGATTTTGAAAGCGGTAGCAAGGAGATTTGTGTTCTACAGTGTTCAAGTATATAATTCAATTAGAATTTGAATAAATTAAAGATTGTAGAAGTCATATAAAAAAGTTAATTCCGAAATTTACCGCCATTGGTGCAGTAGCTATTTCTTGTTTGGAATGATTTTCAAGTTTGTTTGACTGCCAGGCAGGCAGACGGACTAAAAATAATTATCTCACTCCTCTCTGCACATGTGCAATCTGGACAAACTCAGAGCCAACATACTGCTAAACTGCATGTTTATTTTCCGATTTCTGCGCCGGTTCATGTTCAAAATAGTATAGCATTCAATTCAATTGTTCCTCAGTCATAAACTGACTTTTGTGGACAGAAGAACAGAAGTGAGCCTGTTGCTTAACCCCGCTTTTCGCTTCGAGTACGTGGGGTAAATAGAATGGCACTCGATATAACACATACCTCCGCCAGCTGAACACTTTACATTTTGTATCCCACTGATAGGCCAGATCTGCAACTAGACTTTTACCAAAATCGAATTGGCTTGTTCTCGTCACATACCCAATTCATCCACCAAGTTTTGTCATCACCCGTCCAAACTTTTTGAAATATCATGCTATACATCGTTTTTGGCCCTATCTCTCAATTGTGAAGAATAATTTTTTTTAATCAGAGTGTCTGAATCTTCATCAAAATGTAATAAATTCATCCTTGTCATACACCCAACCTGCCCAACAAGTTTCGGCCGAATACATCCATACCTTTTTTGAGATACCATGCTCACAGACACAGACAAATGGGTGAAAATGTAACCTCCATCCATCTTCGGTGGTGGAGGTAAAAAGTCGTGTTAATTCCCACGTGTGCCAAATTCTCCTCGCACTCAAAGCAATCCTGCGGAGTTTATCTCTGGTGAGATCGGGTCTAGTCCCTTCATGCCAAGACAGGTCCATTTTCATACAGGTCAAGCCAAAGAAAGCTGCATAAAGAAACCATGAAAGGCTACGCAAGGTAAGCCCTTTGCTGTTTAAAGCTTGTACACCATCAGAGTTCCTCTACAGCTGTAAAGATGTGTAGCCTTTCATGGTTGTTTTATGCAGCTTTCTTCAGCTAGAAGAGCATGACAAGTTGATTTATTTATATAATCCTAGCTCACCTGTGTTTAACTCATTAGGTGAGAGCTATTTGGTTATTCCTTGTTACGATCTGCTAACCTATTCTCTATATCCCCGTTTTACGAGTCTATTTCTACTGGTCCTTTATCCCTAACCTTTCCTGATTCTTATACTACGTACTTTTGATCATTTTCCTAAGCGTCTACTACTTTTCTTGCCCTATTTTTATTTATATGTCTACCTTTTTATTGTTTACACTATACTACAATTCTCTTACTTTACTCACACTTTTTTCTTACGACTCTTATGCGACTGTCATACTTTCTACCATAAACTTTTTCCTTCTCTACTCGTTTTTTTTCCCATGAGCTCGGGTATACGGCACAACCCCCCAACCCCGAGTTAGACCAATGGTTCCGCCCACGGGTATAAAGCCTGTGATTGGCTGTGGGCAAGAGGACGTCCCAAAGGGACATCTTATTCAATGCGATCCTTCAATCTCAAAGATGTGCGGCCCACATACCGAGCATCACACTGGCACTAAAATTCGTAAATCATCTTACTTCTATGAGAGGTGGGCAGGACATCCTTTCGGACTGACAGAAGCAACCGGCAGGTGGTGAAAATCGCTACTTGTCGTTGAACAACATAGTAAGAATGGGACACTGTTTGATCAGGTTTTCAAACCGTTGAGACACTGCCTTTCTAAGGTAGACATAGGTGTACAGGACATTTACCAGGTCCGATTATAGGATGCTTTGGTGCGTTCAGGAATTTGTATATAATATGTATATATATTGTATATATATTGATGTATATAATTGTATATATATTGATGACCTGTTAAGGATACAATTATCAAGAAGAATAGTCTTGATGGTCTCAATTTCAGCATGGAGTTTATCTCTAGAGCAGATCTTTCTTGCTCTATTGACCAAGATACAATCAATCCAATGTTGTTCACTGTTTTTTTGGTGATTCATCTCCGCCTAATCATTATTATTCCTGATGGTTCATTTCTGCCTCCTCATTATACATGATGCTTTGTGGTTCCACCAATCAGGTAATCCCATCCTTTTATTCTCTCAACCAATCAACGTTGATGACTTTACATTGTAACTTTATTAATGAGAGTTTTCTGGTGCTTCTTCATCTGCTTGTGGTTTTATCCTTAGGAGTGCAAGTTGAAAAGCTTTGATAATGTCTATTTTATCGAAATGTATATGTA
>CM068966.1:79011892-79034498 GCA_035128595.1 Eptatretus atami | reverse complement strand
CAGAGAGAGATAAACTGGGTGCTCGTCTGCTCGCATTACCTGGTGATTTTAGATCCTACAGTGTCCTAGGGCCCTGTCACACTTGACGTTTAAGCCAGCAATGGCAACGTATAAAAATTGATCTAAAACGTTGACGTACGCTGAAATTTTGATGGTTTTTTTGAGTTTTTGGCGTATTCAAAACGTGTTGGTCGTTTGCATAACATATTAGTAACGGGCACATAACGTTTCGTTGTGTTATACATAATTTTACCAACGAATGCTTACCTTGTGATCGGCGTTCAAAACTAAGACAAGCGATAGTTCAACTTACCTTTGCGCGCTATACGTATCGCCGGCGAACTCGTGGCGTAGCCTGTTGAGAACTTGCCGGACGCGCGATTGAAATCAAAACTGCCCGAGATTTTGAATGTCAACATTGCAGTCACACCTTGACGATTTGCCAGCGTATGCCATTCTATGAAAAATGTGTTTTAAACGCTAGGCACACGTCAAATACGCTATAGGAAAGTTGAGTAACGTTAAGATTATGCTCGAAATCATTGAAGTACGCTGTCATATTACCTAGTCGTTCGATACGTCGTGAAATTTCAAGCATGCTGAAAATTTTAAGACGTACTCGACGTAAGGCTCACACGTTTCGCATGCGTTGGCATCTGTTCTTGCACGTTCCGCGATCGTTTAAACACGCAGGCGAACACACGTTACTTGTAGGTTACTCATAAGTCGAAAGCACGTCAAGTTAATGGCAACCATACTTGAAACCCAATTTATAACCGTTGAGTAACGTGCTTTGAACAAATGAGTAACGTCAGCTTAGCCTATGTTTAACGTGCTTGGAATATGAGTAACGTGCATTGAAACTATGTATAACTGGCCTTGAACCAATGGCTACCGTGCTATGAACGTAAGAGTAACGTGCGTTTAACCTATGTGTAGCAGTGTTTTGAACCTAAGTAAAACGTGCACTAACCATTGAATAACATGCTATGCACTATTTGTAACGTATGTATAACGCACATTGTCGTATGTAGACGAATTAAATTGACGTTCCGGACAACCACAGAACTTACTGAAAGTGTTTCTAACTTACATCTACGTGTACTGCACGTATTGCAGCGTTTAGGGGAATTGGTACATACAAATGGGCTTCACAAGAGGAACCCATCATTGTTCAGACTCCATGTTGAGTAGATGTCAATGCCAGTAGTATCAGTAGTAGTAATAGCTATTGAAGTAGTGTGAGACGTGATAGTATGTAGTGTAGTAGTCAGCTGGTAGTAAGTATGAATGTCTACATCAGTAGTCAGTAGTGTATGTCTATGTCAGTAGTTAGTAGAGTAGTGAGTAGTAGTAGTATGTCTATGTCAGAGTGTAGTAGTTCGGTATTGTAGTAGTAGTAGTATTGGTAGTAGTAGTAGGTCATGTCAGTAGTATAGTTCTATGTCAGCTAGTAGTAGTAGTAGTAGTAGTAGTAGTATGTTTATGTCAGTTGTAGTAGTAGTAGTATTTGGTAGTTAGTAGTAGGTCCATGTCAGTAGTAGATGGGGAGGGTGTGGGTGATGATGGATCCTCTTATCGTCCACGAATAGGAGACTACTTTTGCACATTGTTCGATGTTCTTTTCGGCTAATTTTTTTCCTCATTCCCACGATGAAATATTTCTTTGTTTTACTTTTTAAAGTATTAAAAACGACTTTGACAAATGCATAATGTACTAGTAATGAACACAGAACGCTTCGATAACTTATACATAAGTTATACCACACGATTGTTTATCGTGTTTTTAGGCGTCACAACCTATGCCCAACTAGTCTTCAGAGTATGCATAGCGTAATAATTCCCAAGCACGTTATTCATAGGTTATAAATAAGTCACTGGTACACCCTAACATATTACTTTGATGTGTTTCGACGTATGAGGAACTTTCAAGTAGCGTGTTGCGAAGTGTGAACAACGTTTGTGTAGCGTGCTTACAAAACGTTACTCATAGGTTGAAATAAGTTTTGGGTACGCGAATGTTACCTCTAGTGTTTCGACTTATGAGTAACATACAATTAACGTGTGTCAACGATCGCATAACGTGCCTAAACCTTATGGCCGGCGTAGCGGAACGTGTGAGCCAAACGCGAGTACGTCGTAAAATTTTAAGCATTCGAAAAAGAGAGAACAAGCACAAAGTCAACGATTAAAGCCAGCGTACAACGACTTATGGCAGTGTTTTCAGGGTATTCCTAACGTATACAAAACTTACCAATAACGTAATCGACGTGTGCCAGCGTATTCGGCAAATTTTGTAAAAAAAACGGCATACGTTCACTAAATGTCAAGGTGTGACAGCCCTTTAATGAAGAGTAGGTGAGTCATGGCCGGTATCCTGACAAAGTCACAAATTCCTCTCAACCACAGTCGAACTTCAGGCCTGACCATTCAATGTGTGAGACTTGAGCCAAAAAAGTTCCTGCTGACGCACAGTGGCAACATTAGGGGTATTGAGGAAAGTAGCAGCACCTGCTCCCTATGGGAGTAGTAAGGGGGATATTATTATATTTATGTTCTTATTATAGTATCAATAAGCATAGACGATAATATGTTGGTATCTTTATGCTTATTAATACCATAGCAGAGTACCCACCCAACAGCGTGCAGCACGTTCTTCTGACACAAACCTTTAGTTGGTTGGTGTTTTGGCAACATACTGCTGCCTCGATCGCTCCCAGAAATAAGGATAACCTGAGTTACATACATGAACACCTGCATACTGCTTATGTGCATACATAATAATACATCATAGTTATATAGCTCGGATAATTCCAATTGCACTACCAAACCCCCAAAGGAAGAAAATGCCAAGATGGGTGGAATTGTTATTTTTCAAAATTGATGGAATCAAAGTAAACTTCATAAATCACACCTTCGGGATGTCCTGGGTAGTCCATGAAATTTTAAGCTTTCGAGGTCAAATCCTCTTAGAGAAGTAAATGAAACATACAGCAGACCGTCCTCGTTCGCGCATGCTATGTCGTGATCAAAGCAGAACAGGACGCCTCTGGCTGGGTCTTCGCGCCCAGGGTCTTTTTACCGTACTTGTGAGATGACTGAAGCAGATAGGGAACCGTGCCGGCGGCTGCACAATGGATGTTAATTGACCGAGAAAACCATCATTGCGAGCCACACCCGACCATCTATCAGAGGCCCTTCAACTCTGGGTCAATGGCCCACAGCATGCTATGTCGTGATCAAAGCAGAACAGGACAAGTCAAGACGGTTTCAAGCTTGTATTTACAGTGGCAGGCAAAGAAGTATTTACAACATGTAAAACATTCCCATTACCTCTACGTGACATGCCCATCCTCAGAATTCTTGCAACAATCACTTTACACGTCAACACAAAATGGATTCAGACACCAGAAGAAATGAGAGGAAGTGTGGGAAGAGGATTGAGAAGAGGTAGAGGTGAGAAAGAAGTCGCTGAGGTGGTGTTGCTTCCCCGACACATCTGAGTTGCAGCCATCCACTGCTCTGGCCCAATGATCCTGGGATTCACCTTCTCACACTCCCTTCTCCACTCTGCTTGCACTCTCTCAAAACCCCCAATGGTATGGGTGACTGCATGCGATGGCACTCCATTTGCGCTCTGGAGTTCGAGCTATCGATGGTATGGATGGCTGCACACGATAGTACGTGACAGTCTGTGACAGGAGAACGGCTGGTGGCAAGGTGAGGTGAGTTGAGTCGCTATATGTCCAGGCAACCGGGACAAAGTGAGAGGAACCTCAGTTGTCAGGTGAAAAGACATGACACGTAATTTGAAAGGTGCTGAAGGAGCGAGTAATGTGAAGCGAAGAAAAATGAGCGGGGTGAAGCAGAAGCGGTGAGGTTAAGCGAAAAACAAAAGAAAGAGGAAGACAGAATGAGCGAGGAAATAACGCAAACAAAAGAAAAAGTGAACCACCAACGCACACGGGTAATCAAGCGACGTACACCCGTGCTGGTAAAGCGGATACACACTGGGATGTTGAAGAGAACTCACAGAGCCACCCAAGTTCCCATTCACTGCTAATAAGAGTGAATCGCACTTCTATGCCATGTTGGATATTTTTAGGCCTTAGTCTCCCTTAGGTGCTCACCGCCTACTGCTCTGCCTAACAACAGCTCATCGTTGGCTGATCCAGGGGGAGGTCCGATGTGCCTGTCACTTCGGGACAGTTCTTCACATCCTGCCACATACACGTGAACTCACACTGAAGGCTCTCTTGACTGGTCATTGTGTGACAGGATTGATTACTTTTTGCCGCGTGTGTACGAACTCGCATCTGGTGCTCTTGTGGCCGGTCTGTGTGGTGGCATGTGAGAAATGGTTGAAGTCCAGAATGTAAAGATAAAATGACATGTACTTAACTAACAGTCATAACCCATATCTATTTCCATAAATACAGCCTATTCTTAAGAGCTAAACGAATACTATGAGAAATAACTAACTTTAATCCTATATGTATGTGCTTTATTCCCATCGAGGAAGTGCACAAAGTTCTCTGGACCCACAACCGTCACAATACATACTTTCGTTTCCTCAATTATATAAAGATTGTGCATGCGTGCGCATGTGTATATACATATGTTTGGATATTTACATAAAGTATCGCATTACACATAGGGTGATTAGATCACCTCCTTCGGTGACACACACACACAAACACTTGAGCCAATGATATTTCTACTGTGATTAAACTTACACATGCAATTCTGACAACCCTTCAACTGCCCCTCCCCCACTGAAGTCCACCTCCCCCCCCCCCCCCTCCAGCCTCCAGCACTCAACCTCCGATTCCAACTTTGTCCCATCTTTGCTCTCTCCATTCCCCCAAAGTAAAGTCCTCACACTCCCCTCTGAACTCCAAGGCATCAATCCTCTCCCCTTCAAGCCTTCAAACCCTCTCACCAAACATATGCCTGGTGTTGGCTTAATAGTTAAGGTGGTGGGCTATAGACCCTAGGGTTCTGAGTTCAAATCCGCTCAGCTGTTGAATTAATACCAGGTGGGGTTAACTCGGCCTGTCATCCTTCTGAGGTCGGCAAAATGAGTGCCAGCATGCTGGTATACTGTCGGAGTGGCGACCTGTCCAGGATTGTGCCCAATACCCAAGGAGACTGCTTAAACAGCACCAACGTTCTGCACAGAGTATGGTCCAATCTCCTCTCCTCTCTTTAAGCTTCAAACCCCTCCACCACAAGTCCTCAACCCCACCCCTCAAAGCCTCAACTCTCCCTTTCCAATTCTGTCCCATCTTTACTTCCACCTCACCTTCCTCCTGTGCATCAGATCAAAACAGCAGAATATGTAATGTTTTCTGCTCCTCTATCATGCTATCCCGACTTCACAGAAAGCCCTCATGGTCACATGTCCGACTTTTCATAAAAGCACCAAAATTGGTACATATGTTGACTAATGTATTCTGAACAATTCTGGATATGGAGCCACTCGAGATTTTGCCTTGGTCAGCTTTGGCGCATTCTCCAAAATGGCCACATTCTACTTTAACAACATGGGATATCTGTCATTGTTATTCTCTTTGTAGGTTTCTCAGAGGTGATAATAACTCCATGTGATGTGCATTTACAAAGGAACAATACAAATGTCATTTGTGTTGATTTATATATTTCCAACCATTGTGTGGGGAAAATGGTCATTTTTATGGGAAAATCCATTTTCGCACACAGAATCAGTGACAGGTTCAGAAGTATTTTGTTGTGGTGGTGCCAATCCAAATGCCAATGAGGAGACACGTCACCATGAAGAAACACACGTGCACAGGAAGCATTTGCCAAAGATGTACAATCACTTGTGGCTGTCATTGAAGAGCTGGGGAATCCTTCGAGGAGGATAGTCCAGATTTGCTGGTCCTAGACACCAAGGAGATTGCCGATCCTGCAGTTATTGAAACAGTTCGCACTGCCAAGCAGATTGGACAAGAAAGTTTCAGGCATACTCAAAGGATTGCCTCATCGACAGAACCAAGACTATTGACGAACCTATAAAGAGGAACAAACTCCCCCTCTTCGGAACAGACAGAAGACCAAAAGCACCAAAGGAAGGAAGCATCTGTGAAGAATGATATGGCTTATTTGCAAGGCTCTACATAGGCTGCCAGAACGCGATGGGAACCTGGACGAGTTTCCCATCATGAAAAATAGCATGCCCTCCCGTGTTATTGATGCAGGTAAGCTACACTGGGTAGCAAAGCGACTTGCTGGTGTGCATTGAAGGCGTTGCTGAAGCTCAGTCTGATGCACCTGCTGTCACTTTTGTTGTCCTTGACGGGCCGTCATCGTGCAGATGTTGAAGCCTGCACTGCCAAGACATTTGAAGAATATGCCCACCAAGTCTTCATCCCATACGTCGAGGGGCAGCTGCGTCGTGCTTCACGTCTCGACCTCGTTTGGGATAGCTACAAAGATGGCTCCTTGAAGACGGCGACAAGGGAGAAATGAGGAAAAGGGGTGCGACGGCGCGTGGTGAGCACTGCAGCCATACCAGGAAACTGGCAGAGTTTCCTACATGTCGACGCAAAAAAGGTGGAGCTCTTCACCTTCCTGTCCGATGTGCTGGTGCAGTCCTTCCATGATGAGGCAAAGGAGTTGGTAGTCACTGATGGTGAAGCAGTCATCTGCCTTCCAAGGCAGGAAGATGAAAGCTCTCTGGCTCCATGCGGTCAAGAAGAGGCGGACACTCGCATCATGCTCCATGTGGCCCATGCTGCAGAACATGACCACCGTCGAATTCAAGTTTGAACTGTAGACACCGACGTCGTCATCTTGGCGGTGATGGTAGCCCAGGCACTACCATGCGTGGATGAACTCTGGATTGCCTTTGGGACGGGCAAGAACTACCGCTACATCCCTGCCATGAAATAGCTGCCTCCCTGGGTCCACAGAAGGCACGTGCCTCCCTGTCTTCCACGCCATGACCGGATGTGACACGGTATAAGCATTCGTGGGGCATGGGAAGAATCTGCCTGGGCCACATGGAACTCGTTTCCAGAACTGACAGATTCTCTTGTGACCCTGACCAC
Organism: Eptatretus atami; assembly: GCA_035128595.1. Taxonomy (NCBI): domain Eukaryota; kingdom Metazoa; phylum Chordata; class Myxini; order Myxiniformes; family Myxinidae; genus Eptatretus; species Eptatretus atami. The sequence continues at coordinate 79,027,425 of CM068966.1, read as the reverse complement.
CACGCCAGTCAACATCCAGGATGACACAATGCACTGCATTGAAAGGTTTGTGGTGCTCCTCTATGACCGACCAGTCCATATACGGATGTCAACTAGGCGAAAGAAACTTCGCCAAGAGGAACTCGTCCAGCGCATCCACCTACCTACGATGCTTTGGAACAGCATGTGAAGAGATCAGTCTTCCAGGGTGGCTATGTCTGGGGGCAGGTCTTGGTCCCTCAACCCGTGCTTCCATCACAACAAGCTGGGGCTGGCGGCAACAGAGAATGGTCCTACGAACCGCTCTGGACCACACTCCCTGAGGCTTCAAAAAGCTGCTTCGAGCTGGTGTCGTGCGGCTGCAAAAAAGGCTGTAGAAAGCTGCAATGCAAGAAGGCTAATCTGCAATGCACTGGACTGTGTGCTTGTGAAGGGAATGCCAGTAGACAGACGCAGTAGACACAGACTGAGATATCGCCTAGCTTAGAATGTGCAAATGCAAAGTCGCATTGCTTGTAAAAGTGTTGACTTCTTGATCCAGAGCCAGTACACTTGAGCTAGAAACTCATATTGAACTAGACTGATGTATGCGTGTACCATGTGTCCTGGTAGAATGGTAGTAGACAGTTAACCGTAGCCGCTTCAAAGTGAAGTGTGCAATAATTTGACTACATTTTCTGAGTTTGTCATTATCACGATTATCAGTTCCTTTTCAAATAGAGTAAAGTATGTAATCTATAATGCAATTTTTTGATTCCAAACCATTGAATGTGATGAATATCATTTGACTCTTGTTCTCCAGGCAATAATGGGTACTTTTCAGCGAAAAGTTTCAGGAGAGCAAGCAATTTACAAATAAGATAATGCCTTTTTTACCGAAAATACTGGCTCATAATATTTGAATATGCCTTTTCATGGTCAATTAACTGAATTTTACACTTTCCTTAAATCTACCACCAATACAATAAGAAAATAAGAGCATATAGCCAATTTCATGGGCAGGGATAAAGTAGAATGGTGGCCATTTTGGAAAATGGTCGCCGAAGCTGACCAAGGCACAATCTCGGGTGGCTCCATATCTAGAATTGTTCGGAATACATTATTCTACATGTGTACCAATTTTGGTGCTTTTATGCAAATTTGAACAATTGATCTGAAATATCAGACTACGTTGCAGGACTATATCTGCTCAAATCATTTCAACTGTCGCTCTGGTCGTTTTACACAAAAGGGAAAACTTATAGGGAGGGCATGGTGATGGTGAATATGATGCTTTGACTTCGTATTGCAGTAATTACCGACGTGGCAGCCATCATAAAGATATTGTGGGTGGAGTCAGGAGAATTGTCTAACCATTGGGTAAAACCTGGACACACAGCTGCTTTTCTTGTATAGACGATCTTTCCATCTCCTTAGATATCCCCCTTTCCCACTATGTTGACATTTCCACTTTATGCTGTACAACCTCTCAGTCTTGTGACAGGGTGAAGCAAAATCTCTATCTGGTGACTTCTCGAAGATTAGTACTGTACTCAGTTTCCCACATGGAACATGTTCAACCCAGACAAGTCTTGTGTTCTAAAATACAACTGGGAGTACTGTTGTATCCTACAATACTCCAAGAATGAGGAATTCAATATTCTCCAACGGTTTTATTCAACCAAACATCGGAACGCACGTTCCGTACCAATCCTTTGCCCTGCACATCCCCTGACCTCTCACCCGGAACTCCTTCTCTCCTCATCGCCCACTCTAGCGTCCAGTCTATGCACAGCACCACAAGTACCCACTTCTATTGTTCTGTCTAGTTGCTGGAGCTTCAATATCAGCCATGACCTGTTCTGTTCAGACCAATTTCAACTCTGGCCTCAAGATGCAGATGCCATCTCGGTATCCTCTTCAGGATTAAGTCATTCTTTGGTGCATTTGTACTTCTCACAACTGTTGTGTTTAGCTCTCTGCTTTGGGCAAGAGCCCCTCCCTTCTTGACACTGTTGAGCCCAAATATCTAAAAAAATAACCAGCATATCCAAAGACTTTGCCAAGGCACACTCTTCTCCCACTGTTGGTTAATTGTGGGACTCCATTTTTTTTTTTACCTCTGCCACCGAAGTTGAAGGAGGTTATATTATGTTTTCATCCCTTTCTGTCTGTTTGTTTGTGTACAGGATATCTCAAAAAGTTGTGGACGGATCCGGATGAAATTTTGTGGACAGGTTGGGTGTGTGACAAGGATGAACTGATTCGATTTTGGTGAAGCTTCAGATCTGACTATGCGAATTTTTAAAGTGATTCTTCACCATTGATAGATAGGGCTAAAAATAGCACGGTATCTCAAAAAGTTGAGGACAGATTCGGACGAAACTTGGTGGACAGGTTGGGTGTGTGACAAGGACGAATTGATTCCATTTTGGTGAAGATCCGGATCCGGATCTGGATACGATAATTATTTAATTTTGCAAAGTGATTCTTCAGCATTGAGAGATTGGGCCAAAAACGATATAGTTCTGTATAGCATGATATTTCAAAAATGTATTTGGCCCGATATGTTCTCGTGGATCAGGTATTACGTGGCAGAGGTATGCGCTCCACCGAATGCCCTTGTAGTGTTTTTTTCTGCCTTTATCTTGGTCTTCACCACCAGATTTTCACATCCCTGCAAGGTAAAACGTGCTCAACATCCAATTTACTTCTTGTTTCCTGACCTAAATCCAAAGTATCAGCTCACCTCCACTCCTTCCTCGCTCTTATGCTCTCATCTGTGGAACCATCTTCCAACTGCTTTTCAATTCTGTTCTTCCTTTCATTCTTTAAAGGTAGGAGGTCACCATCATGTTACATCAAATCAGATACATACTTGTTCACATTTATACTCTCCTTCTGTCAATCCCTCACCTGCTTGCTTGCCGTCAGTCTAGACACCCCTTAGTCCTTTAACATTCAACTCTTCCGCATGAACCTAGACATTTTTATTAGCATACGAATAAAGAAGTTTGCTTAATTCACAGTTTCATGCGAGAATAGATTTGATTTTGAGCACTATATAAACTTAAAAAGAAAACTTTTTATATCAGCATGGACAGACAAAGACAGTCCAGTGTGCAGTGTGTACACAGACGCGCCCACGCAAAACCACTCCATGGGGGAAAGCTCTCTACACTCCGCATGAAAATCCCTGCATGAAGCATATTCCCATTGCTGCTCCGGAAAGCTCAGCTTACGACCACTGGCCCACACAGCATGTTTAGTCCTCCTTGTACGGCCTGTTGGCACTTTTAGTCTAGGCTGTATCTCCATGCAGCATTTTCAGTCCAGAAGGCCAGAATTACTGCCCGTGTACACAACGGTTAGTACTCACGGCTAGGTCTGCATCACATTCCTTGGGGAGACTGAGCCAACCCCATTGGGACAGATCCATACATTATCCCTTGTGCACACACTTTTCTTGTGAACTTCCTTCTGCTGGATGATCAATATTTCATGCTTCAGAGCTTCTAGAGCAGAGATACAAAGAGAGCAGTTTCCTGAAACGAATACTCACAAAAATAGACAACTTGAACCAGCATACAAGATATTTGCAACAAGCCCTTCTGTCGAAAATATTGCACCACTTGCAGGGGCTACCTGAGGAAGGGGTCGGGGGGGGGGGGGGGGGAGTAAACCCGGCACTGCCCTGCTGGGTGTGCTTTTCCCGGCGGTGGTTTCAGTACGTGTTGGACATTGAAAAGTTATGGAGTTATTGGCCTCGTGATGGTTACCTTCTGCCTGCGGGCTGGCGGCAGCACTACCTGAGCTCACATCCCAATATACACTTTATAGCGGCCTTTGGTGGCCTCAAAAGGGATGTCAAGGCCAATGTTTAGTAGCTTAAATCCTTGCCCAGATTCTGAAGTACCAACACCAAAAAGTTGGGGCCTCTTGGTGCTACAGTTTGGCCATGAAAGAATAACGCACAAACAAACAAACAAACAAACATACAAACACTTGAGAATATTTATAAGATGAATCATCATTCATGCATATGCAACACATGACTGCTGGGTGCATCATTCCTGGGGACACTGCTTTGCCACTGAAGCAGTCACTTCCTCCTTGAGATCAGGGCAGAGAATAAATATAATTTCGTCATGGTGCTGGTACAAAATAGTGTGACTCATTTGGGGAGCCACTGTGGGATAGTTGAGCACGAATGATCGGTAAACTATGATTAATGAATTTTACAATTCATATGCAGAGGTATATCGAGGGAACGGGAGGAAGGAGGTCAAGACCCAGTGCCCCTCTTTTGTCAGGGAAAAGTATTCTTAAACTTTAATACATTAAAAAAAAATTTTTTAATTGAAATGTTAAAATTTCATTTTAAACCAGCATGAGTCGGAGACCATGTTTAATAAAACACATATATCAAGTTTTCTTAATAGATACAACATGTTTGGAGACATCACCAAGGGTCACGACACACATTGATGCTTCACCCTGCCTGTGAAACACCAGGATGACAGTTTATAGCTGCTTCAAGATTCAAACCCAGGCTAGATAATTCACTGCATATCTGTTCTCCTACAGCAGGTGATATGTACTATATATATATATTATATTATATATATATATATGTATTTGATGTGTATTAATATATATATTATATATATATATATAATGTGAATTTATATATATGTATATATGTGTGTGTATATTTTCGCTGGTTCAAGATTCAATTCAATATTTATAACTTTAAACATTGAGATATATATATAGTTACGGCTGTGGAAATTCGCAGAAACCATATAGGTCCTGAGAGTTCAGTATATCGATAGTCCGTGTTCAGTTTAGATTTCCACCATTGTTTAATGGGAATTATTCGTGTGGACAGGGCTGTGATATTTGAGTTAGCTGTTATTCTTTACTATCGTTATTTTGGACCAACCGCTTCACACACCTAACCACAAAGTGCCACCAATTACAACAACCACGATCACCTCAACCCTCATAACCACACCACGACGTTTCCACCTCGGCACACGGTTGCCAGAGGCCTGGCCTTCGTCGAGGGAAAGCAGGCAGCCCCCGTTCCCCCCTCCCAGAAAAAGATGAAAGAAAGAGGCAATTGAGTGGCTGAGAGGTAGTCATGGAGAAACACGCGGGCGCAGCGCCCGGAGGACGTGACGGGGTGTGCAGGGGACGGACTGGATATGCTGGCTGGGCAAAGTCATTGAGGGTGTGCGTGGCTGGGGGTGGGCGTGGGGGGGGGGTAGGCGGAGCAAAAGGGGGGAGGAGGCTTACGGAGGGGTGGGAGGGCATGGGGTGATGGGGAATGATGAGGCGTGGGGGCGGGTGCGGAGGCTGGGGGTGCGTATTGGGGGCAGGTAGGATGTACGGGGGGGGGGGGGAAGGTTTCCAAGGAAAAAAATTTAGACATCAGACGCATGACTGGCCATTTACATAGTCTCATTCTCTTATCTATCATCATTCAGTCTTGTGCGGCTCGGCCGATTAGGGGCTGCGCCAATCGAAATCAGACACTTATGATCGGCTACTTACTGAGACTCTGGCACAGAGTTTTAACTCGGCGAGCCCTATCCATGACCACTCGGCAGTCACACCCTCATACGCACACGAGGGACATGCATGGTATTCTGTGGTTATTCAGCCATGATTCGGGGCTGCCTACACCCTCACATAGCGCGGACCCAGCGCAGAGCTTCCCGTCCTCAAGGATCCTCCAACCAAGCCCGGTACTCGGAAGTAAGCCAGAGGCCGCACTACGCTCACTTTCCATCTGGCTTAGAATATTCACGCGCCCGGTCCATTGCTTTTCTACATCATGAATATGCTTGAAGTTCAGTATAATATTTCTTCCAATATTACAAACAACTGTAGAATCAATAAATCATCTCTCTAGTTTGTGACTACAGATTCTTCATGTTAGCTTTCTCCTGTGATGGGCAGAGTGTGGCAATTGTCGAGCACTCTTATCACTTCATCTAATAATGGTGCACTTTATTGTCTTCAACCGAAGAGTAAACTTTCTTATAGACGAATTTGGACAGTACGTCTTTAAATTACTTATTCGCGTTGCCACACTCTGAGTTTGCGCGCACAACCTTGCGCAACTACAGCATGTTCAAATGCATTCATGCACATCTAAGTAACTTCAACCCCAACCCCGATTGTTATGATACACAACTCAGTTGTATACTAAGCAACACGTCAAGTTATAGTTTCTGGGTGGCTTATCTATATACACAATATAAAATAAATGTACGATTATATACTGAGTAACCTGGACAGGGTATGTTATTTGCAAGACTTGTATTTAAATGAGGAAACCTATTAGTCATTGGTATACAAAATGATTTAAACAACTTTAATTGAACGTGAACTCAACTTACAACGAAGTGATAAGTGTACTTGGTATAATAATCAAGCCAGATTTGATAATGAAGACATAGTTAATTCGGGGAGGATGTAAGTGAGACTTACGTACATCATGCCTAACCACTAATTACATTCTTTTGTCGTGGTGGTCTCTAACCCTCACAGGGCAGGTGTCATCGAGTATGGTCTTCGTAGCATGTTCAGCTAGAGTGATTAGTCGGTTTACCATCCTTGCTTTAGCTACGGCACTGGATGCCTGGTAATAGCAGAGGTACAAGTGAATAAGTTCCTCTTCCTCTCGGGCACCGCTTCACATTCTACCCTCCCGCTGCAACATCATCAGCCTGTCCAGACTAGGTCCGTGGTACAACCGTGTACAAACCTGCTCTTGATGCATGTCTCCTGCTGCATATGCTGTGGAGGATCGTCAGAGTAAACTCGGTACTTCTACGCTCGTACAGGGTGTAGTGTGCATTCTCTAAGATGGACGACACATAGCTGTTTGCACTCACCCACCCAACTATGGCAGTGGAGCTTTTAGCCTTGGTAGGCAGTCCACCGAAGAGAAAAACAAAAAGCTGATCGCGCAAATCTCCGCTGCCACCCCTTCTGCAATTGTTCTTTAAACTGTTACGGCTCTAGTGTGGCCCACAGAGGCTTGAATCGGCATTCAACTACAGGCCATTGACTGGTGGCGTCATGTTGTGTTCAGGGCTCTGGCACCAAAAACATGCTCAAACAGCTTTTGGGTAATTTCTGAGGACGTCTAGCCTGAGTTCATGTATGTGCTTATTCGGCCCATCATTGTAGTTAGTTCTGCGGTTGATCGTGAACTGCTGTTCAAGGATTACGAAGTCAGTTTTCGTCTTGGTGGGGATTTGTAGCTGCATTGTCCTGCAACCAAGGTTAAGTTTGTTTAGCGGGTTCTGCAACATGCTTGGCAGCTGCCTATCTCGGGCAAGAGCAGGCCTGATACCATCACCCTTCACTTCGACAGAACGCATTCGATTTAGATCAGGCATGGGAAGGCTGCATAAGTAAGTGAATAATACCCCAAATATGCTATCAACACATTATAGTGTAAACTGTAACACAGGATGGGTTCTCAATGAAAGGAGGACTTGTATGTCGCTACAAGCAGGCCAGAAGCCATTGGACTGCATGTGTTCATCTCCGCATCAGGTATGCCACAAGCTGTTTGGAGGTCTTAGAGGATTTGTGCGGGTAGCGCTATCTACTAACCATTTTTTTTTTTACCGGTCTTACGCTCTATACTCAGGTTCCCACTTCCGCTCTCTTTGAAATTATGGCGATTAACAGAATAATGAAATGAGAGCAAACGCTGTCAGAGTATTAACTTAAAGTGCAACCTCTACTTCTATCAGCCATGAGACATTTATCTGTTGCTATGTTTAAGGTTTGGCAGTCGGAATGTTGTGAGTAGTGAATAGATCGAGTAGATGCTGGTGAGCACATACGGAAACTGAGGCTGTAGAAGGAGGACTGATGTATACTGGTGCAAATCACGAGAGAAATGTGAAGGAGATGTTGCTTGTGGCAGACAATGCACAATGAGGTAAATATTCGTGAGTAGGGTGTTATGAATATGATTGGAGATAGGAGTGATAGCATACTGATTCTGCGAGGTTATAGGTTGGATGTATGGGAAATGGCGACCAGTAGAGAACTAGATGGATGGAGAGGTTTTCGAGGCGGATTAGGGATAGGGTAATGTCATTAGAAAATATGAAGTCCTTTCTAAAGACTGTTTTGGACTTGATAAGCCGTATATTAACAAGAAGTTAATCAACTCAGATGACACCCGAGAGATCAAGGAAATAAAATGAGAGGAAGGGAATAGGAGGTATGAGTTTTGGGACACCACTTGCTGCAATGTTGTTTTCAATGGATTTTTACGAAGAGAGAAGTTGGTGTGATGGGAGGGATTGAATGGACAATCTGTTGGAGAGCTGGCAGAAGGATATGAGGTGTGCATGGTGGTCAGGTTTCAGATATGAAACAACTAGAGATATGGATGTAAGGAGATACATAAGTTCTGGAGGACGCTTTAGATATGGTCACACTGAACGCTTGGTGTCGAGGCACGCAGTAGTAGGAAGGATAGCGGAGCCAGACTGATGACGCAATTGATTCCATTTTGTGAAGATTTGGTGAGGTCACCGGAGAGGTATACAACAGCGAGATCTGATTAACTGTATAAATTTATGATTAGATAGAATTAGTGTGTCAGATGTAAAAACATAGTGTGGGAAGATAGTCGATTTCTCTAACACAGCATTGAGGGCTGCGTAGTGTGTTGATGTAGAAGCTTAGAATGGAGCAAGGAAAAGAGGGAACCTTATGTCCAAGGAAAGAGCCATGGATACTAAGAGATCAGAGTAAAGGAACATTCATGGGAACTTCTGTGAAATGGAATCTGGATACCCTTATGGTACGGAAGGATGTAGAGAGTTCGATTGAGAAGCTACTTATATAAAATGGGCTTGCAGCATGTTACTGATATGAAAAGACAGTGGCTGGTCGAAGGGCCAGGGTCATACATGATGGCTACATTTGTGTGAAAGTGGAATATTATGTAGGTACCACGGTAGTATTCGAAGAAAAATTATAAAACTGTTGTCGTATTTGGAAAAGGGAGGATAAGGAGGAATACTTAGTGGGATCCGGCGTAGGGCAAGAGGGAAGTTTACAAGCAAATAATGAATAGGATTCACTTTTCAATGTAATAAATAAGTCGGCAGATAGTAATGGGCAGATATTTAGAAGAGCAAAGCAAATGATCGATTCAAACGGATTCGCCAGTAAGAGAACATATGATAAGGATGATATGAAGAAAGTCCTGGTGACCATGGGACAGATTAGAAATGCTCTGGAGATTACTATGGATGGGGCCGCCTTGTGCTGTAAATGTAGGTATTGTTTCCTTGAACAGTGATGCTTCTATAGAGCGTGGTACGCGCGTGGGCGATGGTCCCATTCACTGCAGCACCAGCAAGATAAATGGATAGATTAAAATAGTCAATCGTGATCGAAGCAGGATTAACAGAAATGATAAGCGTGAGCAGCTCTGGTAATTAGCGCAAGAGTTTGCTCATATGAGTGAACAGAGCATTATGTTATACTCTCGTTTGAGTGAGGAAAGTGAATTTCATCAAGTCATTTACATTGAAAGATTATAACTAGCATGATAAGGGATCACACTCTTCCTCCACACTACCTGCTTGCAAGATGAGTGTAAACTGGTCGAATTATACATGGTGAAGAGGTGATGCCCCATTAACCTTCAGCGCAAGCTGCTTTTCAATTCTGTTAGCAACTCATATTTTAGCTATTCTCTCTGAAAGTTGCTTGAGACGAGGTAGGAAAGGCAAACTATGTACGAGAGCGAGAGTAGGTCATTACAGGATATAATTTATGAAGACATAGTGTTAATTATTATAGAAATGCCAATTGGTTGCATACGCAAGGAAGGGACACGATAGAGTGCATTTATAGTTGGCAAATTACAAGAGCAAAAAATATATGGGGAAGAAGAAACACTGTACTTTATATTGTGATTTGGAGAAGGCTCAAATCAGATACATACTTGTTCACATTTATACTTCCTTGTGTCAATCCTCACTGCTTGCTTGCCGTCAGTCTAGCAACCTTAGTCCTTTCATTCAACTCTTCCGCATGACCTAGACTTATTTTATTAGCATACGAATAAAGAAGTTTGGCTTAATTCACAGTTTCATGCGAGAATAGATTTGATTTTGAGCACTATATAAACTATAAAAGAAAACTTTTTATATCAGCATGGACAGACAAAGAAGCAGTCCAGTGTGCAGTGTGTACACAGACGCGCCACGCGAAAACCACTCCTCGGGAGAAGCTCTCTACATCTCGCATGAAAATCCTGCATGAAGCATATTCCATTGCTGCTCCGGAAAGCTGCAGCTTACGACCACTGGCCACACAGCATGTTTAGTCTCTTGTACGGCCTGTTGGCATTTTAGTCTAGGCTGTACTCTCCATGCAGCATTTTCAGCCAGAAGGCCAGAATTACTGCTCGTGTACACAACGGGTTAGTACTCACGGCTAGGTCTGCATCACATTCCTTGGGGAGCTGAGCCAACCCGATTGGGACAGATCCATAATTATCCCTGTGTGCACACTTTTCTTGTGAAACTTCTTCTGGCTGGATGATCAATATTTCATGGCTTCAGAGCTTCTAGAGCAGAGATACAAGAGAGGCAGTTTCCTGAAACGAATACTCCAAAAATAGACAACTTGAACAGCATACAAGATATTTGGCAACAGCCTTCTGTCGAAAAATATGCACCACTTGGCAGGGGCTACCTGAGGAAGGGGTCGGGGGGGGGGGAGTAACACCCGGCACTGCCTGGCTGGGTGTGCTTTTCCCGGCGGTGTTTCAGGTACGTGTTGGACATTGAAAAGTTAGGAGCATTATTGGCCTCGTGATGGTTACTTCTGGCCTGCGGGCTGGCGGCAGCATAGCTGAGCTCACATCCCAATATACACTTATAGGCGGCCTTTGGTGGCTCAAAAGGATTGTCAAGGCCAATGTTTAGTAGCTTAAATCCTTGCCCAGATTCTGAATACAACACCAAAAGTTGGGGCCTCTTTGGGCTAAATTGCCATTGAAAGAATAACACAACAACAAACAAACATACAAACTTGAGAATATTTATAAGATGAATCATCATTCATGCATATGCAACATGACTGCTGGGTGCAATTCCTGGGACACCTGGCTTTGGGCCACTGAGGGGCAGTCACTTCCTCCTTGAGATCAGGGCAGAGATAAATTAATTTCGTCATGGTGTGTACAAAATAGTGTGCTCATTTGGGGAGCCACTGTGGGATAGTTGAGCACGAATGATCGGTAAACTATGATTAATGAATTTACAATTCATATGCAGAGGTATTATCGAGGGAGACGGGAGGAAGGAGTCAAGACCCAGTGCCCCTCTTTTGTTCAGGCGAAAAGTACTTGTTAACTTAATACATTAAAAATTTTTTTAATTGAAATGTTAAATTTCATTTTAAACCAGCATGAGTCGGAGACCATGTTAATAAACACATATATCAAGTTTTTTAATAGATACAACATGTTTGGAGACATCACCAAGGGTCACGACACAACTTGATGCTTACACCTGCCTGTGAACACCAGGATGAAGTTATAGCTGCTTCAAGATTCAAACCCAGGCTAGATAATTCACTGCAATATCTGTTCTACAGCAGGTGATATGTACTATATATATATATATATATATATATATGTGTGTATGTGAATAATATATTATTGAATACTATAGTATATGTTATATAGCTATATATATATAACTGTGGATTTATTATATGTATATGCTGTGTGGTACATTTTCGGGCTGGTTCAAGATGCAATTTCAATATTATAACTTTAAACATTGAGATCTATTATCTAGTAGGCTAATTAAATATTTTAATAATTATTACAAAACTCATATAGTATATATATTGTTGTGGATCGGGACTACCTGTCTAGTTAGTATACGATAAGTCCGTGTTCACGTTAGAATTTCGCACCGTTGTTTAATGGGAATTATGTCGTGTGGACGGGCTGTGATATTTGATTAGCTGTTATTCTTTCTATCGTATTTGGACGCAACCGCTTTCACGACAACACTAACCAGCAAGTGCACACAATTTACACAACCACGATCGACTCAACCTCATAGCAAACGACGTTTCCCCACCTCGGAGCACGGTTGCACAGTGGCCTGGCCTTTCGTCGAGGGAACAGCAGGCAGCCCCGTTCCCCTCCCTCCCGGAGAATGGTGTGGCACGTGAATTTCACCCTGCAAGGACAAAAGAAATACTGTGCGGCGGCGCGCGTTCTCTACATTTGGCGGAAAACGCTTCTTCGAATAAGCTTTCCGCTGTTTTGGAAGTTTCCGCATGTTCTGGAAGGAGGAGGACGTGGTCGATGGGGTCGCAGTCTAGATCTTGTGAGAGCTGAGTAGTTGGAGGAGGTCGACGCGTAGCGCAGTTAGTATGAGTCGTGTCAGCAGTGCGAGAGAGCTATAACAAGATACGCAGTGGGTAAGAAGATATCGTTTGAGAGTCACAGCGTACTAGTCCGTGATCGCCGCAGCAAAAAGAGTCTGAGTAAACGGTACTTAGGAGGTGAAGAGAGGATGAAGTGTATCCTCATGAGCTCTAACACGTCATCCTGTAAGGAGTGCAAACCGGGGCCCGTAGCGTCATAGACGGCTATAATGACGTGATGGCAAGCTAGGCGGCTATCTTGAGGACGGATCTAACGACGGCGGCAGGGGACGGTGGGATAGTGTGGTGACATTGGAATTTCGCAAGCGAACGATGAGCTGAAAGAGATTCCGAGTTGCTGAGCATCTCAGGAGCGTAGCGACTCTCATCTCTCTGGAGCGTTGCTGCCTGCGCGCAGGAGTAAAGGGATCTTATTAACGCTAGTGTGGGTGAGTGTAGGGATCAAGTAGGGTGACGGGTTGTTCCCGGGAGATGAGTATGAGTTCGTACGCTTGCGGAAAACAGTATATGTAACGCTGCTCGAGTGCGATTTTGATCTCAGTGGGGTTCAGTTAGGTCGCAGTATTTGTATTGGATATAAGCGGATTATAGTAGAGTGAGCGCGCTGGTGAAGTTCGTAATTGCGATTCTCAGAGAGTATTGAGTAGTAGAGCGGAATTGGTAACAGGATCATATAGACGAGCAGCAGTTAGGATAAAACTCGTGAGGCTGAGTCAGAGATTACCTATCGGCAGCCGCGCGATATTGGCAGGAGGCACTCTATCGTACTTGGTCGGGAGACAGATATCATGGCGCGTCACAAGACCGACGTGGTTAAGAGGCCGTAGTTCTGATCGACGTGGTATGAGCCGCAGATCAGGATAGCTCTCTACAGTGTAATCCCAGGCAGAGGCGCTAGAACAAGCTAGCTCGATCGTGTAGAAGTCGTTCGTTAGCCGGCGAACAGATGAGGTGGAGTCTGCCGCTATTGTATACGGGAATACTCGCATGTGTCTCGGGGCACATGCGAGATAACGACCGTGAGGAGGAATTAATACATATAGTAGTCGGATGAATCGCAGTGAAAATGGCGGACTCCGGGTGATTAGATTGCGGATTAGGCAGTCGAGGCGATTGCGTGCAGCTGACGCCGATGGAGCGTGAAGGTATCTAGATGTAGGAACGATTGCACAGCAGCTTGACGACTAGCAGAGCTATACGATAGTATAGGGATATACGCAGCGAGCGGCTCCGTAGGTGTGATGAGACGCAACTCGATCAGACGGATATCTCTGAACAGCGAAGAGTAGAGTTAACTTGTTGATCTGATCGCCGTGGCCTTGGTCTCATATACAATCAGTTATCATAGCGATGCATACGATCTGAGAGCGGAGGCTGTCACTACGAACGAGTACGCAGGATCTCGACGGCTATGAATCTGACGACGATTGCGATGATGGAGTGAGCGAGAAGTTGCGTCGAGATGAGGCTATATTAAGTCGTCGCTCGTGCGATCTAGCGATAGTTTCAGTCGCCGATAGTGTGATCAGTCCAAGGTTCTCGACGCGACGTAAGTGGGACCAGTAGTTGTGAGTCCGTAGTAGGGCTAATAGAGTACGCGCATGCGTAGTATGAGAAAGAGGTCATCATAGCCGCGAGTGTAGAAGTAGGTGTTGGCACGCAGGCGCATATATTGAGTGTGCGACGCTCGGGATATACTCAGACGATACAGCAGTTAGAGAGAGGTGAGCCGCGGTCTAGGTCCGAATGTGTCAGAGAAATCAGAAGAGGTAGATTGCTAGAGCAGTGAGAGCGAGACATCGAGCACCATGGAGCTGCTGGAGATCTGAGGCTGTGTCCGACAGGTGCGGCCTGAGAGCTGAGCGGTCAGGCGCGACGCATCGGAGAACCGTGGCGGTGCGGCAGTACGCGAAGGGAGACGGCGGCTGGAGGCACAGCCCTGCAGTGTTCGGTGGGGGCACAGAACGATAGCGCATGGCATGTGGGGAGAGCGGAGAGAGCCTCGCCTGCCACGCGGCAGGCCCAGTTAACCGCAGCTACGCTGCTGCCGTGGGGAACGGGACGTCGACCCCCATCAAGGCACACGAGGGTGCAGGTAACTTACTCAGCAAAGTCGCGTTCCGTGGGGCCTTTCGCCTCCACCGGCACAAACCGGAACGGCAAGGCGAAAACACTACACGCACCAACGTTAATTAATAAGTTTACCGACTCACCACATTCAACGGTGACGCCTGCAGTCCTGGATCTTGACCCCTTACGGGGACCTCCGCGCACATTGTGTGAGAGGGGTCTTTTCTTTGGGCATTGTCTTTAATGAATCAGTTTCTAAAGAACAGCAAAGGCACAAGAGACTCTCCACGAGACATAAGATCTGTACTGGGGCCCGTGCCTTATTCGTGGGCTTTGGTTGACTTTGTGAATGGCCCCAAAGAACTGTGCATTTACCTGCACTCTCGTGTGCTTGGTGTGTGAGTCTGCGACTCCCGTCTCCACGGCAGCTAGCGTAGCGTGTTGCTCGGGCCCGTATACCGAGAGTGAGCTTAGGCGAGCTCTCCGGCTCTCCCATGCATGCAGGTTTCCGCGTCAGCACAGCAGGTCGTATGCACTGGCTCAGACCCAGCGATATCCTTATCTAGCGTCGGCCGTTGTAGTGTTATTCGGCCTGGCCGTGTTTATGTCCAATCCCGCAGTCTCCGCAAATCAACCGTGCGTGTTTGAATGGCCTTGGCTTTTTTTTTTTGGTCCTTATGAGCTTTTGTTTGTTTTTTTCTTATTTTTTTTTTTTTTTTTTTTTTTTTTTTTTATTTTTTTGTTTCTTTGTTTTCATTTTTTTTTTTTTGAGCATTTTTTTTTTTTTTTTTTTTTTTTTTTTTTTTTTTTTATCTATTTTTTTTTTATATCTTTGATATAGCGCTGCTTGTATAATACTGCATTAGTTGAACGTGTAAAATAAATGTGGCTTGTTTAAATGTAGGCGCG
This sequence comes from Eptatretus atami, assembly GCA_035128595.1. NCBI lineage: Eukaryota > Metazoa > Chordata > Myxini > Myxiniformes > Myxinidae > Eptatretus > Eptatretus atami. The sequence continues at coordinate 79,012,014 of CM068966.1, read as the reverse complement.
CCGTGTCGTCTTTTTGTGTTCCATTTTCCGCCGCATTGAGTGCATACTTGTTTTGTCGGAATACTAGTTGTATTTGAATAGCTGATAAATAGAATATCGCGTCCGCGAGGTCTGGGCGATAA
>CM068966.1:78984625-78998498 GCA_035128595.1 Eptatretus atami | reverse complement strand
CGTACGCTGAACTATTGATGTTTTTTTTTTAAAGTTTTGGGCATATAATAACGTGTTGGACGTAGGCATAACGTATTAGTAACGTACACAGAATGTTTTAATCACATATAGATAACTTATACAACGAATGCTGAGCGTGTTGTCGGCGTTCACAATCTATGCCAACGATAGTCTAACTATGCATAGCGCGCGGCAGCGTATCGCCGACGATCACGTGGCGTAGGCTATTCATAGGCTGCGGCTCGACGATTCAATCATAACCGCACTAAGACATCGAAGTGTGAGCCGCCGTCACACCTTGACGTTTTAGCCAGCGTAGCCGACGTATGAAAATTTGGCCGAACCAAGCTGGCACACGTCGAATACGTTATGGGTAAGTTTTGTATACGTTAATAGCACGCTGGCATACGTTGTAGTACGCTGGCATACGTCGTAGTACGCTGGCATACGTCGTCATACGCTAGTACGGTCGAGAAATTTTCAGCATGTTGAAAATTTCTCGACGTGACTGTCGACGTATGACACACATTCCGCTATACGCTGCATAAGTTGTAGGCACGCTACGCGATCGTTGACACACGTCGACATACGTTACTTGTACGTTACTCATAAGTCGAAACACGTCAATGTAATGTTAGTGTCAGTGTTCCAGACCCCTGGTTTTTTTTTTTTTGGTTTTTTTCTTCAGTATGACGGTGATGTTAACACTTCGATTTCTAGTGCGGTATGATTTAAATCGTTGAGCGCAGCCTATTAATTATATTATATATAACCGCACTAGAAATCGAAGTGTTAACATCACCGTCATACTGAAGAAAAAAAAAAAACAGGGAGTCTGGAACACTGACGCTTAACCATTACCTTGACGTGTTTCGACTTATGAGTACGTACAAGTAACGTGTGTCGACGTGTGTCAACGATCGCGTAACGTGCCTACAACACGGTTACTCATAGGTGTAGAAATAAGTTTCGGGTACGCTAAACATTACCGTCGACGTGTTCGACTTATGAGTAACTTACAAGTAACGTGTGTCGACGTGTGTCAACGATCGCGTAACGTGCCTACAACTTATGGCCAGCATTATGCGGAACGTTGTGAGTCATACGCTGGCATACGTCGAAAAATTTCAAGCATGGAAAATTTGTCTAACACTCGGCGTACTACGACGTATGCCAGCGTACTACGACGTATGGCCAGCGTGCGCTTAACGTATAAAACTTACCCATAACGTATTTGACGTGTGGCCAGCGTTTTAAGCCAAATTTTGCATACGTCAGGCATACGCTGGCTAAATCGTCAAGGTGTGACAGGGCCTGTACATGGGTCTGTCTCGACTAGCCCTCGTGGAGCCTCTTTTTTGTTTCATGCTCCACGACACTTCTTTTTATGAGCTTCACCTGGTCTGCCCTCCATCCTCCCTTTTTGGCACCTCTTCTTCACACTCGAGTCTTTCTCTCCGTCCTTCTCGGAGAAGTCCTACTCCCAGCCGTCACGCCCACAGGGCGGCCACAATAAAAAGTCTTTCCCTGCTTCTGGACTCAATAGCACATTATGCCATCATGGTTGCACTCATCAGCCTGTGAGATCATAACAGCTTTTTTTGAAATGTGTGACATTTTTGTGACGGGAAGTACTCACTTGGCCTCACCCGCAAACAAGAGGTGTGACACATACAATATTACCCTGACTAGCCTGTCTATAAATTACATACACTGCTGCCTCACTACACGTGTGTAACAAAATGACCTACTTTGACAGGTCCCTGATTCATGCCAATCTCACACACTCGGAAACACACGGATCATGTTCACTCACCATAATCTTGCTATGGATCCACATAACATTCATGGCGATGTCTTTCATACTGACCTTCCTGCTGATCAGCTCCAATCACCATAATGAACAATTATGGGCTAAGTGCAAGTGGATCAAACCTGTATCAAGCCAATGTTAACTCGGAACTCCTCTGACATCCAGGTCGAAGCATGACTCTTCCCTTTTGTTCCCTCATACATACTTTCCACCATCCAACTTCTGCTTTCATCACTCCCATCTGCCTCAACATCACCATGACAATCTCTTTGGTACCATGTCGTGACCTTCTCAAGGTCCACAAATCCTCATGCCATATTGCCTTGCCTTTCATCTCGTCTCTTCTCTCCCAACTGTCTCAGTGTAAGCCATCTCATCCATCATCCTTTCTCTCTTTCTGAACTCCTATTATACACCTATCTCCTGCTCCAAACTATTTTGTATCTCCCATCCAAGATCCTCTCTCATGGCTTCAGAACATGACTGGAAGCGTGATGCCTCAGTATTTCCCAGATCTTGCATCATGATCTCTATAGGGTACTCCACTCCTCTAGAATCACACATATAGGCAACAAACCTCTTTGTCCTACTGACTCAATTTCTCCTGCCACACTTAGCATCTACACATGCATTCATCAATGCCTGGCACTCTCCCTTTTTCATCCTTTTAAACACTGTCCGATCTCAATCTCTACTATTTCTGCTTTCCCTCTACAGTATCTTGGTGGCTCCAGTTCATCGTTTCCTCCTGGTTCAGCAACCTCTTGAAATAGACTTCCCATCCCTTCAGCACTACCTCTACTCTTCATCCTTGATCACCATCCCTCACTTCACATCTACATCGCTCCGAAGCGTGTACATGGGTTTGAATCCCGACCCAGCTATAAATTGTCATCACAGTGTTTCACAGTATGGTGACTCATCAATGTCTGCCTTCCCACGGATAGACGTTAAAGGGAATCACATCTGCTGGTACTCGTTGGTGGACATTTAATATCCCATGGTATCCTTTGTAAAGAGTAGGCGAGCTATCACCAGCACCATGAAGAAATTACAAATTCCTGCCCTAAACCAGCAGAGGGCATTGCATCAGCGGTACAGACGCACCCTCAGCCAATGGTGCTATCCCGCAGCCGGAGAAGGCGACTTCACACTTATTCGAGTTGCATCCTTATCACATCTCAAGCTATTGTGGATAATCTTTCCCCACTCCTTATCTAACTTGCTGCATAAATACACTTCCATATAATTTGTTGCCTTGTTCACTGCTCTCTTTGCTGCTTTCTTCTCTGCCCCCACGATTGCAAGCAACCCCGTTCCAGTTGTCCTTCTCTATTCTCTTCCAAACCACCTTCTTCACCGACTGCCTTTTGCTTCTTCCATTGCCAACCACACCTCATTCATGTTTCCTTTATGTTTGCAGGGCTGAGTTGCTAGTGCAGATTTTCTTCCGACTTCTGAGTTACCTTCTCTAGCATTTGTCTCAAAAGACTCCCCCACAAGGTAGTGGATGTTTTGAAGTCAGGGATACCCACAAACATCATCGGTGAAACCTTTTGCTTTCATCTGCCTCCCTTTCTGCTTCCCTTCTGTCCATAACCCTGGATAGGAGTCAATGCAGCAGCTGTCAGGCCGGAGCCAGCTGAGCAAGGAACTCATGCTTAAGGCGCTGTCACACTTGACGATTTAGCCAGCGTATGCCGACTTATGAAAAATTTGTCTAAAACGCCGGCAACACGTCGAATACGTTATGGGTAAGGTTTGTATACGTTAAGAGCACGCTGAAAAACACTGCCATCCGTCGTAGTACGCTGGCTTTCATCGTTGTACTTTGGCGGTTGTCCTGAAATTTTAGCAGTTACGCTTGAATTTTTACGACGTATGCCAGAGTATGACTCACACGTTCCGCTACGCTGGCCATAAGTTGTAGGCACGTTATGCGATCGTTGACACATGTCGACACACGTTACTTTGTAAGTACTCATAAGTCGAAACACGTCGAGTAATGATTAGCGTACCCGAAACTTATTATAACCTATGAGTAACGTGTTGTAGGCACGTTACACATCTTGACACACGTCGAGGCACGTTATGCGATCGTTGACCACATGTCGAGGCACGTTACTTGTAAGTTACTCATAGTCGAAACACGTCGAGGTAATGCTTAGCATACCCAAAACTTATTTCTAACCTATGAGTAACGTGCTGTTGAACCTATGTGTAACGTACCTCCAACGGATATTGACGTATGTAGACGTATTTGTTTGACGTCTTCCGGACGACCACAGAACTTACTGAACGTGTTCTAATTTACAGCTACCGTATAATGGCGTATTGCAGCGTTAAAAAAAAAAACAACAACAATAACTTCCGATATTTCGTCACGTGCCATTACGTCACGTCCGATGCCTCTTCAGTTTGCTCGTGTCTTATTCTTAGTTCCTCTCTGTGAATATTTTCTGTTTGAGAGATATTGTCACCACGACGTCGAAACTTAAAAGCAAATGTCCGATATATTTTAAAATTCGTGATAGACTAAAAAAAATAATAATAAAAAAACAACAACAACAACAACTTCAGATATTTCGTCACGTGCCTTTCACGGAGCCAAGGAGAAAAAAAATGTGGCCTTGACGGAGAAAATAAGTTTCGGGTATGCTAAACATTACCTCGACGTGTTTCGACTTATGAGTAACTTTCAAGGAACTTGTGTCGACGTGTGTCAACGATCGCATATCGTGCCTACAACTTATTCCCAGCGTAGCGGAACGTGTGAGCCATACAGCGAGTACGTCGTAAAATTTTCAGCATGCTTGAAATTTCACGACTTACGAGACGTACCACGAAATATGACAGCATACTTCATCGTTTTTCAGCGTGCTCTTAACGTATACACAACTTACCCATAACGTATTCGACGTGTGCCAGCTTGGTTCGGGCAAATTTTTCATAGTTCGGCATATGCTGGCTAAATCGTCAAGGTGTGACTGCGTGGTTGACACTTTCAATTTTCAGGCGGTTATGATTTAAATCGGCGTGCGGCAGGTTTTTAAAGGCCTACGCACGAGTTCGTCGGCGATACATGCAGCGCGCTATGCTAAGTTAAACTATCATTGGGCATAGGTGTGAACGCCGACAACAGGCTAAGCATTCGTTGGTATAAGTTATCTATAAGACAACGAAACGTTCTGTGCCCGTTATAATGTGTTATGCATACGACCAACAGTTATGAATACGACCAATAACTTTTAAAAAAACATCAAAAATTTCAGCGTACACCAACGTTTTACATACATTTTTATACGTTGCCATTGCTGGCTAAATCGTCAAGCGGTGACAGCGCCTTTAGGCAGGGGGCATTACTCCCTTAAATTGCTCGAAACTACCCGCTACCAAAGTTCCCAAATACATACTCTAACATTATTTTTCTATGTCTATACAATTCTTCGGGATCCATATTCCTATTTTTCACCCAAGTGTCTATATTACATGTCCTACTCCATATACAGATTTGATGGGATTTATGAAGTTTACCACTTCACCCCACCAGAGAGGTTCTTTGATGTAAGTGGCCAACGTATTGAATGCGTACAAAAAATGCTGGCTTTCCTCAATTTGCTTTTCACAGTTTCACTACTGGGGAAGCTAAAACTGTGAGAGATTGTTTGAATACACATCAAGTAAGACCCTTTACAAGTTTTATGAAATCTTCATGCTGGACTCTCCACTGATGGTTATTTATTGTGACCGAGTCAAAAGTGTAAAGATATATTTACATATGAGGCGCCGCGAGGAGGAGTGATGTAAGGGACACATCGCCATTTTGAGTTAATGCCATATAGCACTATTTAACCCTTCCCCTATCCATCTGAGCCTATCATCATCATATCATTTAAAAAATGTCGCTTACATCACTCCTCCTCACGGGGCCTCATATATATTAACATGCAGTCACGATGCAGGCCAATTACATTATTTACTAGAAATACCACCCGTCGCTTCGCTAATGGGAATACTGAGGGGGGGGGTGGTAGAAAAGGAGAGGGGGTAGAGTGAGGAGGTGAATGAGCGAGGAGGGCGGGAGAGTGAAGAGAGGTGGCAGAAGGTAAGGCAGTGAGAGATGAGAGGAAGGAAGGCAGACGTGCAGTGGAGCGTAAATAATGATTCATACTGTCTCATCAAAATTATTTCTGCATCGAAACAGTGAAGATGGAAACAAAATAATGTCTCAAATACATTTTCTACCGTCATACTATAAATACCGCCTGGAAGACAACATGGCCAGACATGTCCTGAGATAAAACAGTCCAGAAACAAACACTGCCCGGACACGTCCGGAGACAAACAAACACTGCCCGGACATGTCTGGAGAACAAAAAAACAACTGCCGGACACGTCCGGAGACAAACTCCCTTCTGGACAGAAACACTGACAAGCATGTCCGGAGACAAACAAACACCGCCCGGAAAGGTCCGGAGACAAACAAACACCCTCCGGAGATAACAATGCCGTACTCGTGTCTGGAGACAAAAAGAGAGACTAGACAGGGAGAGTGAGAAAGGAGAAGATGTGTGGGAGGGGGCTGCACCATATGAGGAGTGGCAGAGCAGGATGGGAGAGAGAGGGGGAGGGGGTGAGGAGTTAGCAGAGAGAAAATGTTATGTTTTATGAACACACACATTTATTAATATAGAAGATGTGTATACCATCCATCATTGGGACCATACTCTGTGCAGAGCGTTGGTGCTGCCGAAGCAGTCTCTTGGCTATTGGCACAATCCTGGACAGATCACCACTCTGACACAGGATACCAGCATAACTGGCACTCATTTTGCCAACCTCAGAAGGATGACAGGCAGAGTCAACCCACCTGATATTAATTCAACAGCCGAGTGGGATTTGAACTCAGGATCCTTAAGATCCCAAGCCCACCACCCTAACCATTAACCAATTACCAGGCATATGTGCATGCCCTTGAACATGAACTACAACAACATGATGACACAATGGAAACCGAACACAGTAAATGGGATTTGAAACAGGGGTCTCCTTCTCATGAGGTAAATGCCACACCAAAATGGCAACTTAACTCGAAGGACGAATTGATTCAATTTTGAAGATCCAGATCCGAAGAATTTTCCAATTGATTCTTTCCCATTGAGAGACGGGGCCAAAAACGATACATAGCACGATACTTCAAAACATTGACAGGTTATGACAAAACTTGGTGAATTGAGTTGGGTAGGTGACAAGAACAAGCGATTGGATTTTGGTGTGTGACGAGGGTGAATGGTCTGGATGCAGATTCTGGCTTATCAGTGTGATACAAAACGTAAACTGTTCAGCCTGGTGGAGCTATACGCTGTACTGAGTGCCGTTCTCGTAATAATATTGTGTTTCTTATTGAAGTAATGACTCTTTGATCCAGAATCGAGCGAGTGAAGAGTGAACAGACTGATGGAAAGAAACAGGTGACAAGAATGCAAAGATGCATTATAGGAAGTGAAAGGGTGTCGTAAGCAAAATAAAAAAGGTGTCATGAATGGTATAAAATCTCGGAAGGAGGTAAGGATGGGTAAAAGTATGGGGGGGGGGGGACAACGAGATGATGATTCGAATGGGGGCCTTGAAGGACTGGAGGGAAGAAGCAAAAGACAACAGATCCAGGGAGAAGGTTTTATCGATGTAAGAAACACAGGTGTGATGTGTGTGTGTGTGTCATTGGGTTGTTGTTATCTCGCCATATGTGAGATTTCAGAAGGTGGAACGGGGTTCCTCCCAGCGTCCAAAATATCCACCTATGTGTTTGTATGAGTGTGTTGCCACATGTGTTATAACAGTATAATGTGTCAGAAGAAAAATGGAAATTATATTAAAGTTTTCAGGCTGTAGAAAAAAAAAACAACAAAGCAAACATTGAACATCAGAAGTGTTACACCGTGGATGCACCATGTTTTACACCCGCCTTATTTAACAGGTTAAATTAGTTATTTGCTGCCTGTTGTGTTGTGACTTCATGACATCGCCTAAAAACAATAAGGTTTTCTTTTCTTATGATAGAGGAGAAGCAAAGATTACATAATTGGCTTGTAGTTGAGGGTAATCAGTCCAGTCACTGTTCTCTTATGGTGATATTATTGTTTGCCACTTTGCATGACTAGCAGAGTACTGCCCTCCAGGTGATCTGGTAAAAGCTGCAACACGTTCTGTCATAGACGCATACCCTGTATTTGCGGTGTGTGAAGGCAACCAACAGCTGCCTCAACACTCCTGAAGAAAAAAAGATACCGGGTTGTGCATGAAGCAAAAACATAACTACTGCTTAGTAATTCGAAAACAGCCTCCACTGCACTGGAAAACGTAGGGGACAGGAAGCAACATGTACCGTAAATGGTGGACACGCTGTAATACTCCTCCACCTGAAGGCGGACTATACGATACACATTTACATAGAGAATTGTGCATCCGTCCCCCAGAGCACCGCCAAGAATAAAAACACCCCATACATTAAATGGGGTCATGCTGACTCCTATGCAGCAAGTAGTGACTGCTAATCGGACCAGAAATGAAGTAGCGCCGACACACACCACCACACACAGCACCACAACACACACACACAAACACACAAACCCGGTACGTGGAGTTATTCGTAAGGATGAGACGGGAACCCTCTCTGACAACAAAAGGCAAAGCACAAAGGTAGCATAACTTGAAGAAGAATGCACAAATACGATGGTGTGTCCAGTTTTTGTGGAGGTGTTAGGATTGGCCAGAAACTCTCAAGCTTGTTGAAAGGAACGTCATAAGATGGAGGGGCCCAATCAGTAACGAGGAAGAGGGTTGGAAGGTGGCAAAAAATTAAATATAAATAAATAATAAACAAGCAGTCATAGACTGGTACTTTACAAAATCGTCACTTGACCTCTGAACCTTGCTTAATAAAGCTTCTCTATAGAAGAAGGTAGCGACGCAAACCAGAAGTTTCTCGATGATTCTGTAACCTAAACACATCAAAATGCGAATATTGACCTCCTGTGACCTTGACCTTGTGACCGCATGTTGTGACACAAAATCTAATCAGCGCTAGCCATCACCCTCCGAATCACGTGGTGTAGATTTGACATGGTAGCTTCTTTGTCCGTTCTCGAGTGTATCTGTACCAAACCATCAAAAATCGAATATTTGACCTCAGCTGTACCAAACCATCAAAATCGAATGTTTGACCCCTACTGCTGACCTTGACCTTTGACCGATTTTGACCAAGAAATCTAATCAAGCGCTAGCCATCACCCTCACTGAATCACGTGGTGTACGATTTGACATTGGAGGCTCTTCCGTCTCCGAGGTTATCGTGGCCTAAACAAACAACACAAACACACAACACACAAACACACAAACAGATGACGAGTCATCAATATACTATACGAAACTTTTAGATTTCAGTAAGTCAAAAAAGATGGTGTAAAGGCACTGTGCCTTGTCTTGTCTCAGGCAGAAGGGTCCATCAGGTGTTAATGGCAAATGACTCACTCATTGTATGTACAGGACTGTTGACTATGACCAGGCAATTTGTGTTAATGTGTCCTGTTTCATAAATCTACACACACACACACACACACACACACCACAACACACACACACACACACACACACACACACACACGCAGAACTGGTAGCCGATCTGTCTGTATCTCAAACCAAAAGTGTGCAACTTGTTTCTAAAGTGTGGTCACTTATGTGTTGATCCCCCACTCGGTTGTCCCAAAAGTAGATACTAGCGCCACCTCGAAGTTCGGCATATTAGCAGATACAATCATTGCTGGATTGTTGCCTCCCAACAACCTTGACGAGGGAGGATAAGTGCGCACACTAGTGGTTGAGTAACACATCAACAGATTCCAACACGCCTTATGATGAACATGTGGAAAAAGAACCATTCGCACATCCATCAAAGAAACTTCAAATTCTCCCTGAGGATTTCACTCATAGTTTATTATACTCTAACGTGCACTGTTAAGACATGAAAACTGTAACTCAGACATGAATTATGATTACATGGTTAATATAGTGTTTGTCAAAAAAGAACGCATAAAAGATGATAAAAGAAGAAAAAAACCAATATCATATCATAAATCATGTGGGTGCTCAGCTTGCACAGGTATTTATATTTTATTTAAATACGAGACGTTTTACCTGCGCTTCACTGATGTTTTCACCATCATTTGCCTGAGGACAGCTTCATCTGCTTGGAAAGTCAGCTAACCATCAACTTCGTCAACCAACATTTGTCATCTTCTTAAAAGCCACACTTATTCGCCATGTTTGCAGGGTTGGCCAGGGGAAGTTTGGCTCAGTCTTTCACGAATGGGCTGGCCAAGCCTGACGTTCGACTAAGTTTGGGAGGAATTTGTAAATTGGCCAGTTGCTGGCAATAGCTTGCCTATCCTCACAAAGGGAACCCGTAGGATGTTAACGTCCACCAACTAACACCGCAGATGGGACTCCCAGTTTGAACGTCACATCCGAGGGATGGCAAAACATAGGGATGTTGAATCAAACTGTCTGTGAAAACGGGGATGACAGTTTATAGTTGGGTCGAACATTCAAACCCCAGCTGGACAGCTTAGTGGTGGTGTTGTGTACTCTAGGTCTAGCAACATCCTGCAACCTCCTCATCAGCCAACCTTGAAGCTTATATATGGGCGGGGAAAAAAAATCCTTCTGCTTGCTGTGACCTCAGGGGTGGTGTCAGTTATCAGGTTTCTTGGAGAGCAACTCACCAGTGGCTTGAAGCACTCAAGAAGTTACTTCATTCAAAACTGTTGATAAGGAAACGGCTGGCTTGGCAAGCATTAGCTCGCTGCTTTTTAGACGAACAAACCCATGTTTCCTAGGCTTGTTTTAACCTTTCTGTTTAAATGAGTGAAATGAAACATTTTAAAATTCCCAATTATCTCACTCAGATTTCAAACCTCATTGTATGCTGTTTCTTAACAAGATGATTTGTAATTCTGGGTACCACCAGGGGGCACAGTACGATAACAACGTTTACAATAGAGAGGAATTGGGGATCCCCCCCCCCACCTTCAACCCTTCCCCCAGATATGCTACCTCCAACAGAAACCAGTACTTGGGGAAAAAAAAAAAAAACTACCCCTAGGGCACATGCAAAATTTAAGTTTGATTGGTCAGTCATTTAATTAGTTTTTTGAAGCATAATAAACAACAAATTGGTAAAAAAAACAATGTCACCCGTAGGGTGATCCGTATCTTTGCCACAAAGGTGATCCACGGTACTTCTTTAAGGTCACACTGAGGTGAACAAAGCTGCTATCGCAACCAGGAGCGACTCTTTGAGGAATATCTGCCTACGGAGAGATCCGATGAAATCGTTCTACAGAGTAACCATGAAAAATATGCGTTTGCCTCATAATGTACCATAATCACGTCATAATGTCTCAAGCTTGATATATCTAGAAAGCACTCATCGAGGTGCTTTCAATTTGAGGTACTACACGATATGGGTCCTAAAACTTGAAAAATTTGACCTTGGGCGTCAAATATGTTTGACCTTAGGCAGTTAACCATGAGGTCAAGGCCAAATCGCCACCAAAAATTAAATCAGCTGAATGCAAGACCATGAAAACTATATTCCCATGAAGTTTGAAGAGACGAGTCTCGATCAAATTACTCCAAAAATAAGGGTTTCCGTCGACTCCCCTGATTTGCCCAACAAAGTGACCTTGACCTTTGAACCTTGACCTTCAAAAATTTATGCGCTGAAAGGGACCGTCTATAGCCCTCTGATTGCGAAAGTTACAAAAATTTCCAATGAAAACTGTGCTTCTTTTGGTCTATGCCAGAGTGTTATATACGTGATTAAGATTAAAAAAAAAAAAACAACAAAAAGAAACACATGAAGGTCAAGGCCAATCGCAACAAAAATTAATCTAGCTGAGCGCGCAGAGCATGAACTTAGTATTCCCATGAAAGTTTGAAGACGAGTCGAATCAATTACTCAAAAATGAGGTTTTGTCGGATTACCCTAGATTGCGAAAAAGTGACCTGACCTTGTGCCTGTTGACCTTCAAAATTTTATGGTGAAAGGGACCTCCATAGCCTCTGAATATGCGAAGCAAAAATGTTCGCAATGAAAAACTGTGGTCCTGCAGAAATTTTTTTGTCGTGATTACAGACAAACAACACAAACAAAAAAAATAAATAAATAAAACATTACAGACTGACTAACATATCTTTGGCAAAACTTTCTTTTGGCAAGATAACAATAATACAAATTCACTGTTTATAGTATAGACCAGCAAAGTACCAGCCGTCGCTTGCTGACGGGAAATACGTGGGGGGATAAGGCAGGTGAGGGGCGAACGGCGACTGGACGGGTGGGGAGAAAGGGGAGGGAAGAGAGAAGGGGGGACGGAAGGATAGAGAGAGGGTGGGGGAAGAGAGGGAGGGAGAGGGGGTGGGGGAGATTGAGAAGCGGCAGGGGAAAGGGAGCCAGACGTGCCGGTAAGCATAATTATCGATTCATAACTGTCTCATCAAAACGATCTGCATTAGAAAATACAGTAAAGTGAAACACAAATAATGTCTGAATCCATATTTCTACAGTCAGACATAAATACCACCAGAGACAAACCACCCGCCTGGACATGTCCGGAGACAAACCGACCGCACAGAACACGCCTAAGACACCTTTCACGGCGAAGGAGGGGGTGGAGTGGGAAGTAAGGAGGGGAGAGTGAGAGAAGTGAGAGAGAGGGAGAAGAGGTTTCCGGAAAGGGAAAGGCAGCATGAAGCGGGAGGGCAAGTTAAGGCAGTGTGAGGGGAGGGTCTGACCCCGGGACCATAACCAACTGCCCAGACACACGGGTAACTAAGGGGGGGAGGAAGAGGGGAGAGAGAGGAGTGGAGGAGTGAAGAAGTAGGAGGTAGCGAGGAGGGTTGCGGAGCAATGAAGCAGGGGAGCGAGGTGCTGCAAAAAAGCAGTAAATAAAACATAAAACAAAATAAAAACATTAAAATGACCAGCGTTTTACATACATTTTGAGACCTTGCCATACGCTGGCTAAAACGTCAAGGTGTGACACGGCCTTACAGAGTGGAACTTTTAGGAGAAGAAGTTCACTCTTGGTTTTGTTTTTGTCCTCGTCTGGGCTCAGTTCATCACTGGCTCTGTTTTGCCGTTGCTCAGGGAGGACGGCTTTCAGAAACAGGGACACTGTCTCCAAGCTACAGCATCACTCTGCACTCCATGCCTCGCCAAAGGAAAGACTTCACGTGCATAATTTTGTTGTCATACAAGTGCGATCTGTGACGCCTAGTGTGGGTTAGGTTTTATTTATTTCTCATCCTTGTCTATAGGTTTGCGTTTCCCCATTTCCATCTTTGTGTCTGTTGATTTGTACAGTTTGGTCCGAACTGCTCATCACGTCCACCCTTCCCCCACCCCTATTCTTTACAAATAAACCTTTAAAGAGGTAAGAAACGTGTTTGATCCATCTGCCTCCTGTGCATGTGCCGTCAAATTTGGTTTATTTGGGCAACTTTGGGGAACTGCAAAGAGTATATGAACTAAAGTGAATGCAGTAGGTTCGAAACCGTCTGATCTTTCGTGGGACGAAATATCCCAGTGCTGAGGCATATCATGTTAGTGAGCCTCAGATGTGACAATATGATATGCAGATGATCTTGATGTTGGTCAGACAGCAGAGAGAGGAGGAGGATACAAGCAAGTGTGAATGCATGGAGTAAAGTGGAGGGAGTCATGACAGGCATGAAGATATGGAGGAAGCTGAAAGGGAGCATCCTGAGTAGGTGTGTTATGCCAGCCGACATACATACAGTGTGTTCCAAAAAGACCTGGACAACTTTGGTTGTTAATATGTTTAGTTCCACAAATGATACAATGATACCCTTTATTTTATATTGTTGCGGGCCGGAGGTCCGGTGGCGAGAACGACCGCTAGGTGGGGAAGGTTACGTAGTCTCCCACCAGACTCTCCGGAATTGCAGGCCATCGCTCACGGATAACTCCGTGAGGTG
>CM068966.1:78937565-78978181 GCA_035128595.1 Eptatretus atami | reverse complement strand
GAGTGCAAGATGGGGCAGTTCAATGAGGGAATGGACGCAACGAATGGGTTTACATTCACACAAGGACATTTATTATAATAAAGCACGTACGCAATTAAACAAGGCAAAACACGTATGCAATTTATTACAAGCAACAAAAGCACGACAAAAGATACTAACAGGACCGTCTACTTATTATGTACAGTCACTTGCCACCTTTAACAGGCAGTTCCTACTTATTAGGACGGGCCACGGACACACGTGGAGCAACCGCCCCACACACAACCAACACCAACCGAAAGTGGTGGCAGAGGGCTTTAAATTAACGGGCCTCCAGTCTCGGAGCGACAGGTGAGCTGGGAAACCCAGAACCTATCTCGAATGACCTCTCAACCGTCGTTGGTCTTCAAGTTTCTCGGGACCCGGTGCTCCAGCGAGAGCGAGCTGGATCCAATCGCCGTGAGTAGCGACTTCGGCCCCGAAATCCCTCTTCTCAAACGGCGGTGGGAGCGATGATCGTCTCTTCCCCGCATTCGCCGAAACCACGCTCAGAAGAGGTTCGATTGAGTCGGCAGCCGAAGCCCCGGGATACCAAAAATGGCGAACAGAAGAGCTCACGAACCAAGTAAGTGAAGAGCCAACCAACTCGGCCAGCTTTCGATAGCCGAGCGACACGGCTTGAACTTTCTTCAAACAGGGCAGCTTGAAGCAAAAGGTCTCCCGAGCCAAGCAGAAGCCGAAGCTCACGGGAACCATCAAGCCAAAAGGCTCAAAGAAGCCTCTCCCCGCAGCCAGGCCTCAGCTGAAGTTCACATGAGCCCAGCCGAAGCAAAAACGCTTACGAATGGCCTCCAACCCTAACCCAAGCCAAACAGGACCCGAAGGTCGGATTGAACGGCTACTCTCTACTTCCCTTCTCCAACTCGTGCCCACGAACTAAAAGAAAAGATCTCCTCTTATGCTTTCGTCCCGCTCCCCCGCTCCCGGCGTGACTCATGACTGCATGCCCTTGTGCTCCATCCCCCGCTCAGCCACGACGGCCTGGAAGGGAGTTGTTGGCATCATGAGTCACGGGATGGCAGGCGCTTCTTCTTGCTCTCGCAGAAGAGGGGGGAGTGATGCTCTCCATTGTTCGTTCCCCCCCTAAACTAAAAATTTAAATTCGATCGGCAGCGCATCTAGATCAAATTCTCTGAAACATTTAAACAATGAAAGGTGAGCTATCTAGGCGAAGCAAGCACTTATCGATCATAGCTGATTAAAGGACCTGGAATGTTGTGTCAATCGAATTCCAAATTCGTAACAAGATGTATATATTATATATATATTATATGTATATATATATATAATATATGTATATATATGTATATGTATTAATATTATTATACATATATATGTATATGTAATATATTATATACTGTATATATGTATATTATGTGTATAAATATATATATGTATATGTATATTTTATGTATATATATATATATATATATATATCTTCTTCTTTCGGCTGCCCCGTTAGGGTCGACAAGCTGATCCATCCGTCTTCATTTCGCTCTATCCTCCACATCTCCATTGACACTCCAACCACCCGCATGTCCGCCCTCACCGCATCCATGAACCTCTTCTTGGCCTTCCTCTTCTCCCCCTACCTGGCGGCTCCATCTCAGCATCCTTCTCCCGATATACTCCGCTTCCCTCCTGTGCACATGTCCAAACCATCTCAATCTCGCCTCTCTCACTTTGTCTCCAAGCCGTCCTACCTGCGCTGTCCCTCTAATATACTCATTCCTATTCCTGTCCATACCTCGTCACTCCCAACGAGAATCGCAGCATCTTTAACTCTGCCACCTCAGCTCCGCTTCCTGTCTTTTGTCACTGCGCCACCACCCCCAAACCAATACAACATAGCTGGTCTCTACTCGTCTTGTATACTTTCCCCTTCACTCTTGCAGCTACCCTTCTGTCACAAATCACTCCTGCAACTCTTCTTCACCCACTCCATCCTGCCTGCACTCTCTTTTTCATTCTCTACCACACTCTCCGTTACTTTGGACAGTTGATCCCAAGTATTTAACACCATCCACCTTCCCCACTCAACTCCGTTCAATCGCACCATACCACCCACCCTCCCTCTCATTTACGTACATGTACTCCGTCTTACTCCTACTGACTATCATTCCCCTTCTCTCCAGTGCGTACCTCCACCCTCAAAGGCTCGCCTCAGCCTGCTCCCTACTCTCCCTACAGATCAATGATGTCATCCGCGAACATCATAGTCCATGGAGACTCCAGTCTGATCTCGTCCATCGACCTGTCCATACCATTGCAAACAGAAAGGGCTCAGAGTCGATCCTTGGTGCAATCCACTTTTACCTTAAACCAGGTCCGTCATTCCTACCGCACACCTCACACTGTCACACTGCCTCATACCATATCCTGCACCATCCTCACATACTTCTCTACCACTCCGACTTCCTCATACAATACCACAACTCCTCTCTTGGCACCCCATCATAAGTTTCTCTAAATCCACAAACACACAATGTAACTCCTTCTGGCCTTCCTATACCTTCCATCAACATTCTCAAGCAAAACATCGCATCAGTGGTGCTCTTCCTGGCATATACCCATATTGCTTGCTCACAAATCATCACCCTCTCCTCTCAGACCTAGCTTCCACAACTCTTTCCCACAACTTCATGGTGTGGCTTAACAACTTTATCCCTCTGTAATTACCACAGCTCTTCACATCCCCTTGTTTCCTTGAAAATCGGAACCAGTACACTTAATCACCACTCCTCCGGCATCTCTCTTCACTTTCCAAGATTTTATTAAACAATCTGGTTAACAACCCACTGCCATCCCTCCTAAACACTTCCATGCCTCCACTGGTATGTCATCTGGGCCAACCGCCTTTCCACTCTTCATCCACTTCATAGCAGTCCTCACTCGTCCTTACTGATCCACCCCACTTCCTGATTCACTATCTTCCACCTCTTCCAACCTTCTCTCTCTCTCTCATTTTCTTCATTTCATCAGCTCCTCAAAGTGCCCTCCATCCACCTTCTCAACCACTCTCCTCGCTTGTCAGCACATTCCCATTTGCGTCCTTTATCCCCCTAACCTGCAGCACATCCTTCTCAGCTCGGTCCCTCTGTCTTGCCAACCGGTACAAATCCTTTTCCCCTTCTTTTGTATCCAACTTCTCATACACTCGCCATATGCCTTTCCTTAGCCTTTGCCACCTCTCTCTTGCCTTGCGCCGCGCCACTCCTGTACTCCTGCCTACTTTCTTCATCTCTCTGGCTATCCCACTTCTTTTCGCCAACCTCCTTCTTCCTTATACTTTTCCTGTACTTCCTCGTTTCCAACCACCAAGTCTCCTTATCTTCCTTCCTCTGTCGAGATGTCACAACCAAGTACTTTCCCAGCTATCTCCCTCACCACTTTGCTGTTGTTGCCAATCATCCCACCCCTCTTTACCACCATCCAACACCTGTCTCACCTCCTCCTTAAGTTCCACGCAACAGTCTTCCTCCTTCAGCTTCCACCATCTGGTCCTTGGTTCAGCCCTCACTCTCTTCCTCAACCTCACCTCCAAATCATCCTTACAGACCACCATCGATGCTGTCGAGCTACACTCTCCCCTGCCACCACCTTACAGTCTCTAATCTCTTTCAGGTTGCATCTCCTGTTTAAGATGTAATCCGCCTGTGTGCACTTTCCTGTGTGCACATAGTGTGTGCACTATGTATATATGTATATATGTATGTATATATATATATATATGTATATGTATATATGTATATGTATGTATATACATATATATATGTATGTATATGTATATATATGTATGTATATGTATATATATGTATGTATATGTATATACATTTGTATGTATATGTATATATATGTATGTATGTATATGTATATATATATATGTATGTATGTATGTATATGTATATATTATATACGTATATTTATATATTATATATGTATATGTATATGTATATATATATGTATGTATATGTATATATATGTATGTATGTATATGTATATATATATGTATGTATGTATATGTATATATTATATACGTTATAATTTATATATTATATATGTATATATATATTATATATATGTTATAAATATATATGCATATATGTGTGTGTATATGATATATATATATATATATAATATGTGTATGTATATATATGTATATATATATACATGTATATATATATACATGTAATTATACATATATATGTATATATTATATATAAATATATTGGTGCTTCCTGGTTGTGATTGATGGACATAACACAATGTGTCCATGTGGCACTTGATGGGGCCAAACACAATCGGGTGTTCTTACGTATGCTGATCGTTTTTGAAATTATCACATTTCCCAACTACCTCGTGTGTTCTTAGTTTGATCCAAAGTCTCGACCCACTCTCAATTGGTGTACAAAGACAATGTTTACAGTCACTGCCACGACGCCCCGCATGTTATTACAAATTGTTAACAACCTAAACGAGGGGCGCGGTCCTGAGATAAAGCCAGGGTAAGAAAGCCAACTGGTCCCAGTGGCCTTATCGCCGGCATCCATCTACCGGTTTCACCGCCGGGTCCCCACGAGTTCCTCTATCCGTTACCGATGGGGCAGCCATAAAGAGGGGCCATTAGGGGAGACCGCGGGCGTCTTTCTCGAACCTGGAGCAGGTCGTCGAGCGAAGACAGCCGCTAGGTAAACAGCTTGCTGCCACTTTGATAGAAGACAGAAAACAAGAGGCCGCTTGGTCTAATGCAAGACAAATAAGCATGTGAGGCCGGGGGAGATCGGCCCGGCCGCTGATAAGCTTTAGCCCATCTCCAGGATCAGTTAATTGTGGACAGTGATCGAGGTGCCTGGGTCACGGCAGTGGTTTCACTGCCCGGCTTGGGGCAGGAGGGGAAAACTTTTCGCGCCGATACTGGAAGCGGTAGCCGATCAAAAGCCTCCTGGCAAAGGCCTTACGGGAGGGGTAGCTCGATGGTATCGGGTCACGTGCTTATTTTGCTGATAGATTTGTTGTTAACTTGAGGATATTCTCAGGAGGGGAAAATGGCCGCATTCCGACAGATGCACCCCCTGCCCTCTCAGATAGCCAGTCAATGAAGTCTGCAGATAAACGGTGATCAATTGTAGCAATAAAAACATCAGTGGCGGTTCACTGTTCATGCAGCGCAGCGAGCCGGCGCCGATCCGAGCGACAGGACCTCGTGCGATGCCAGACGCGTGATCGCCCTGAGCGGTGGCGTGGCTGGTCCGGGTGTCAGTGGTTTCGCCACTTCAAAGCACCGCGCCTGCTGTCCTTGCGGATTTACAGGCGAATGAAACCCAACTCGAGATGTTTGTGGGAACGCAAGACTCCAAAAGAAGCACGGCCTTCTCTCGCACCCACTCAACCACGCCGTTAGATAAATATTGTTTACCCCCACCCCTTCACCTTTTTCTGTCATTGCCATCCCCCCACCGACCCACCACACCCACCACCACCACCTTAGTGCCACTCAATCCCACTCTTCTCTATCCGACTCGGCACAGAATGCTGGAGTTACGTCTTGCCTTTGAGTGCATCTGAAAACGGGCACTCTGTTAACCCTGGAGTGGGGGTTGACTCCTGGGGGGGGGGGGGCACAATTTCTCACACACCCACACACAATAAAACTAAATGCAAGAGAACATTAGGTTAACTTCAAGTGTTAAATAAAAGTTTCGTCTTTTCACGCATTGTGATCGGTAAGTCTGTCTCTTGTGTAATACCTGCACCTACTGGTACTTATTTTTCCTCATTTTCACACCACTTTATACTAAATACAACGATTGCAGCGTTTAAACAAACACCTTTGCACACACTTTCGAGAATTACGCAAGACCAGCTTTCATAACTATCCAACTGAAAAATGCATCGACCATTCAGTTATAACTGACAATGCGTCATGGTTGTTCAGATTATTTCAGTCACTCTGGCTTTTGTGTTTGATTGTCATGCGATGGATGACTCCCTCTGGGCTGCCAAAAAAAAAACAACCTCGAAAATGTGCATTATTGGCTCTTCTATACGGCACGAGTGGTTAAAGAACAAACTCCAGAAAATAATGTTTTGATGAAAGAAGGAATGAAAAAGTGTGTTGTCGCCAAATATTTCACTAACTGCTCATGGTGGAGCCGAAAGACTTCACGGACTATAAACGAACGTCTCTCCCAAAGTGTTTGATTCCCTTTTATAGAAAGTAGAGAAGGGTGATACGCATTGGAGAGGTTCGATTCCACCTGCAGCGTGGCTCGAGGAAACACTTGGGTTTTTGAAGGATGTTCTGCTCGTCTCCCATTGCCGGTCCGCTCCAAACTCATGGATGTGAGTGACGAAAAGGTTAATTCCTTCAAACTCTCTCAGGCACAATTGACATTCTGCACTTATCATTTTTCATGTTCACACTACCCTTAACACGACATTCTCCATTTTTTGAGGTTGAGAGTGATATGCCGAACGAGTCGTTAAGTTCTGCAGTTGACCCATAAGCTTTCAAATGTATACAAAACGTTAATGGCAGAAGAAGGTTATTGTTTTTTTCTACAACAATCAGGCTCATGGGAAGAGAAAGGTTGAACTGACAGTTTGGTAGGGGGGGCGAAATGGGTGCAATCCAGCACTGGAATAGACGAAGAAAAGAAGAGACAGGAGGTGAAGAGAACGTGTGTAATGAAAGGTGAACGTGCAGAACTCGCATGAAGAGGGGTGAATAGAACGTGCATGAGGAGGGTGAACAGAACGCGCATGAGGAGGGTGAATAGAACGTGCATGAGGAGGGTGAATAGAAACGCGCATGACGAGGGGTGATAGAACGCGCATGAGGGGTGAATATAACGTGCATGAGGAGGGGTGAATAGAACACGCATGAGGAGAGGTGAATAGAACGTGCATGACGAGGGGTGAATAACGTGCATGAGAGGGGTGAATAGAACACGCATGACGAGGGGTGAATATAACGTGCATGAGGAGGGGTGAATAGAACGTGCATGACGAGGGGTGAATATAACGCGCATGACGAGGGGTGAATAGAACACGCATGAGGAGAGGGTGAATAGAACGTGCATGACGAGGGTGAATATAACGTGCATGAGGAGGGTGAACAACGTGCAGGAGGAGGGGTGATAGAACGTGCATGAGGAGGGGTGACAGAACGTGCATGAGGAGGGGTGAATAGAACGTGCATGAGGAGGGGTGTGAACAGAACGTGCATGACGAGGGGTGAATAGAACGTGCATGGGAGGGGTGAATAGAACGTGCATGAACGAGGGTGAATATAACGTGCATGAGGAGGTGTGAACAGAACGTGCAGGAGGAGGGGGAATAGAACACGCATGAGAGAGGTGAATAGAACGTGCATGACGAGGGGTGAATATAACGTGCATGAGGAGGGGTGAACAGAACGTGCAGGAGAGGGTGATAAACGTGCATGAGGAGGGGTGAACAGAACGTGCAGGAGGAGGGTGGAATAGAACGTGCATGAAGGGGGGTGAACAGAACGTGCATGAGGAGGGGTGAATAGAACGTGCATGAGGAGGGTGAATAGAACGTGCATGAGGAGGGGTGAATAGAACGTGCATGAGAGGGGTGAACAGAACGTGCATGAGGAGGTGAATAGAACGTGGCATGAGGAGGGGTGATAGAACGTGCATGACGAGGGGTGAATATAACGTGCATGAGGAGGGGTGAACAGAACGTGCAGAGAGGGGTGAATAGAACACGCATGAGGAGAGGTGAATAGAACGTGCATGACGAGGGGTGAATATAACGTGCATGAGGAGGGGTGAACAGAACGTGCAGGAGGAGGGGTGAATAAACGGCATGAGGAGGGTGAACAGAACGTGCAGGAGGAGGGGTGAATAGAACGTGCATGAGGAGGGGTGAACAGAACGTGCATGAGGAGGGGTGAAAGAACGTGCATGAGGAGGGGTGAATAGAACGTGCATGAGGAGGGTGAATAGAACGCGCATGAGGAGGGGTGAATAGAACGTGCATGAGGAGGGGTGAATAGAACGCGCATGAGGAGGGGTGAATAGAACGCGCATGAAGAGGGGTGAATAGAACGTGGCATGAGAGGTGAATAGAAGCGTGCATGAGGAGGGGTGAATAGAACGTGCATGAGGAGGCGTAACAGAACGTGCATGACGAGGGGTGAATAGAACGTGCATGAGGAGGGTGAAAGAACGTGCAGAGGAGGGGTGAATAGAACGTGCATGAGGAGGGTGAAAGAACGTGCATGAGGAGGGGTGAATAGAACGTGCATGAGGAGGGGTGAATAGAACGTGCATGAGGAGGGGTGAACAGAACGTGCATGAGAGAGGGGTGAATACATCACGCATGAGGAGGGGTGAATAGAACGTGCATGAGGAGGGGTGAATAGAATACGCATGAGAGGGTGAATAGAACATGCATAAGAAGGTGAATAGAACGTGCATGAGAGGGGAATAGAACGCGCATGAGAGGGTGAATAGAACGCCATGACGAGGGTGAATAGAACGCGCATGACGAGGGTGAATAGAACGTGCATGAGGAGGGGGTGAATAGAACGTGCATGAGGAGGGGTGAAGAGAACACGCATGAGGAAGAGGTGAATAGAACGTGCATGAGGAGGGTGAACAGAACGTGCATGACGAGGGGGTGAATATAACGTGCATGAGGAGGGGTGAACAGAACGTGCAGAGGAGGGGTGAATAGAACGTGCATGAGGAAGGGGTGAACAGAACGTGCATGAGGAGGGGTGAATAGAACGTGCATGAGAGGGGGTGAACAGAACGTGCATGAAGAGGGGTGAATAGAACGTGCATGGGAGGGTGAATAGAACGCGCATGAGGAGGGGTGAATAGAACGCGCATGAAGAGGGGTGAATAGAACGTGCATGAGGAGGGGTGAATAGAACGCGCATGAGGAGGGGTGAATAGAACGTGCATAGGAGGGGGAATAGAACGCGCATGAGGAGGGGTGAATAGAACGCGCATAAAGAAGGGGTGAATAGAACGTGCATGAGGAGGGGTGAATATAACGTGCATGAGGAGGGGTGAATAGAACGCGCATGAGGAGGGTGAATAGAACGCGCATGAGGAGGGGTGAATAGAACGCGCATGAGGAGGGGTGAATAGAACGCGCATGAGGAGGGTAAATAGAACGCGCAGAGGAGGGGTGAATAGAACGTGTTGAGGAGGGGTGAATAGAACGCGCATGACGAGGGGTGAATAGAACGGGCATGAGGAGGGTGAATAGAACGTGCATGAGGAGGGTGAATAGAACGCGCATGAGGAGGGGTGAATAGAACGCGCATGACGAGGGTGAATAGAACGCGCATGACGAAGGGTGAATAGAACGCGCATGACGAGGGGTGAATAGAACGCGCATGACGAGGGGTGACTAGAACCGGCATGAGAGGGGTAAATAAGACGCTGCATGAGGAGGGGTGAATAGAACGCGCATGAGAGGGGTGAATAGAACGCGCATGACGAGGGGAAATAGAAGGCGGATGGAGAGGGGTGAATAAACGTGCTGAGGAGGGTGAATGAACGCGCATGCGAGGGTGAATAGAACGGCATGAGGAGGGGTGAATAGAACGTGCATGAGAGGGGTGAATAGAACGGCATGACGAGGGTGAATAGAACGTGCATGAGGAGGGGTGAATAGAACGTGCATGAGGAGGGGTAATAGAACGCGCATGACGAGGGGTGAATAGAACGTGCATGAGGGGGGTGAATAGAACGCGCATGAGGAGGGGTGAAATAGAACGCGCATGAGGAGGGGTGAATAGAACGCGCATGACGAGGGTGATAGAACGGGCATGAGGAGGGGTGAATAGAACGCGCATGAGGAGGGTGAATAGAACGGCATGAGGAGGGGTGAATAGAACGCGCATGACGAGGGGTGAATAGAACGTGCATGAGGAGGGGTGAATAGAACGCGCATGAGGAGGGGTGAATAGAAGCGGCATGACGAGGGGTAATAGAACGCGCATGACGAGGGGTGAATAGAACGCGCATGACGAGGTGAATAGAACGCGCATGACGAGGGTGAATAGAACGTGCATGAGAGGGGTGAATAGAACGCGCATGAGGAGGGTGAATAGAACCGCATGAGGAGGGGTGAATAGAACGCGCATGACGAGGGGTGAATAGACGGGCATGAGAGGGGTGAATAGAACGCGCATGAGGAGGGTGAATAGAACGCGCATGACGAGGGGTGAATAGAACGCGCATGACGAGGGGAATAGAACGTGCATGAGGAGGGTGATAGAACGCGCATGAGGAGGGGTGAATAGAACGCGCTAGAGAGGGTGAATAGAACGCGCATGAGGAGGGGTGAATAGAACGCGCATGACGAGGGTGAATAGAACGGGCATGAGGAGGGGTGAATAGAACGCGCATGAGGAGGGTGAATAGAACGGGCATGAGGAGGGGTGAATAGAACGCGCATGACGAGGGTGTGAATAGAACCGTGCATGAGGAGGGGTGAATAGAACGCGCATGAGGAGGGGTGAATAGAACGCGCATGAGAGGGTGAATAGAAGCGCATGACGAGGGGTGAATAGAACGCGCATGACGAGGGGTGAAAGAACGCGCATGACGAGGGTGAATAGAACGCGCATGACGAGGGGTGATAGAACGTGCATGAGGAGGGGTGAATAGAACGTGCATTGAGGAGGGGTGAATGGAACGCGCATGACGAGGGGTGAATAGAACGCGCATGAGGAGGTGTGAATAGAACGCGCATGAGGAGGGGTGAATAGAACGCGATGACGAGCGGAACATGAAGGCATGGAGGGGTGAAATAGAACGCGCATGAGGGGGGTGAATAGAACGCGCATGAGGAGGTGTGAATAGAACGCGATGAGGAGGGGTAATAGAACGCGCATGAGAGGGGTAAATAGAACGCGCAACGAGGGTGAACTAGAACACGCATGAGGAGGGGTATGAAGCCTGAGGGGGCGTGAATAGAAGCGCATGAGGAGGGTGAAATAGAACGCGCCATGAGGAGGGTAATAGAACGCGCATGAGGAGGGGTGAAAGAACGCGCAGAGGAGGGGTAAATAGAACGCGCATGAGGAGGTAAATAGAACGCGCATGAGGAGGGTAAATAGAACGCGCATGAGGAGGGGTGAATAGAACGCGCATGAGGAGGGGTAAATAGAACGCGCATGAGGAGGGTGAATAGAATGCGCATGAGGAGGGTGAATTAGAAGCGCATGAGGAGGGCGTGAATAGAACGCGCATGACGAGGGTGAATAGAACGCGCATGAGGAGGGGTAAATAGAACGCGCATGAGGAGGGGTGAATAGAACGTGCATGAGGAGGGGTGAATAGAACGCGCATGAGAAGGGGTGAATAGAACGTGCATGAAGAGGGCGTGAAAGAACGTGCATGAGGAGGGGTGAATAGACGTGCATGAGGAGGGTGAATAGAATGCGAACACAAATAAAAAAATTCCTTCCATGTTCATTCCCATGTCTTGTACAACTTTCTGGGTTTCCCTATCCTACTATTAATTTGCATTTGGTCACTGGTTTTGACACTACTATAAATGTTTATTACATACCCGAGGACATAAAAAGCTTCAGATGTAGAACAAGAAGGGCACTCGGTGGAGCACACACCCCCGCCACGTCATGCCTGATCCACGAGAACATATCGGGTCCAATACATTTTTGACATATTATGCTGTATATCATTTTCAGCCCTTTCTCTCAATGGTGAAGAATCACTTAAAAAGTTATCGTATCAGATCCGGATCCAGATCTTCACCAAAATCAAATCACTTCGTTCTTTCCACACACCCAACCTGTCCACCAAGTCTCGTCCGAATCAGTCCACAACTTTTTGAGATATCGTTTTTGGGCCAATATCTCAATGGAGAAGAATCACTGAAAAATTCTCGTCGTCGGATCCGGATCCAGATCTTCACCCAAATCGAATCAGTTCGTCCTTGTCACACTCCCAACCTGTCCACAAAATTTCATCCGGATCTGTCCACAACTTTTTGAAATATCCAGTATACAAATAATTATCGTATCCAGGTCTGGAAACTTATAATTATCGTGTACACAAACAAACAAACAGGAAGGGGTGAAAACATAACCTCCCTCACCCTCGGTGGTGGAGGTAACAGATAATTTCAGATGGAGCACCTCGCCACCATTAGAGCATTATAATTACATCAGATGTGGCAATAAAAGGGAATTGTTGCTCCCAGCTTGCAGGCTCGATGACAGAAGAAGCTCTTTGCATTTTTTGCCTCCTCCATCCCTACCCTGTTAAGAATCCCGCGCAGACACGGACAACTTGCTAGTTCGGATAAATTAATACTTATGTAGTACATGTGTTAAACGATTAATACATGATACTATAATATTGATATGTTTGCTGGGTTGGGAGGTCAATAATCAGTTGTATTGAAAGGCAAATCTTATTTCGGGGCCACTGGTATTAAGTGTATGTGATAGGATTAAGGTGTCTGGTGTGGCCCAACCGAGTTATTTCATAGGGTAAGTTGGTTTCGTTCTATATCCCTGAGTCTGACAGGGCCGGAACCGAGTGAGAAGGGGGCATAACAGGCGTCATCGACGCAGCCGGCTTACGGCTCATGACATGTGCTGCGGTACTTCTTCCACACACTGTTAGGGGAGGGGTGGGGAGGTGTTCTCTGGATAGGGACTAGACCCTCCCAGCATGGCTGCCTGATTGGCCATAAGCAAGGTGGCATGCCATTGGTCCGAGCTGCCAGAGAAGAGAGGGACTTTCACCATCTATCTATAATTCCAGCAATGTGCGTGTGTGTGTGTCTGTGTCTGTTGTCTGTGTCGTGTGTCTGTGTGTGTGTGTGTGTGTGTGTGTGTGTGTGTGTGTGTGTGTGTTGGTGTGTGTGTGTGTGTGTGTGTGTGTGTGTGTGGTGTGTGTGTGACCGCTGTTTCTCGACAACCACTGGTCCGATCTAATTGAAACTTGCCAGGTATATTTTGGGGACCTGAGGATGTGCCTTTTCAAGGTTGATATTAATCGACAAGTGCTTCCCAGTTATGGCCATTTATTTACCAACCAATGACAGGACACGTTGCTGCGTAGGCGTGGCCGATGAGGAAGAACCTCAGCCGCGTTCCCCATTACAGGTGACAACGTACGACTTCCGGATGGTGATGACTGTGTATTCAATAATTTTCTCGATTTCTTATGCGCATTTATAGATAAACACAATGCCCCAATCCAGTCGTCATTTACAGAGAGCGAAGGAACAGACTGTGTGGTTGTTTGAAAGTAATTTTTTTTTTTTTTGGTTTTTATTTTTTTGCACGTACGTTTTTTTTGTTTTTTTTTCTCTTCTCTTCTCTTTGTGTTTTTCCTTGCGATGACATTGCGAAAAGGCAAATACGTTGGCGCTAATTGAATAATTGGCATTAAAACTAAATTGTGAATAATCGTAACTGCGATATGCGACTTCCGGACAGTGAGGACTTAACTTCGCGTAGGCCGATGCGCGGCCGCCGACGATGAGGTCACGTGCCGTGCCGGTTACGATGGGGATTCGATCGGTGCCTTAGTTACCGTGGCGTAGGAGTGGCAATGGTCAATGGCAGCGAATGTCATGGCAAAAAAAACAGGGAGGTAAACTTGATTTTAATTTGGATTTTAATTAACTCTGTGTGTAAGTATCACAGCAGTTGTACTTCAATGCAAGCGATAATTCGTGAATGCATGTGAACATTCCGTACGGCACGCACTACTTCCGAATAGTATTCTAATAATTTCTGTATTCTAATATTAATGTATTCTAATAATTTCTCGATTTCTTATGCGCATTTATAGATAAACACAATGCCCCAATCCAGTCGTCATTTACGAGAGCGAAGGAACGGCCTGTGTGTTGTTTCTGGTTTGTGGTTTGAAAGTTTTTTGGGGGGGGGGGGTTGCACGTACGGGCACGCACGTATGGGCACGTGAGAGCGAAGAACGGCCTGTTGTGTTGTTTCTGGCTCGGCGTTTGAAAGTGTTTTTTTTTTGTTTTTTTTGGTTTGCACGTACGGGCACTGCACTTACGGCCACGCACGTACGGGCACGCACTACGGGCACGCACGTACGGGCACGCGAGAGCGAAGGAACGGCCTGTGTGTTTGTTTCTGGCTCCGGTTTGAAAGTTTTTTTTGTTTTTTTTGCACGTACGGCCACGCACTTACAGGCACGTACTAGTTAGAGAAACTGGGGCAGCACACCATTGGGCCACGTTGCAAGAGGCCATGGTGTTGATTAGTGTGATTGCCGTTGTCGATTGGCTGAGGCTGTCTCCATCATCGGACCGCACGCATTTGGCCGGTGACCGTTGGGTGCTGCCAACACCGCCTTTAGGACGAGAAAAGCAGATAAAATAATAAACAATTGCCCCTGTTGATACACAGGCGAGAACAGTGGCGCATCACACTATCTCTCGGTGGCGTATCGTCCAAATTTAGCCTTGAGCCGGCTATCCTCGGAATTTGACCTCCCTTTGTGTGCGGTTCTGAAGTTCGAGGTTTGCACCTTCGTGTCCTAGCGCACACTTTCGCACCTCCACGTCCGAGTGCACACTTTCCATGGGTTCTGCTCCGGTAGCGCTCATCAAACGGTTTAGAAGTGTGACACGAGGAAAATAAACATGTCTTTCCTCTCACTGCAGCCCCTTTAACTCGGTAATCACTGCACAATCAGCTACTTTGGAAAGCACCTTCTACTTCCAATCCGACTCGGTTCGGGTTCCACGTGTGAGCATTGTGTGACGTCCCGGGTCTCCGTGCCATTCGCATCGATGTGGGTCGCCATCGATGTTTCAATCATTCCTCAAACTTATCGTTTATTCATAAATGTGTTCGTAAAATAAGAAATGTTCGCAGCTGCTTCAAAGTCTCGAATAAATAATTGTTTGTTATGATGTTTGACTTTGTTATTAATTAGCAGCCCGAGTCGAGCTGCATTGTTTCCCCCCCCCCCCCCCACTGATAGTTTAAGCCAAAAACTTGACTCCTGTTCAAAATACCGGAGGCTCACCCACCGTTGGGAAATGTTGACATTGGCTTGTGTAACTGCACAGAAAAAAACTCTATTATTTATTATTTATTCATTCATTGTCGAGGCTCATGGAACTTTGTCTTGTGCCGAGTTTCCCTTCAAGTTTGGTAAAAAAAAACTTTTTGAACCCATCCTTTATTATCACTATTATTTATTTTTATTATTATGATATCTCGCAAAACTTTATAGCCCCATTCCTTATGGAGTGGAAAGGATACGTCGCATCCCCAATCAAACTGCTGATAGATTATGTGGATATTGAGGTTTACAGTGTGGATTGTAACCTATATAATTTATACCATGTAGAAAGATACCCATCCTCACCCCACGTGTGCGCTCCACTTTTCTCCTTCCATTTGTTCAGTATATACTCACCATTTTTTTTTTCTTTTTAAATTCCCTGCTCGACCGACAACCAGCGATCCCTCTGGTGCAGACGTTCAGGATACTGAACATATAACTATAGGACCGGGGAGGTTATACCGGGAGGGGGCCGGTGTAGGGAGGGGCACGGTCATCTCACCCCACTCTTTACATTCCTCTGCTACGCCATCTGCAGCTGCACAATCCCACTCCTTTGGAAACGTTGAACCAAGTACAGCCGATTTAGATGTGCACAATTCGTGGACCCCTTGTCTTAAAGACTATTTATAGAGCTCGGTTTTGTTTACATGGTCTGATGGACAGTCGAGCACGGTTGTGATGGAGTTTATTGAGAAAGTAGCCCTGCACAAGACGAGGAGAACAATGTTGGTGGATGACGTGTCAATAAACGTACCTTTCATGATGTGTTCGCTGAATGCTTTACAGTCCCAACGAAGGCTCTGCCATGAGCTAGTTCTCCGAGAGTGCGGATGTTTATGCTCGACGTTCCATAAAGTGCCATAACGAAGCCGCTTTCACAAGGACCATCCCGCACCACTCGGTGCACAAAGAGGTGAAGATGACCTTACCTTAGTGTTGCTCCATCATACAACTCTGCTTTTTGGCCTCATATCCAGTGAACATCTTTTCATACTTCATAAAGGTCATTCCAAGCAAGGTGACCATTATAGTATGGAAATGTAATTTTAGCGTTATACTCATACACGGCATAAGCAACTTATTGCTTTTTAGAAAAATCCCTTCCCAAGAACCAACCTTCCATGTTGCTTTCACTTTAAGCATGCGTTTCATGAAACGACCGATGGATCCGAGGAGATTAAAACGCACAAAAAGGAAGTTTGAGTGTTCTTTCGAGTGGTCTATTACTCCATATACCTCATTCCTCAGGTGATGAGGGGGGTGATATGGACCCTGAAGACCTCTCCTAATTCCAACCTGCACTCACTGAATGAAATTAATGAACGTAGAGCAGCAACAAAGGCTGGAAAGGGTGGAAATGCGAACGGCTCCGTGGATGTGCGGAACATTGTTGAGAGAGAGGAAGACAAATGATGAATTGTGGAAGATGATGGTAATTGAGCCTGTGATGGATGTTGTCAAGAGAAACAGGTTGAGATGGTTGGGTCATGTGTTGAGGAAGGATGAAGGTGACTGGGTAAGAAGAGTGATGGAAATGAATGTAGAAGGAAGTAGAGGACGGGGAAGACCGAGAAAGTCTTGGCTAAAGGTGGTGGAAGAAGAAATGCGGGGAAAAAAGGGGTTAACAAGGGGAGATGCAGAAAATAGGGCAAAGTGGAGAAGATTGTCATGGGGCCCACAAGGCTAACCCCTGCTCGAGCAAAGAAAATAGCCTTAATAATACCTGTTGTTGTACTCACTGAATGAAATGGTCCAATCAATAATATAAATCTACAAGGTCCATACCTGATGCACCAGGCCGAAAATGAAATATGGAGGATGCTGAAGGACCAGTCTTTTTTTTGACCATGGCGTCAATGTTTTGGAGGTCTGCATTCCATGACGCTTAATATTTTAACACCCCTAGTTATTTCCACCTTGTTGGCCTAAGTCTTTCCCAAACTGACTGGTCAGGCCAGAATTGATGCTCGAATGAAGATGGTTTGGGAAGAAATTTGTTCAGAGTGCATAATGCTCCATAAATAGCGATAACTTGCTTGCTCTTCGCAAAAGATGCCGTGGAATCTTTAACGTCCACTAGGACAAGCAGATGGACACCAGGCAACATCCATACAAAGAATGGCACACCTGAGATTGAATGCCATCCCTGTGAAGTACCAATCCGACAGTTTATATCCGGGTTGTGAAAGGAGTGTGCACACCTTTCAGCTATCCTGCGACACCTTTAAGGGGTGAGTGTCCGTACGACCCCTAAATTATTCCTGAGAATACTTAATTTGCCATAAATTGCATTATAATCACCAATTGGTGGTGGTGTGTTGTTTACAGGTCGATTTGACACCAAAGTGCAGAGTAGTCTTTTAAACATTTTAAAATGTGTATCTTTTAAACTTTCACTTCACTCTGGTAAATCCTCCACAAATATTTTACTCATCCATTACATGAGCACCATCATCATTTTTCCAACAAAATTTTCACCCATTGTTCTCACGTTTAGATTCTCTTAAAGTTTTTCTGAAATCTTAGCATTGTGCATCTCTTCCGATCCTCGATTAATAAGATCTGCTGAAAACATTCGACCAACATCGTCATTCACTCTGAAAAAAAATCAACCGAGTTAATTATTGGAGTCGAGGATGAAGATCAGAAAAGTGAAAGTTCAGAACACGGCGTAAGGTAATCCAGAGTGTATGGTTTATTATGGGACAGAGCGCATTGCAACAAAACAAGAGAAAATCTCGATGGTCGTCACAATCAAAGATGCATACATATTTGGATGATTACCTCCACCACCGAAGGTGGACAGACGTTATGTTTTCACCCCCGTTTGTTTGTTTTTTTTGTCTGTCTGACACCCTTGTTTGTTTGTCGGCACCCTTGTTTGTTCATCTCTGTCTGTGAGCAGGATATCTCAAAGTTGTGGATGAATTCGGACAAAACTTGGTGGACATGTTGGGTGTGTAACAGACGAATTTATGAGATTTTGGTAAAGATCCACATACGGCCCATCGGTGGGATACAAAACGTAAAACTGTTCAGACTGGCAGAGGTGTGTGCTCTACCGAGTGCCGTTCTAGTTTAATTCTTTGAGTCCAATTCTAAAAATGTCGAATGAAAAAAACTGGCGG
The DNA here is from genome assembly GCA_035128595.1 of Eptatretus atami. Taxonomy (NCBI): domain Eukaryota; kingdom Metazoa; phylum Chordata; class Myxini; order Myxiniformes; family Myxinidae; genus Eptatretus; species Eptatretus atami. The sequence continues at coordinate 78,959,928 of CM068966.1, read as the reverse complement.
TGAAGGCAAGTATCGATCTGCATCGGCAGACAGACAGAACAATAGATGGAATCAACAGGACGTTTGTTGAGGAATGCTAACCACCGTGGGAAGCAAGGAGAAGCTGACATTTTGGTCGGAGCAAAATATCTCCTCCTCAAAAAGACCACTTTTGCTCCGATAAAGGGTTAACACCCAAAAACGTCAACATTTTGCTTCCCAGGGTGGTGAGCATACCTCAACCAACATCCCGTCGATTCCATCCCATTCTACAAATGGCCACGGAATTGTGTGGAGTGACCAGACACATCCACATGACCACACGTTTTTATTATTAAATTTGCAATATCCAGGGTCAATACCTTGTGCAGTAGAATGTGTCAATTCTATTGACAATCATCCCCTTCTGCGAACCACTTATATTGTATGACCACTTTGTTGGCGGGACGGGTTGGTCACTACGCCATTTCAAAGGCGTGGTGAAGCCGCTGCGTGCACGTGTGAGGGTTCACAAAAAGCGACGTAATGTTGGTTTTAAAAAGAATCATTGCAGTCGAACGTACTTCACTCAGCCGTCGGTTATATTTACTCAGCTGTTACGTCATTTACTCTCGTGAACCAAGCACGGAAACACGGCCCACCTGCCGGTCCTCTGCAGTGCAGGCTTGCTTCGGGATTATTTTCTGCAGCACGTTATAAAGCACCAGGAATAAGCAGAAAAGTCAGGTGGGCAAAGCACTTGTAAAGCAACCGTATACAACCCCTAAAAATCGACCACCGCACGCTTCTCGCGAATTGTACTCCTCGATTGCGCGTGCCCGTTTGACGTCAGACGCTTTGGCAACTTTATTTGCAAGATCCGTTTGAGCGATCACGGTGCCACGACCGCTTGCACTTTGCTCGAGTTCTTGCTTGTGCTCATTTGTCCAGGTGAGTGGCCACTTCGAGTTCGATTTGCTAAGTTCATTGTATGGTCTTTTTACATATACATTTTGTGGCCGATAAGAAAAGGCACGTGAGTCGCTTTATCGACTTTCCATATATATATATTATATATATATATATAATATTTACAGTATATATATACATACTACGGTATATATACATATGTTATACAAAAAGACAAGGCACATAATTATATATACTGCCGCATAAAAAAATTCCTTATTGAAAATATAAAGTTGAAATATTGGTCCATAAACATAAGCGAAAAGGCTTAGAATTATACACAAATGGAATTTTTAAAAAAAATATCCTCGGTACCTTTAAGTAATTAAAGGTGGTATATTGTTGGATCTAGTGAATTATTGTATCCTTTTCATCCCTTGGTCAGAGATTTATCACTCATCTTTTTCAGTCAGGCTCTTGTGAAGTTGTCATCGCAGGTGTGCAAATGACGTGTCTTCCTCTTGAGGGTTTGGGCACATTGTCATCATGTGCCGAACTCAAGTCCTGTGAGATTTGTATTTTAAAAGTGCAGTTTCTCGCTTGGGGAGTCCTTCGCATTCTCGGTCTCTCTCACACACACACACACACACACACACGTATCCTCAATCCTTGTGCATGGACTCAGACACCGCCACGTAGGCCGTGCGTAAGACTGTGTCTCCGCAGGTCGCAGTTCCGGCGGAACACTTTCCCGCAGTGCTCGCAGCTGTACGGTTTGATGTCCGTGTGCGTGAGCAGGTGTGTCTTCAGATTACTGCGCTGATTAAACGTGCGGGAGCACGTCGGACACTTGTGCGGCGATTCCTGTACAGGAGAAACAGTATGTTAGGTCTTTAATTGTAACCATACAGGTACAGAAAAAGTGAATAGACATTTGTGGAGGGAAATGGGTGTGAGGGGAATGGGCAGGGGGTGGAGTAGTAGTTTCAGAGACCGATATGGTCCATATAAACAAATCAAAATCTACAAAGTAAGTACAAAGTGCATGAAGATTGTTTGGCAAGTCCGTGGCCGAATATAGACTTACCAAAAATAAAAATAAAACTTGGTTGTTCATGTTTTAACTTAAAAAGGTTAAATTGGTATAAAGAGAGATTCATAAATGCCAGGCATTGACTTTTTGGTTTTTTTTAACGTCAAGTCACAGCCGAACTGATAAACATAGATGTACTTACACACACAAACACTTCAAAATAAAGTGACCGTTACGACAACGAGGACGTCTCGAAAGGTGTTTCTCCAATGGAGATTCAGGATAAACATAATTACAATTAGATTGTATTTGCATTATACAATTAGAACTTGTCAAGTCAGCCTTTATATGCTCTCGGCAACATCGGCACGAGATTTCCGTGAATTGTACACATTCGGCATCGACTATAATGTATATAATCCTTTGCACTGCATTTTTGGACAAATCAAAATCTAAATGACATGCAAATTGTTGCTGTATGCATGCAAACAAAATAAGTATCATTATGGAGGTTTTGCTGTGGGTGAAAACTTACTGTGTGTTTAATCTTTTGCATCTTCCTCATTCCTTTACCTGCAAGTGCAACGTTTTGTGCACTGCTAGAGTCCGCGACTGGCAAAACCCTTTACCACACTCTTGGCACTTGAACGGTTTTTCTTTGGAATGGATGTATCTGCAAAATATGCACAAGAATGACGAGCTGATAATCATGGAAGGAAAACGTACAAAACCATGTGACTTTCATATAGTACGTGATTATATGTTAGATTATTTTTAAAATGCGTAAAAAACACCTTCGAGCTCAGACCCCTGGGCAGTTTAGGCGGGTAATCGTGAGCGCAAACGTTTCGGCACTTGGACAGATGGCTTTACTACCTGTGGTCTCGCAGGTGGTCCTGCCTCCGAAAGGCTTTGTGACAGATGTCACATGTGTACGGCCGTTCATCCGTGTGTGTGCGTTCGTGGATAAGCAAGTTGTAAGATTTGGTGAAGTGCCGACCACAGAACTTGCAAATAAATTCCTTCCTCGTTTTTGCAGGGAGGCGACCACGAGCAGGCCGCATCCGCTCGGCGCCTGCAGGTGAGAGCGGCCGAGCAGATATAAGGCGAGACGCGGGTGTGACGTGCTTTCTCGGAGGATCATCCTGAGTCGCAGCCAAGGCCAAATTGGCGAAGTCGAAGCGTGGTCGGTCCTTCTTCGGACCTTTGTTCGACAGGATTTTTGACGCAGAATACCCCTGGTTAGGTAGCGGCATTCTGTGCACCAGAGGTATCTGACTGCAGAGCTCGAGGAAACCCCCAGAGGCTGGAGTCATCTCGGAGCGGTGCAGCGCGGCCAGCTGTTGGTAACCGAGGGTCCAGTGGTTGATGTGCATGGCCTGCAGAGCGCCAAAGCCGCCATAGACACCTTGCAGATGATCTGTAGAGCATGGTAAGGCGCTCACGGCTTGGAGAAATGAGTAGTTGGTGATGTGCAGTGACGGGTGGATCGGAATGGGAGCGGCAAGAACCTTGCTGGCCATGTTACTTGAGGGAATTCCTTGTAGAGGTGTTGGTGGAGGAGTCAGAAGTTGCGCGTGATGTTTAGAGCCACGTTCTGTAAAACACACACATACACACCCCCACTCCATTTCTACTGATGAACCTCATTCCTAAATGCCCGTGGTTAAATTGCAAATGCTACACTTTATTTCCACCATCGTTTGTACGATTCCACATAGTTTAACGAGCGAGTGTTGTACCATTAATGCACACTCAAGAAAACTTTGGAAGCAACACCGAATGAAACTCGACATCGGAACGGAAGCGAATCGCAACAAATTGAACTCTCGTATAATTCCCAGGGAGGGCACACACGCAATCACGGCATCTCAAAGGACTCGCCGCTTTGTGGTATCCCTCTACTACGTACGGGCTTTGAACCCGTTGGGCTTTCATTTTAAAATGAAGCCAAATGAGAGAAAGTGTCCACGCATGATGGCGCTCAAAGTAAAGGTACACAGAGATGGAAAATGGCGATCGTGTGGTTTATGACCATGTAGGAATTTCAAAATATCTTCATACTTATTTATTTATTTAGTGTTTATCCATTTAGTCTGAATCTCACATGGAGTTTAAAGTTTGAATTTTTTTTGTAATCTTACTCGGTCGAACAAATCGTTGAGGAACTCGTTCCTTCTCTCATTTTACCGAAGTACAGTAAATTAAATAGGAGATTTGCTTTATGTTTAACTATATTTGAGTGAAAGAACAAAGTACTGTATCAACAGTAAATACTGTACATCATTACTGAATCCATTAAAAAAAAATTGCAAATAAATTCTTTCAAAATTCACCATCATGTGTGAAGATCTGATATTTAGTATTGAAATCCGTTCTAAGACCATATTTGTGGCAATTTACCGACAGCCTGCAGCGAAGCGAAGGGTTCAACAAAATACTTTACGGGGCGATCAATAGGTCCGCCGCCTGAAATAAAAGGTCAACGAGTGATGCAAGCAAAAACTTTCTTTCCCTCTCTCCCTCTCTCTCTCTACATTACTTCGACAACCAATTTTTTCTAAAATAATTTAAATTTTAAAAAATCTTTCCAACAACGATTTTGAAATCTCACCATTTCTATACGTCAGGCCATGCACTGATTGCTTACCAATCCTTGTTCTACGAGTTACTGCATTTGCGTCGGTGCAGCCAAATATTTATATTGACGTAGTTTGAACTCCGCTGTGGCCGAGTGTAAATGTGAAAAAGCGCAATAAACAAACAAGAAAGCAAATTTACACCATTTAACATTATATAATTTACAGTAAGTATATTTCCTATCAAAGTGGCAATTTGAAAAGTTTTGTTTTTCAAACAAATACATCTGAAAGATCATAATTATTACTGCATATAACTATATGCTAAGAGGAAGCGTGTTGCTTCAGTCAAGTATGTAATAAAGAGTTTACATCCTAATTGTAAAATTCCAGACGGTATATATATATACATAAATACATATATATAAATAAATATGTATGTATTATTAATTGTATATAAAATATATAAATACAAATATATATTATATATATATATATATATATATTATATATATATATTATATATATCACTGTTGTCAGATAATAACAAGAAGGTGACTTTAAATTGGATATCATGCGATTTATTCTTTTTTTACAATCCTATCTCAGTATTGTTGTTCTGTATACAAGGAATAATCACAATAATTTGGATGTAAATGCTGGTATTAAATAATGTGTTTACTTATTTATTATTATATTGTGGACAAACTGGCACTATAACTTAGAGGTATGTGCACGTACATTTGAGCGGTCCAGACTGGGTCCATATCCTGACCCAGCTATAAACTATCATTGGAAGGACGAAGCCGGAGGACCCATCTGCCAGCACTGTTTGTTGGTGGACGTTAAACACCCCACAGTACCTTTCACAAAGAGTAGCTGGCACCCTGAACTAATTATAAATTCCTGGCCAAACTCACTCACCAACCCGCACTTGACAAACGTGGTGCGACCAAGACTGTAACCTTCCCCCCTCCCTTTTGCCAGCGTGAGTTGAGGGACGCCTTCATCTTGCAGTGGACTGCAAACAATATTATATATATATATATATATATATATATATATATATATATATATATATGTAAACATACATGAACCATGCTTTACACAGAAGGTTGGTGCTGCCGAAGCAGTTTATCTGGCCAGGGTCACAATCCTGGATGGGACGCCACTCCGACACACTGAGTCAGGGCAGGAATTGTTGAGGGTTTCAGAGAGAACTTGCTTTCACTTTGCAAGGGATAGCGTGGGTTCTTTAACATCCAGCATCTAATGCCGGCAGACGGGACACCCTTTTAATGTCCATCCAAGGGACAGCACACCCATTGATCGATTTGAACTGCCTGTGGTTACAGTTTATAGCTGGGTCAGGGTTCGAGCGTGCGTACCTCTAAGCTATCCTACCAGCCCATATGCATTTTTTTTCCCTGTATCACCCCTCCATATGGAATACTGTTGTATTCCATGATGTGTGTATGAGCTCGTAGGATGGCCTAGATGTACGCACACTCAAATCCGGATCCAGCTATAAACCGTCATCGCAGGCAGGGTGATTCATAAATGTGTGCCGTCCCTTGGATGGAGTTTGGACATCCCATCTGCCGGCATTAATTGGTGGCCGTTAAACATCCCACGGTGTCCGTCGTGATGAGTGGGCAAGCTCTCGCCGGAACCCTGAACAAACTCCAAATTCCTGCTGGGAAGACAATGGCAAACCACCCAGTACAACCCCTGCCAAGAAACTGCTCTGGCAGCATCAAGGCTCTGTAACACGGAGTATGGTACATCAGAATTAGATATGGTTTGGCGCCGATCGGAGCGCAACCCTCGGACTCGGGTAAATCTTCCCCCAGCTGGCAGGGCGAAGGGCTCAGAAGTCGATGATCTGCAAATTGTACAAGTGGAACGACTGAGCAGGCGGTTGTATTTGTGTATCGGATGAATCGGCCCATCTGCGCATGATGTAGTCCATCATGTGGTGCGTCAGTGTGCATGCGAGTTGGGTTTGCACGCCTTTGAAAGTGTCTGGGCTGCGATCCTCTAGCTGTCATACGGCCCGCTCATAAAAAGCTTTTGTACAGTACACACCACAATCAGCACACATACCTGAACCTACACACAGCCTTGCTACTACAGCAAACTGATGATCAGCACACATACCGACACCTACATACACATACCTGCACGCTACACACCACGATCAGCACACATACCTATGCCTACACACCACGATCAGCACACATACTACACCTACACACCACGATCAGCACACATACCTATGCCTACACACACCTGCACCTACACACCACGATCAGCACACATACCTACACTACACACACCTGCAGCTACACACACGATCAGCACAATACCTGCTCCTCGGTGCTAGGATCGATAGTTCATGACTCACACACACTCAGGAGCACCGCCAATTGAACCCGCTTGAGTTGTTTGGCAATAAAACAAGTTACTCTTATCAGTCGTGGTTACGGACAAAGAGCATGTGGTAAAACCACCAGGCGGTGTAAGGTTAGAGCCGTAAAGATTAAAGAAGAGAGGTGGGGGGGGGGGAGGGGAGAGGTTCGATGTTCCGCGTCATTACCCACACCGACCTACCTGAACACGAGATCCTTCCGGAGCCAAGTGGGTTTTAATATCCCATCGATGCCAACACCCAGGTGAAGCAAGCAAATCAACATTATCGAATGATGAAGAAGATTCACCAGGGATCTCGTGCGCCCTTCCACGTGTTCCTTCATTTTGCAAAACTAACCGTTACAACAAAATGAATGGAACAAACACGTAGTCGGCGATACGCGCGATTTTACACCTCATGTCCCTCCTACCCGAGATGGTTTCGTCCGTTAAAAAGTCACGGTGACTTTACCTGTCGAGCATCCACACCGCTCCGGAGATCCGTATGGGCTTCAGGGTCTCGCGCTCGCTCGGGCTCTGCTCGAGCTGACAAGACATGCTGTCCGAGCCGCTCCCGCTCGATCCCCGCTGCTCGGCGCGTTCTGCGCCTCCGGAGCCGCTCCGCCTCAATTTGAAGGCGGCGCCGCTTGGCGCATACTCAGTCCGCCTCCTGGTCGCCACACTGGGGTGGAGGGTTTGGGCAGGTGTCACAAGGCCGCGAATGTGATGGGCAACACTGGTGTGGCAGAAACTCGTTCTGCGTTCGGTCCGTCATCTCTCCGTCCCGTAACCACTGCACGCCCCCCCATATCCACCACCACCCTGTCCCCCATAGAATAGATATACACCCCCCCCCCATATCCACCACCACCCTGTCCCCATATATATATATATATATATATATATATATATATATATATATATATATATATATATATATATATATATATAAATACCACACCACCACCCCCCCCCACTGGAATCAACACCATCCCTCCGCCCTCCACACCTCCACCACCATCCGCTTCCATATCACAACCGTGCCTCCAAATCACCACCACCACCCTGTCCCCCATAGATATATACTACACCCCCCCCTATCCACACCACCACCATGTCCCAATATATAATATATATATATAATTATATATATATCCACCACACCACCCCCCCCCACTAGATTCAACACCATCCCTCCCCCTCCATCCCACCACCACCATGTCCCCATATATATATATTATATATATATATATATATATATTATATATATATATATTATATATATAATTATAATATATAATACCACCACCACCACCCCCCCCCACTAGATTCAACACCATCCCCTCCACCCTCCATACCTTACCACCACCATCCGCTTCCATATCCACAACCGTGCCCTCCCCAAATCCACCAGCACCACTCTGTCCCCATAGATATATATATACCACCACCACCACCCCCATACCACCACCACCATGTCCCCATATATATATATATATATATATATATATATATAATATATACCACCACCACCCCCCCCCCCCACTAGATTCAAACCATCTCCTCCCCTCCATCCCCACCACCACCATCCCTTCCCATATCCAAACCTGCCATCCCCAAATCCACCACCACATCCTTCCATTATATATACACCACAGCTCCCCATATCCACCACCCCCCCATATTCACCAACACCCCTCATATCCATCACCACCACATCCCTCCTCCCATATATACCACAATCACACCTCCCATTATATATATTCCACCACATCCTCCATTATATCCACCACCACCACGCCTCCTCCATATTCACCACCACCACCCCCCATATCCACCACACCACCCCCCCATATCCACCACCACATCCTCCCCATATCCACCACCACCACCCTCCCCCAAATATTCCATAACCCCCTCCATATCCACCCCCACCCCCATCATATTCACCACCACCCTCCCCCCATATCCACCACACTTCCCCCCCCCCCCCATATCCACCACTCCTCTCCCCATATCCACCCCCACCCCCATCATATTCACCAACACCACTCCTCTCCCCCATATCCACCCACCCTCTCCCACATGTCAACCACCCACACTCACCACCATCCCCTCCTCCTTCTTCATAACCACCAACCTCTTCCCCTCACTCCACACTCCCAGCCGGAATGACCCGCACGCGCCACGAATGCGCATTGTTCCAACTTACAACTAGAAGGACACTCGGTAGAGCGCATACCTCACCACGTAATACCTGAGCCATGAGAACATATCGGACCCAAAACATTTTTTGAGATATCATGCTATACAGACGATATCGTTTTTGGCCCGATCTCTCAATGGTGAAGAATCACTTAAAAATTAAATAATTCCCGTATCCAGATCCAGATTCGGATCTTCACCAAATCGAATCAATTCGTCCTCGTCGCACACCCAACGTGTCCCCCAATTTCATCCGAATCCGTGCACAACATTTTGAGATATCGTGCACACAGACAAACAAACAAACAGAAAAAGGGTGAAAACATCACCTCCATCACCTTCGGTGGCGGAGGTAATGATCAAACACCAATTCAGGCGAAAGGGGGGGGGGGGGCGGGATGAAGAAAGATCCAGAAAGGAAGGAAACTCGTCCCTCCTCAAGAAAAATTCATTCTCATCCTTCATTCATCAACGATACATGAACCTGTGTTTCTCCATGCGGGATCACCATTATAAATGGTATCGCTCGGTACCAATGGTGGATTGGTCGGGTCATGCAAGTACCCATCTTACAACATATCCCCCCACTTCCCCCTCGATCCTCCTTCCTAATCATTCAATATTCAAAATCCTGAATCCGTCATTGTTGAAACTTCCATAGAATCCATTAACTATCATCTCGTAGAGAAATAACAGACTTCTTCATAAAGAGTACGTGGTGGGTTCAAAAGGTTCTCGGAACGAGATGCTCTACCTACTCACAATCGGCCAAGACGAGGCAAGGTTTATTTATTTTCCAACATGGAAATATGTATTGCAGTTACGAGAACCCTTTGGGACACCACCCGCTCGTTGCACTCTCTTGTTGCACTCTCTCTCTCGTTGCACTCTCTTGTGGACGTTCAAAATCCCACTGTATCATTCGAAAAGAGGAGGCCATATGTGTTCCGTTGCCTTGGCGAAGTTCTAAACGCCTACCCTGATCTACTCGGGCCACTTCATGAGGAATGATGCAACCAGCAGGCAGGTGCTGCATTATGTGAGTCAACAAGAACGTACGTGGGTCGTAAATGAGTGAAATGAAGATATTATTTTATTCTAATTCATTAATATCTCCGAATATCAGTATCACGAGAAACTGAGGTTTTGAGGTAGGGTTACCATGAAATACGTCCGGTTTTTCCCGGACGTGTCCTTTTTGGTCCGTCCGGCCGGGTTTTTTTAAATGTCTAAAAATGTCCTGGATTTTACTATTTTTTTTTTTTTGCTTTTGCATTTTCAAAGGATAAATTTTAAGATCTGGGATACCTTCCCTTATTTAATCGGTTAAACCATTTTTGTACATTTTCTTTGCATCTCTCTCTCTCTCTCTCTCTCTCTGGCTGCTGGTTGCATCATTGGTTGGGACGCAGCTATGCCGCTGTTGCAGTGTCTCCCATACCAGTGCACTGTGCACTGGTACTCATTTTGCCAACCTTGGAAGGATGACAGGCTGAGTCAACCTCCTGGTGTATATGAGGCGCCGCAAGGAGGAGTGATGTAAGGGACACATCGGCCATTTTGGAGTTAATGCCATATAGCACTATTTTAACCTTACCCTATCATCCGAGCCTATCATCATCATATCATTAAAAAATGTCGCTTACATCACTCCTCCTCGCGGGGTCTCATATTAATTCAGCGGCCAACGGGGCTTGAACTCAGGACCCTCGGATCCCAAGCCGCCACCCTAACCACGAAGCCAACACAGGCTTTCTTGCAGGGATAAAATGCGGTTATGTAATGTTTGGACGAGGAAAGTTTGGTACAAGTCTGCACTACTTCGCCATGCCTTAATGGACGTGTTCGAATATCAACACTCACCCGTCCACTTCCTGTCCAACCTCGCAGTGAGCGAGAGGCCAGTCGCGTACTCCAGGATTACAAGGAAATTATGCACAGGAGGCCATTCGGCCCATCATGCCTGCACCACACAAATACCAGATTTAATAAATCCGTCAATACCCCTTCCCTTCGTGTGCAGCCTTTTGGCTGCTACACTGGGACTCATTTCACCGACCTTGGAAGGATGACAGGCTGAGTCAACCCCCTGGTGTTAATTCAGCGGGAGACAGGGCTTGAGCGCAGGACCCTTGAATCCCAAGCCACCACCCGAACCGCTAAGCCAACACCAGTCCGCAATTCAGTGTCTTTTCTGAATCCGTACCGTACACACTTGTTTGATTTTCTTCAAGAGCTCTTTATTTGATATTTTATTTTACTACCCACAAACACAATGCCAAAACTGAAGTGTAAATTCACTCCAGAACTAAAGACAAAATTCCTGTGTTTTCAAAGTGGTCGAGAAGAATGAGAATCCGAGTGCTTGGTATGTAGAGCTGGTACGTTCGTCTCTGTGGCAAGTAAAGGTGTTATTGATTTATAATCTCATGTGGACCCGGACAAGCACAATATTTCCAGTAATAATTCAGTATTTCGACTGGAAGAACGGTGTTTTGCAGTCAAAATTCATCGAGGTCCGGAACGCACCTAATGATAAGATTGCTCAATACAGAAAGGAAACTCTTTTCAAAAGTGTCCTCTTTTTTTTTTGGAGTGTCCCTCTCCGGAGTGTCCTCTTTTTTGAAAGTTAAAATATAGTAACCCTATTCTGTGGGATCCGAAGTGTCCTGGTGGTGGGAAGAGGAAATTCATACCAACTACAAAAACAACTCGTGTCCTTAGAGTATGTTACTTGGCAGTGTTGAAGTATACTGCGTACTTAAATTTTAATAAAATAATTATTTTAAAGATTATTTAATAACATTTTTTTTTGGAAGTTTAGCACTATTGAAGCATTCTTATACACCAGCCGATTTAACATGTCCAAGTACTGCTAAACTAGAGGTTCTTGGAAGTGATTAGAAGGCGATTTGTGTTCGACAGTGTTCAAGTTTTTAATTCATTTTAAATAAAATAAATATTTTAAAAGTCATATAAAAACAGTAATTCCGAAAGTTTACCTCCATTGATGCAGTGCATATTACACCACCTTATTTAACACGTTACATTAGTTATTCGTGCCTGTTGTATGTGTCCATTATGACATCCTCAAATACAGTAAGTTTCCTGTTTGGAATGATTTTCTATTTTGTTTGACAGACTGATAGAGTGAAAATTTTGTCTCGCTCCTCTCTACACATGTGTGATGCGGACAAATTCAGAGCCAAAGTACGGTTAAACTTCAGGTTTGTTTTCCGATCCATGTTCCGATTCGTGTTCAAAATATAACATTCAATTTAAACAAGTTGTTCCTCGATCATAAGCTGACATTTTTAGACAGACAGACAGACAGACAGATAGACGGACAGACATGAACCAATTGCTTCACCCCACTTTCACTTTGTGTGCGCAGGGTGACAACAATATAATAATTATTATTGGAATATAAGACCCGTCGCTTTGCTGATGGAAATACCAATCTTTGCTGTGATGGCTAATCAATAGGGCAAGAAGAAAAAGGATCCTGGGAATGTGGGAATAACCAGCATCGCAAGCTTGCGTTTGCAGTTTTGCCACGTGTGCCCATGTACCCCCCCCCCCCCAAAAAAAATATACGTTTTAATTTTTCTTTTTTTGTTACAAACCTTCCCAGGAATTCTCTGAATTCTCTCTGTAGTTCGATTTCTTGAAATCCGTTAATCCGTTCTCAAGTTATAACATGACAAACAACAGACAGACAGACAGACACGACTCTTTTTATAATATAGATATCAGACTCTCCAACCGGTTTAAAAAAAAACAACAACATAGCAAGTGGAGCCATTTTTTCCTGGGATTGTTTTTATTTTTTTTTTTAATATGTCTTGTCCCATCAACCATTAATTATTGACACATATATCGACAAGGAATATACAAGAACAATGACATAAGAACAATGGGTTGTTGCCATGCCGAAGGCACAGAGCCGAGAGCGTATATTTATATTTCTTTGCTATTTGAAGCATTGTAATGATTTTATTGTCATGGTTACATTGTAGTACACCCTCCCCAATCTACCCCTTACCCATGTACAAAAAAACAAATCATACTAATACTCCATCCCATGCATGCATAATTCAGTAATTACAACCATTTATTTGTACCCAGGCCATGACAGTTTGAGAAATAAATTTAATTTTTTAAAATTATATTTCAATCATATGAGAGTGGGTGATGCTTGCAAAATGTGGGTGAGTTGGAAGACATGTTATATTCATTATTGTTATTATTATTGGCAGCGTTGTAGCGAAGGGGGACGTCTTAGTACCCAGTCACAACTATGTGCAGTTATAAAGTTGTACGTCTAATTATTGTTATTATTATTATTATCATATTATTCTATTATTGAGGAGGGGTGAAACTACAATCTAGCGAGATAAATAAAAAGACCGTGTCTGTCTGTGTGTCTCCTTTTCCTTTCTCCTCTCTCACTGCTTTGCGCATCCTCATCCAACTTGATAAGCATCATGAACAATGTATCACAATTCTGCTTTTGTCGTCTACATTTACTTACAGCTTTTATTCTGTGCGGCCCAGTCTAAAAAAAACTTTTCTCAAAGTGCTCGCTATGCTGGATGACGTAACCACCAAATTCGTGTGTGTGTGTGTGTGTGTTGTGTGTGTGGTGTGTTGGTTGTGTGTGTGTGTGTGTGTGTGTGTGTGGTGGTGTGTGTGTGTGTGTGTGTAAAAACAACGAAGTAAGAACAATGGATTGTTGTAATGCATTTTAGCAAGGTGATAAAATTTAAGGCAGAATGTCATGATTAAATGATTCCTCTCTCCTGATCTGATGTTTGACTGGCAAATATACCATACTCTGTTATACAGTGTCAATACTGCCAAAGCAGTTTATTGGAGACGATCATGCTGAGCAGTTTGCCATTGCTAGGGTAGGAATTCGTAATTTGTTCATGGTGCCAGCAATAGCTCACCTGCTCTTCACAAATCACACCTTGGGCTCTTTAACGTTCAGCACCTGATGCTCGCAGCCCAGTTTCACATCCATCCGAGGGACGGCACACACATTGACAAATCACCCTGCCTGTGAAACTCCAGGATGACAATTTATAGCTGGATCAGGATTTTAACCCAGGCTAGATAGCTTCGAGGCAAGCATGTGTACCTCTCGGCCATGCTGCCAGCCTTGATGATGTTTACTTTGGATGCAAGATCACCATATAGCCAATAGGGAATGCTTGTTAAGACCAATTTTAAGACATTAGTCCGAACAATGCGCATATAATTCAATTAATAGAAAACTTTGTGTTTAATGACATGAGAAGTTGAAATTTTTGAAATCCCCAAAAATTGCGATCGATACATTATGGTATACAGTGTATTATAATATAATAGTATAACTTTGAGAAGAAAATACATTTTACAAGGTACAAAAGTTTGTTCATTTTTCCCGCACATTGTGCTGTTTGTCTGCCTGAGTCCTGGCTCCCCGTCCTGTCTGTACTTCACAACTCCATGGTCGGTGCGGTGGTCTCCGACCCTCTACCCCTCCCTAAGTGTTGGCCTCCAATAACATAATAATAATATTAATAATAATAATAAACTTGCACGACGTGTAATTTGTGTTCATGTTGACATAATGAGTGTTATTATCCCCGATAAAGAGTTCAACCGCAATTTCACGGACGATTTGAGTGATTAATAAATTAAATATCTTCATCGACACTAGGAGGATTGAGGGTTACGAACAGTCTGGAGACGAGTGAAACAGCCGTGATTGGGCAGGGTACGTGACATCGTCTGAATTGTATTCCACAATTGGTTTCCATTATTTTATTAAATAGAATATATACAGTTCAGTGAGTGTTTTGCAGGTAATGGCAGAGCACTCGTTCATTTACATCAATTTGCACTCGACGTCCTTATCATCACCAGGCGACATAGACCATTTGGAGACTCACAAACAGTGCAGTCACTGTAAGACAATGTTATACTCGCAGAAAACGAGAAAGTGTGATTTGTGAAACCCACAAGAGGGTAAAAAGTTCAACGGAAATGGCTGTGAGTTTGAGCAGCACTGCATGCGCATGCGGAGGACGCCGATGACTCCCCGAGCGGGGGGCGCTGGGGGACTATGCCGTGTACCTCCTGACAATGTTGGCACGTCTGATTCTGACTGGGTGACCACAGGCATGTGAGGTTTTGTGTCGGTCCTTCCACCCCAGTAACCGCCAAAACATCATTGGATATTCCCACCCGAGCGTTGTTGCTAAACAGCCTCTCTTTCGGACAGCACCACCACCTGCAGAGCGCAACGATTTCTTGTTTTTTTGTCGATTCCCTGATCATTTTCCCATCAGATCAGCGTCATCCGCTGACTTTTTTTTGTTTACCGTGTTGAGGCTCATGGAGAAGCAAGGTGGAAAGAAGTTGGTTTGGGGAGGGTTAATGGTGGTGGAAAAGATCATGGTTGTGGATGGGGGGTGGTGTTGAACAACTGAATGGTGAACAGGCGTTCTTCAAGAGACAGGTATTACAACTGAAGTTCTTACATTTTATTAATTCACTTAAATACGCTGTCGTATCTCGTATGGCATGTCAAAGTATCATCTGAACCTGTAAATGAAGCTTATTACTTTGACGTGTTTGACGTAGGAAGGAAGACATTTATTATACAGGTGAGACAAAATGCAATTCTCTCTTTCCCAGCAGAGCTGAGGATGCAGAGCATGGTTATGTGTTCCCCGAGATCGGACACAACTGATGTTACAATTTTTGTGATGAATATGAGATTGGCGAGAAACAGAGAGAGATCGACTGGGTAGGCACACAAGAGAAGAGGGAGGTAAAGAGAATATCTATCCCATGACCTGGGATATCTTCTCTCATCTACATATCCTCCATAACTCCAAAACCATGAAGCCTAGCAGCCTGAAACTTTGCATGCACACTAAAAAAAACTTCAAGGAAGTGCAAGAATGATAATTGGGTGTTTATGTTAATTAAAACACCCCTTTTGAAGATAATTAACAGCCTTATTTAATTATATCCTTCATCAGGCGATCCTCGGCCACCTCGCTCTCTGGGGTCTGAAGGCATTTCCTAGGTAACCTCGCTGGGGTCTGAAGCCGCCATGTTTTTCGGTCTGCTCAACCATGCCTTGACCCTTGACTTGAAACACGCCGCAACGATTTCTTAATGACAAAGTTTTTTTTTTCACTTTCTTCACTCATATTGAATGCCTGTTCATCATAGCTACGAATCGCTGGGGATATTGCAATGCTTATAAAATACGAAAGGTAAGCTCCAGATTTGAACATATCAGCAGTTCCAACTCCTAAAAAAGTGTTCATTTGTCCAATTTGCACATAGTTTGGAGATTCGGACATCGCTATCGCTTGCCAACCATTCAATTGGAGCACTTGCTTGAGTGTTTAAGCTGCTTGCCGTGTGCCCCACAGTGGGTGGCGGTACAGGTCCTGTCCCGAATGGGATGTACTGTCAGCAGTTGCTGTGAGGGAGAGTGTGTTCTGTGACGCTTTTTCGCTACAGCGTGGATTTAATTCAACAACAGCAACAACCGCACAGGCATTATTCTCTCAACCTCCATCTTCACAGGATAGGGCATCACTCCATGGGGTTATGTGACCGGTGTAATGTTCCCGAGGATTTGGTTCATGTTTTCTCTCTCTGCCCTCGGTACGATGAGCCCAGATTGCGTCCACTGCATTCTGTCCATGCCATGGGGATCATGTGGTCAGGCCTGCCAGATGAATTTTGCCATCTGACTCAGAAGCACCCCCGGTTCTGTTGATCAGTTTTAAAATTCATTAAAGAAACGGGGCTAGCAATATAAGCCTCCTGTATGAGTATGCATATCTGTGGTGCTTAGGTGTGTAGCATATATAGAGCCTCGCGGCTCTGAAATCGCCATGAAACCCCCAAAAGAGAGAAAGAATAACCGCGCTACATCATTCTGAGTGAGTGGTTTGTGCTCCGTCATTCTGAGCGAGTCGTTTGTGCTCAGTCATTCTGAGTGAGTCATTCGTGCTCCATCATTCTGAGCGAGTGGTTCGTGCTCACGTCATTCTGAGTGAGTCGTTTGTGCTCAGTCATTCTGAGTGAGTCATTCGTGCTCCATCATTCTGAGCGAGTGGTTCGTGCTCCGTCATTCTGAGTGAGTCGTTCGTGCTCCGTCATTCTGAGCGAGTCGTTCGTGCTCCGTCATTCTGAGCGAGTTGTTCGTGCTCTGTCATTCTGAGCGAGTCCTTTCATGCTCTGTCATTCTGAGCGAGTCGTTCGTGCTCCATATTCTGAGCGAGTGGTTCGTGCTCCATCATTCTGAGCGAGTCGCTCGTGCTCCGTCATTCTGAGCGAGTCGTTTGTGCTCTGTCATTCTGAGCGAGTCCTTCATGCTCTGTCATTCTGAGCAAGTCATTCGTGCTCCGTCAGTCTGAGCGGTCGTTTGTGCTCCGTCATTCTGGGTGAGTCGTTCGTGCTCCGTCAGTCTGAGCGAGTCGTTTGTGCTCCGTCATTCTGAGTGAGTCGTTCGTGCTCCGTCATTCTGAGCGAGTATTCGTGCTCCATCATTCTGAGCGAGTCGTTCGTGCTCCGTCATTCTGAGCGAGTCATTCGTGCTCCATCATTCTGAGCGAGTCGTTCGTGCTCCGTCATTCTGAGCGAGTCGTTCGTGCTCCATCATTCTGAGCAAGTCGTTCGTGCTCCATCATTCTGAGCGAGTCTTTCATGCTCCGTCATTCTGAGCGAGTCGTTCATGCTCCGTCGTTCTGAGTGAGTCATTTGTGATAAGCATGATCCCGACTACATGACACGTTCCAAAGTGCGTAGGAAGATGGATAATGTCCTGAAATGTTTCAAGGAGGTCTACGAACAGAAAATGAAGGAAGCCACTCAAGTCTCCATTGTGAAAAAAAAAATTTTTAATCCCAAGTGAATCAGCCTCCATTTCATCTTCTGAGCCTTCAACCTCAACTGTACAGCCTGCCACACCTGAAATTGCCTGCCACAAGCAATATGTACTGCATCCAACTCCAATCATGACAACACTTATTAAAACATAATTCATTTTAATGTTTTTATTTGTTTTATGTTTTATTTACTGCTTTTTAGCAGCACCTCGCTTCCACCCCTGTCATGCCTCCCCAATACTCTCGATCTCCTATTTTCCTCTCCACTCTCTCTTCCCCTTCCTCCCCCTTAGTATACCCGCGTTTGTCTGGGCAGTGGTATGTCCGGTCAGACCCTCCCTCACACTGCCTTAACTTGCCCTCCCCTCATGCTGCCTTCCTTTCCGGAAACCTCTTTCCCTTTCTCACTCTCTTCTCTCCTCCTCCTTACTCCACTCACCCCCCCTTTCCGGACGTGTTTAGGCGGTGTTCTGTGCGGTGTTTTCTCCGGAATCACCAGGCGGTGTTTGTCTCTGGTGGTTATTATAGTCTGACTGGTTAGAAAATGGATTCAGACATTATTTTGTTTCCACTTTACTGTTATATCTATGCAGAATCGTTTGGATAGACAGTATGAATCATAATTAATGCTTTACCGCACGTCTGGCTTCCCTTTCCTCCGCCTTCTCAATCTCCCCCACCCTCTCTTCCCCCTCTTTTCTCCCCCTTCTTTTAATCCCCCCCCACCCAGTATTCCGTCAGAGCGACGGCTGGTATTTGCTCGTATATACTATAAAGTGAATTGTATATTTATCTTGCCAAAACGAAGTTTTTGCAAGATATGTTAGTCAGTCTGTATGTTTTTTTATTTTATTTTTTTGTTTGTTTGTTTGTCTGTAATACGAAAAAATTTCTGCAGACCCAGTTTTCATTGAATATTTTGTAACTTCGCATATCGAGGCCTATGGAGTCCCTTTAGGCCATAAAATTTTGAAGGTCAAGGTCAAAGGTCAAGTCACTTTTGTGAAATCAGGGTAATCGACAAAACCCTCATTTTTGAGTAATTTTGATCGATCGTCTTCAAACTTATGGGATATAGTTCATGGTCTGGGCTCAGCTGATTAATTTTTGGTGGCGATTGGCCTTGACCTTCATGTGTTTTTTGTTGTTTTTTTTTTTTATCTGTAATCACGTATAAATACTCTGCAGAGCCAGTTTTCATTGGAAATTTTGTAACTTCGCATATCAGAGGCCTATAGAGGTCCCTTTCAGCGCATAAAATTTTGAAGGTCAAGGTCAAAGGTCAAGTCACTTTGTCGCAAATCAGGGGATCGACGAAACCCTTATTTTTGGAGTAATTTTGATCGGATCGTCTTCAAAATTCATGGGATATAGTTCATGTCTGGCATTCAGCTGATTAATTTTTGGTGGCGATTGGCCTTGACCTTCATGGTTAACGCCTAAGGTCAAACATATTTGACCCAAGGTCAATTTTAAGTTTTAGGAACCATATCGTGTAGTCTCAAATTGAACACTCGATGAGTGCTTTTAGATATATCAAGCTTGAGACATTATGACGTGATTTGGGACATTATGAGGCAAACGCATATTTTTCATGGTTACTCTGTAGAACGATTCTCATCGGAATCTCTCGTAGGCAGAATATTCCTCAAGGAGTCGCTCCTGGTGATAGCAGCTTTGTTCACCTCAGTGTGACCTTAAAGAGTCACACGTGGTACTTTTTGGCAAGATACGGATCACCTACGGGTGACATTGGTTTTTTAAAATTTGTTTGTTATATATGCTTCAAAAACTATAAAATGCTGAACAAATCAAACTAAATTTTGCATGTTGCTAGGGTACCCAAGTATGGTTTCTGTTGGGGTAGCATATCTGGGGAGGGGGTTGAAGGTGGGGGGGGGGGGAAGACCCAATTCTCTCTATGGTAAGTGTATCGTACTGTGCCCCCCTGGTGGTACCCAGAATTACAAATCATCTTGTATAAAGAAACAGCATTACAATGAGGTTGAAATCTGAGTGAGGATAATTGGGAATTTTAAAAATGTTTCATTTCACTCAATTTAAACAGAGGTTAAAACCAAGCAAGGAACATGGGTTTGTTCAGTTAAAAAGCAGCGAGCTAATGCTTGCCAAGCCAGCCGTTCCTTATCAACAGTTTTGAATGAAGTACTTCCTTGAGTGCTTCAGCCACTTGGTGAGTGCTCTCCAAGAAACCTGATAACTGACACACCCCTGAGGTTCACAGCAAAGCAGAAGTGATTTTTTTTTCTCCCGCCATATATAAGCTTCAAGGTTGGCTGATGAGGAGGGTTGCAGGATGTGCTAGACCTAGAGGTACACACACTCACCACTAAGCTGTCCAGCCTGGGTTTGAATGTCGACCCAACTATAAACTGTCATCCCCGTGTTTCACAGACAGTTTGATTCAACAATCCCTATGTGCGCCATCCCTCGGATGGACGTTCAACTGGGAGTCCCATCTGCCGGTGTTAGTTGGTGGACGTTAAACATCCTACGGTGTCCTTTGTGAAGAGTAGGCAAGCTATTGCCAGCAACCTGGCCAAATTACAAATTCCTCCCCAAACTTTAGTCGAACGGTCAGGCTTGGCCAGCCCATTCGTGAAAGACTTGAGCCAAACTTCCCCTGGCCAACCCTGCAAGAACATGGGAATAAGTGTGGCTTTTAAGAAGAAGACGAAATTGGTTGACGAAGGTGATGTTAGCTGACTTCCAAGCAGATGGAAGCTGTCCTCAGGCAAATGATGGGGTGACAATCCATCAGTGAAGCGACAGGTAAAAACGTCTCGTATTAAAATAAAATATAAATACCTGTGCAAGCATGAGCACCCACATGATTTATGATATGATTTGGTTGTTTTTTCTTCTTTATATCATCTTTTATGCGTTCTTTTTTGACAAACACTATATTAACCGAGTAATCATAATACATGTCTGGTACAAGTTTTTCATTTTAACAGTGCAGTTAGAGTCAATAAACTATGAGTGAAATCCTCAGGGAGGAATTTGAAGTTCTTTGATGGATGTGCGAAGGGTTCTTATTTCCACATGTTCACAAAGGCGTGTTGGAATCTGTTGATGTGTTATCAACCACTAGTGTGCGCACTTATCCTCCTCGTCAAGGTTGTGGGAGGTCAACAATGCCAGGCAATGACTTGTATCTGCATAATATGGCCGAACTCGAGGTCGAGCCAGTATCCTACTTTGGGACAACGAGTGGGGGACAACCATAAGTGACCACACTTTAAGAAAACAAGTTGCACACTTTTGGTTTGAGATACAGAAGATCGGCTACCAGTTCTGCGTGTGTGTGTGTGTGTGTGTGTGTGTGTGTGTGTGTGTGTGTGTGTGTGTGTGTGTGTGTGTGTAGATTTATGAAACAGCACATTAACACAAATTGCCTGGTCATAGTCAACAGTCTGTACATACAATGAGTGAGTCATTTGCTTAAACCTGATGGATTCTGCTGGAGACAAGACAAGGCACAGTGCCTTTACACATCTTTTATGATTACGAAATCTAAAGATTTCGTAAGTATATTGATGACTTCCGTCATCTGTTTGTGTGTTTGTGTGTGTGTGTGTTTGTGTGTTTGTTTGTAGGCACGATAACTCGAGAACGAGAGAAGCTACCAATGTCAAATTACACCACGTGATTCAGGAGGGTGATGGCTAGCGCTGATTAGATTTTGGTCAAAATCGGTCAAAGGTCAAGTCACAGTGAGGTCAAAACATTCGATTTTTGATGGTTTGGTACAGCGAGGTCAAATATCGATTTTTGATGGTTTGGTACAGATAACTCGAGAACGGAAGAAGCTACCAATGTCAAATTACACCACGTGATTCAGGAGGGTGATGGCTAGCGCTGATTAGATTTTGGTCAAATCGGTCAAAGGTCAAGGTCACAGTGAGGTCAAATATTCGATTTTTGATGGTTTGGTACAGAATCATCGTAGAAACTTCTGGTTGCGTCGCTACTTCTCAGAGACAGCTTTTATTAGACAAGGTCAGAGGTCAAGTTGACGATTTTGTAAGTACCAGTCTATGACTGCTTGTTTATTTATTTATTTATTTATTTATTTTTTGCCACCTTCCAACCCTTTCCTGGTTACTGATTGCCCCCTCCATCTTATGAGTTCCTTTCAAACAAGGTTGAGAAGTTTCTGGCCAATCCTAACACCTCCACAAAAACTGGACACCATCGTATTTGTGCATTCTTCTTCAAGTACTGTACCTTTGTAGCTTTGCCTTTTCTTGTCAGAGAAGGTTGCCCGTCTTCATCCTTACGATAACTCACGTACCGGTGTTTGTGTGTTTGTGTGTGTGTGTGTGTGTGTGTGTGTG
>CM068966.1:78918118-78930361 GCA_035128595.1 Eptatretus atami | reverse complement strand
GCTGGCACACACGTCAAATACGTTATGGGTAAGTTTGTATACGTTAAGAGCACGCTGGCATACGTCGTAGTACGCTGGCATACGTCGTAGTACGCCGAGGTGTTAGACAAATTTTCTCATGCTTGAAATTTTTCGACGTATGCAGCGTATGACTCACACGTTCCGCATAATGCTGGCCATAAGTTTGTAGGCACGTTACGCGATCGTTGACACACGTCGACAACACGTTAGCTTGTAAGTTACTCATAAGTCGAAACACGTCGAGGTAATTTTAGCGTACCCGAAACTTATTTCTAACCTATTGAGTAACGTGTTGTAAGCACGTTACGCGATCGTTGACACACGTCGACACAACGTTACTTGTACGTTACTCATAAGTCAACAACGTCAAGGTAATGGTTAGCGTCAGTGTTCCAGACTCCCTGTTTTTTTTTTTTTCTTCAGTATGACGGTGATGTTAACACTTCGATTTCTAGTGCGGTTATAATATAATATAATTAATAGGCTGCCGCTCAACGATTTAAATCATAACCGCACTAGAAATCGAAGTGTTAACATCACCGTCATACTGAAGAAAAAAAACCAAAAAAAAAAACCAGGGAGTCTGGAACACTGACACTAACCATTACATTGACGTGTTTCGACTTATGAGTAACGTACAAGTAACGTATGTCGACGTGTTCAACGATCGCGTAGCGTGCCTACAACTTATGCCAGCGTATGCGGAATGTGTGTCATACGTCGAGTACGTCGAGAAATTTTCAACATGCTGAAAATTTCTCGACGTACTCGGCGTATGACGATATGCCAGCGTACTACGACGTATGCCAGCGTACTACAACGTATGCCAGCGTGCTATTAGATATACTTACCCATAACGTATTCGACGTGTGCCAGCTTGGTTCGGCAAATTTTTCATACGTCGGCACGCTGGCTAAAACGTCAAGGTGTGACGGCGGCTTCACACTTCGATGTCTAGTGCGGTTATGATTTGAATCGTCGAGCCGCAGCCTATGAAAGCCTACGCCACGTGATCGTCGGCGATACGCTGCCGCGCGCTATGCTAAGTTAGACTATCGTTGGGCATAGATTGTGAACGCCGACAACACGCTCAGCATTCGTTGGTATAAGTTATCTATATGTGATTAAAACATTCTGTGTACGTTACTAATACGTTATGCATACGTCCAACACGTTATTATATGCCCAAAACTTTAAAAAAAAACATCAAATAGTTCAGCGTACGCCAGCGTTTTACATACATTTTGAGACCTTGCCATACGCTGGCTAAAACGTCAAGGTGTGACACGGCCTTACAGAGTGGAACTTTTAGGAGAAGAAGTTCACTCTTGGTTTGTTTTTGTCCTCGTCTGGCTCAGTTCATCACTGGCTCTGTTTTGCCGTTGCTCAGGAGGACGGCTTTCAGAAACAGGGACACTGTCTCCAAGCTACAGCATCACTCTGCACTCCATGCCTCGCAAAGGAAAGACTCACGTGCATAATTTTGTTGTCATACAAGTGCGATCTGTGACGCCTAGTGTGGGTTAGGTTTTATTTTATTTCTCATCCTTGTCTATAGGTTTGGCGTTTCCCCATTTCCATCTTTGTGTCTGTTGATTTGTACGTTTGGTCCGAACTGCTCATCACGTCCACCTTCCCCACCCCTATTCTTTACAAATAAACCTTTAAAGAGGTAAGAAACGTGTTTGATCCATCTGCCTCCTGTGCATGTGCCGTCAAATTTGGTTTATTTGGGCAACTTTGGGGAACTGCAAAGAGTATATGAACTAAAGTGAATGCAGTAGGTTCGAAACCGTCTGATCTTTCGTGGGACGAAATATCCCAGTGTAGGCATATCATGTTAGTGAGCCTCAGATGTGACAATATGATATGGCAGATGATCTTGATGTTGGTCAGACAGCAGAGAGAGGAGGAGGATACAAGCAAGTGTGAATGCATGGAGTAAAGTGGAGGGAGTCATGACAGGCATGAAGATATGGAGGAAGCTGAAAGGGAGCATCCTGAGTAGGTGTGTTATGCAGCCGACATACATACAGTGTGTTCCAAAAAGACCTGGACAACTTTGGTTGTTAATATGTTTAGTTCCACAAATGATACAATGATACCCTTTATTTTATATTGTTGCGGGCCGGAGGTCCGGTGGCGAGAACGACCGCTAGGTGGGGAAGGTTACGTAGTCTCCCACCAGACTCTCCGGAATTGCAGGCCATCGCTCACGGATAACTCCGTGAGGTGGCGGGTCGCTTAACCGACCGTGGACGCCAATACTCCACCGCATAGCGTAGGGTCTTTTTGTCTAAAACCAATTTACCTAATTAACCACGCAGTGTCGTCTACCGGGGAACCACGCCTTCGGCACGTCTTGCTCGAACCGGGTCACTCTACCGACTGCGGTAGAGTCCCAACTACCGACTACCAACTCCGGTTCGGGTGTAGTCGAGCGAACTGCCAAAGCCGTGCGGCTAGGATGAACGGATTATCGGTATAAACACGACTAAACTCAGATCGGAACCATGCTGGACCAATGAAAGAAAGGGACGGAAACGAACTGGACATTTTCTAATAATGTTTTATTTACAATAAGAAAGGACACAGAGCAAGACTTATCACGGAATATACAAGAAGAATTCACAATGATCAGAAATAAACACTTAAGCAGTTTCTACTTAAGAGACGGCCACACACACGCAGACACACACACAGACGAAAATAAAACCCAGGTGTTTTATTTGGACCCCCGCAGCCAGGGAGAGAGATGAGCCGGGGTCGCGGTTCGGCGGGTGTACCTGCACGTTGGAGAGATGGGGTGCTCCGTGGTGCAGCACCTGCCAATGGCCGTGCAGCCCGGCCCACAGTCACACGCGTGGGGCTCGTGTCCGGAGGAACTTGAGAGGAGTAGTCGGAGTCCCAAGGCGGGGGTCAGCGTCGCGGACAGGACCGCAGCAAAACTTCACGAACGCCCCAGACTCCAGCAACAAATGCCCCGTCTCCAATAAACCTCCGACGAACGCCCTCGAATGCCCCACACAGAGCTGAACTCCTTCTGAAGTGAACTGAAGTGAACTGAACTCAGACTCCAGCTCAGAACACACGACGCACACCAACACACTCACTCCTCCAAAGAACTCCCTTCAAGACTGAGGATGGTGTCGTCTTTTTATGGACCTCCCCGAACGGGGCGGGGGCTCGGTGGAACAGACGTCACTGTCCGCCCTGATTGGACAGGGCCTCCACGGATCCACCCCTTCTGGGCGGGTCTCGGCTTGTTGGGGAAAAACCCACCCCCCCCCCTCCACGTGTGTTTGCACTCGTCGAGCAAGAGTTACAACGTTGAAAAGGTCGTCGAGCAAGAGTCACAACGTTGAAAGGTCGTTGTGCAAGAGTTACATCATTGAAAAGGAACGTTTGTGGAAGCGGCAAGGAACGGCTGCAAGATCTTGCCTCGGAAGTCAGGTGCGAGTAGACAGCAGGTGGGTAGTGGATCGTGATGGGGGATTGGATGGTTGTTGGATGTAAAGATTTAATAACCTACCTAAAAAACATCGCAACGCAACACTTTTGATTCTTCCACTAGACAAAGGAAGGGACCTGTCTTCACATGTACTTAACGGAATAACTGACTTTTGGTACATCTGTATGTTTGAATGCATATGGTTTCCAGATCCGTAACAATATGATACAGAAACTCATAAAGTTTTCCATATTTTCCGTCTGGTGGTTTAATGTTTTTTTTTAAAAATGGAGACTCCACAGAAGAAAGCTCAATGCATTGAATGGTCATCGAGGCGAGATCCAGCACGCAAGTTCAGCGTAATTTCCGTACAAGCTATGAAGGAATCTACTATCATGGACTCGTATCAGAGAGTGGTACAAAGGTTTAAGAGACTGCAAGTTGTCAGAAACAGAAAAGTACCAGTCGATCAAGCAGAAGTGCAGTAGACGTTGAACGAGTGCGTGAATCATTTCAACAAAGTCCCAGAAAATCAATTTGACACACATCCAGAGAACTGGAACTCTCAACCACCACTGTTCACAGGATTTTCATAAACACTGAAGATTTATGCCTATAAGGTGGCAGATTCTGCGGAACTCAAACCAAATGATGGATCAAAACACAGGTTTTGCTTTGGAATGCTCAGTCGCATCGAGGATGATGAAAGTTCCCTGAAAAAGGTCATGTTCATAGACAAAGCTTTGCTTTCATGTATCAGAGAAGGTCAACCAGCACAATGTGAGGATCTGGGGCTCTGAATACCTCACGTTGTCAGTGAACACTTTACGTGAGAGTCCAAAGGTCATATGTGTCATGTGGCCTTCTCCATGACCACTTGGTGGGTCCGTTTTTCTTTGTGGAGGATACAGTGACCGTAACAATTTACATGAACATGTTGGAAGATTCTCCTTCCACCAGATTGAAGACCTGCAACCCGATATCATTTTTCAACAGGTTGGCCCTCCCCTCGTTGTCGTTGGGCCTTAGTCGTTCGAGCCGTCCTGAATGAAAATTTCCAGGTTCTGTTTTGCCGAGACGGACGAACCGCCTAGCCCCACAAATCACCAGACATTAAAAAAAATTTTCTGTGGGGGTTTGTCAAAGATGTTGTCGACAACATCAGTGGCAAACCTGCAGGATCTTTGTTCTCTGATCACAGCTTCATGGCGCACTGGTGGACGCAAGCATGCTGAGCCGAACATGGCAAGAACTCGTGTACCGCCTTGATGTTCTGCTTGCAACAAACAAAGCTCATATTGAAGTGTATTGATGTGTGCACAAAACTTTATGAGTTTCTGATCATATAAACAAAGTGTATCGCTGTATCATTTGTGTTCTAAATGTATCAACAACCAAAGTTGCCCCGGTTCTTTTTGGAACACCCTGTACAGTATATGATCTGCGATGAAGCATTGAAGAGCAGCAACATGGGCTGCATGTTTATGGGAACAACTGGCTCAGAGATTGTGGGAGTTAAGAGATAGATATCAGGAGGATAGATGAACTGAGGAAGGAGATTGGTGTGCGGATGAGTTTGACGGGGAGATTAGTAAAGAGCCGGCTGAAGTGGGCTGGCCATTTGGTGTGGACGGAGGAAGATCAATAAATTACCAAGGGGAGCAGACACGTGCAAGAGCGAGGCATGAGTTGGAGTAGACTGCAGTTAAGATTGGAAACAGTGTAAAGAAGGATGTCTGCAGAAAGCGTGAGGGGAGAGTGGAGAAGAAATATCTGGTGATCAGGGCAGTGGAGGAGTATTGTGAATCAGACGGGGCAGCCAGTATTGTACTAATCAGCCTCTTGGGAAACTTAACATACTAAATCTTTGGCTCTAGTGGGTATATGATGATGTCGATAAATTCTTCATTGGTCACTCATCTAGCCCAGAGCAGAGAGAGATTAGGAATAGTCCTTGAAAGGTCCAAGTTCTTTCCTAAACTCATGAGGGCATCTCGCTGAAGCAGGACATGGGTTGATCCACTTTGGAACGGCGAAGCGCTTTTCACCTCCAACGCATTACACGTGAAAATCATTTTTTCCCTCCGGAGTCTGCGCATCCTCAACCACACTCTCCATGCATCCTGCAGCGGCTCCCACGCTCAGTGCGTTGCCCAAAAGAACAAGGTGAGACTCTTCCCACCATGCTCTGTGCGATATCAAACGTACCTATTCCCCATTGCAGGTTGCTCATCCATGCCGATGCACATGTTAGTCTCTACTGCTCTTAACGCCTCATCCATCCTCATGTCGCTCAGCTCTTACACAAGCAAAGATATCTGTAATCCATTTTCTTTTAAGAATTAAAACAGGAACTGTGATAATTAGATGGAACTTGACATATAGCATTGTATAAGTGGCCAAGCTCCGCATCGTGCCTCAAGCAAAGACCTAAGAACCTTCGGTCCCGCAAGACGCCTGCAATCGCAATCAAGTGCATTACTAACGCTTTGGGCGTCCAGGAACGTTTCCTGAGTTCTTTTACAGATTCCCCTCCTTTCCACTGCCCTCCTCCCTGGAGCCTCACAGGCGCTCCATGATGTACGATGTTGTTATTATGGCCGCATGGTGCTTCGGCAAGAGTCTTTGACCGATGTCGAGGCAGGTCGAGCCGCCTCGGTCATTATAGACTCCCGAATGACCTTCTTGGTGTTTCAATACGTTCCACACTATCCTCGAAAGTGTGACGTGTCTAAACTGTTCTTGAAATCTAACGAGAGCAACCACAATATATACATGAGCACTTCATGTATACAGACGCTGTGTGCCTCCGACACCACACGCCACATAGACACAGCTGTGTACAGAAAACTGGCCACTTGGGGTGCCAACTACATACGACTCTTCCTTTAAAAAACAAAAACGTTGTTGCCCAAGTTTGTTCAAATGCAGTTGAAGAGTACGTGGGAGATTGGGCAGTTTCTTGATTCGACCTTTGACCGACAATCTGTTTGTCCAATGAATACATAACATGTGTTCGCATGTACGTAGTAGCATCATGCTTTGTGATTACTTGCTTATCTCTGGCGAAGTTTGTGTTATAAAATGAAGGAAAACTGACTCTGACACAACAATTCATTGGAAATGGTTTTAACCGCTCGAAAGGGCGAGGATTCCCGAAGGAATAGGCATTGTAGATAAGGACGCAGCGCGTCTTTGTGAGCAGGTTGCTAGCAACGCCTCATCACAATTTCGTTCCTTGGACCCTTGGCGCACTCATCGCGACATTGCGAGCGGAGCCAGACGCGTGGCCTGTCAGGGAGGGAATGGAGGGTGTTGCGATGTGGGACTGGTTTGGAAAGTTTTTTTTCGTTTTTTTAAGATGAGGGGAAGTTCTGATGCATGCCATGATCCATCAACCCGATGGCAAAGTGCAGGTTTCGTGTGTTGTTGTGTGTATAGACTGGTTTGTTGGCTGATCGGTTAAGGTGCTCAGCTTAAGATTCTCGGTCTTGAGTTCAAGCCCCTGTTAAGCCGTTGAATTAACACCAGGTCGGGTCGACTCAGGTTGTCATCTTTCTAAGCTTGGCAAAATGAGTATGAGCATGCAGGAACAGGGAACTGCATCAGAAGCCAGCTGTGCACCCAGAGAATATAGGCTGCACTAATAATAAATAAAGAAATATAGTGTATATAATATATATATTAATATATATATATATTATATATACGACAGTATATATATATATATATATATATATATAATGTATATATATATGTCATATATGATATGATATATATATATATATATGTATATATATATATATATATATAATATTATATATATATATATATATATATAATATATATATATAATATATTATATATATATACACACACACACCCTCTTGTTTTGTCTTTGTGCAATTTTTGTTTGCTAATATAATCAGTACATTCCGTACATTGCAGTAACACTCCATGGATGTTTGTGGGATTGTCTCTGAAGGTATTTTAGGGACATTTAACGAGGACGTAATTAATAGACCCTCACGTTAAATAGTACGTAATTAAAAGAACGTATACACGCACAATGAGGTCGACGAGGGTTCACTCCCCACCCCTAGTATTATTGATTTTTTTATCAACGAACTGTATGCAGAAGATAGACCAAACTCGATATTTATTAATATAATACGCGTACAGTAGTTCAAAAAGGAATGGCCGCAAATCGGTGATAACATTCAATGAAACGTGGATTAATCAAACGAAGTGGTTACATCCATGATGGGTATTATTTGAAAAACGCTGCAGATAATTGATCATAAACATTGATATTGATTTATGTGTGTCCATCGCCTTGAGATCTGCGATCAGCACTCACTCACACACACGAGATTGTGTTGTATCTAATCATCGCGGCCGTGTCTGCGCCGACTCCGCAACAGCGTCGTCTCGTATTTCCCGCAGATTGTCAGTCCCGTTCCTCCCACACACGTAAACAAGCTGTCGCTCGTGCACTCCGCTCCGTGCACCCCGCTCGTGCACCCCGCTCCGTGCAACCCCGCTCCGCACCCGCCCGTGCACCCCGCTCCGTGCACCCCCGCTGCTATCTCGGCACACTGGCGTGGGCATTCACGAATGTTGGAAGCGATCGTTTTCGACATCTCTTTGCCTCTTGGTCGCATGCCATGATCGGACACGAGCGATTCTTGTCGGGGGAGTTCTCCTCTGAATGTCGCCTTGTCTGCGCCGCCCGACTGGAACAAAGATATCAGAAAGTGTTGGAGATGGTGGTTGTTGGGGAGTGGGGGGGTTCTAGTTGCTTCTATCTGATACTCAGGTTGAACTCCTGAATAGTACTTCACGTTCGTCTGAGCGTGTTATTCTCTGAAGACATGATCTACAGTATAAACCCAGCTATATGGGAGAGGAGTGCGGGGAAAAATCACAAAACGGGTCTCGCATTGAACTGAGAACAGACGAGGCACATGACGTGTTCATGGCGGGTCGACACGGACGATGAACAGTCTGGGTCACGCATGAGTGTCATGGGGGACGGAGAGTGTCATCGTAGGGACGCATGGACGTGTGTCAGTGGGTGGCAGGAGCATGTCGGTCATGGCACAGGACCATGAGGTGTGTCTGGCGGTCACAACGCGACTGACTGTCGTTCATGTGGCAGGTGAAGCGGCAAACCAATGACGTCGTTCGAGTGGTGCGACACGGGACCGATCGGACGTGGTTCAAATGGCGGGTACAGCGGGACCATGACGTGGCGTTAAATGGCGGGTTACACATGGATCCATGACGTGTATGGCGGTGTAGCGCATGGGCCAGGGAGTGTTACGGGTAACAGACCTGCTATAGGGACACGGCATGACGTATGACCTCTGAGGTCACGGTGAGCCAATGACGTGATCTGGGTTCAGTAGCGGTGAGGTGTAGGGCACCGGACCATGACGTGGGTTCATAGGCGGGTACAGCTGACCCATCCATGAAGCGGTAACTTACGACTGACGATCAGGGTTACGGACCACTACGTGTACCACTGACGAGTGACCGCATATAGACTATCATAGCGGGTACAACGGACTCATGACGTGTTTCATAGCGGGTACAATGGACCATGCGTGTTCATAGCGGGTTACCGCCGACTGTCAAGGGGTACCGACCTGACGTGTTCTTATTTAGGCGGGTAACACGGAACCATGACGTGTTTTCCATAGCGGGTACCGGACCAGACGTGTTTTGCTATGCGGTCTACGGACCAGGACTGTGGTCTCGAGGTCACGGGTACTCGGCACGGATCCTTCCAGTGATATGTGCGTCTCTCGAGCAGTGTTGATACGATCTGCGAGTGAATTTTCAGCGACGAAGACAATCTGTACCGCAGCGCACCGCGGGTACGAAATGTGTCTGTCGTACAGATGTATACTCATGTCTGAAGACTTGAGTTGAATTTTATCGATTAAAGATACGGTCATGGGGTCTAATTATTCACGCTTTTAAGTATTAACTATTATTCAACTCTACCCGTCAGTGTGGTGTGTGTGGTGTGGTGTGTGTGTTGTGGTGGTGTCGTCGTGCTGTTGTGGCTGTGTGTGTGGTAGTGTTGTGTGTTGTGTTGTGTGTGTCGTGGTGTGTTGTGTTGGTGTGATGTGTGTGTTTGAGAGTAGGTGTTAAAAGTTTTCCTTGGAAAGCTTTATTGATCTATATGCGAACTTCTTACTTTTATACTTCATAAATGCGTGGTTATAGTATATGGGACTAGATATTTATATTATTATATATTTAACCTACCTACTGCATATACCTCATATGGTTGTTCTATCATATATATTATATTAACTGTTTGAGCTCCGCGAGGTTAATGCTGACACATAACTTCCTCTTACCGATCAACAACCCACTCATGGGGGTTTTTAAACAGCCTATTGGAGCGTCGTCTGACTTCTGGTGCGCGTGCTCTCCATCACCTGACCTGATTAGGAGGTTCATGCTGCGGCCTTTATTTTACGTTGTTGCCAACCCGATGTTGATTTTCTTTACTCGTCCGCTATCTATTTCATTCAATATAATCTTGAGTGATTTTTAAAATAGGCAATAAGTTTTTTCGGGAGAATTTGTAAATCCGTTCATAACCCTTGTAGTTGTGATACATTATGGTGTCGATGCTGTTCCGCAATAATACTATATACAGCGAAAATCACAAGATACACTACGCTGAAGGGGAGAGTGGGGTCTAAGATGGTCGCCAATATTGGCTTTTGTGTCCGGTTTTGCCGCTTCAGATGATTTGGCCAGCCCTATAACACACATTCAAGTTTGCCATACTCGTTAGGTGCATCTATCGCCCCGAAATATGCCCAATTTTCTGAGAATATTAGAGATCATTGAATGTCTATAAAAGGCAATTCAAAATTGTTGCTCCGAAATGCTCAACAATTGCTCCACCCTGGCGGCAAGCCTCGATCATCACTATGGGAGAAAGATGTATGCGAGTGGTCCTGAATAGGAAACATGCCGGACGAGTCTAAATAAGGCGATCTAGTGTTCGAAATTTTAATGAACGGACAAATAATTTCTTCATTTAATCATATATGCGCAATCTAAAGTATTCACATATATTTCACCAAAACATTGTTTTGTCCCATACACAAACCGATACGAACGTTCTCATTTCATGTCATTGGTATCTTTGTGTTCGCAGTCTTATGTCTAAATTGCGCTACTCCCGACTGACTGCAGATCAATTTTTGAAAGCAGTCGCTTTGAATTTTCTCTGGCTTCCTCTTTGAAAGATTCGGGATGGAGGTAGTTTTTTTTAACGATGTCCTCCTTGGAAAAGTGCCACATTATCGTGTGTCTCGTCCGTTATCGAATCGTTACTAGGGTCGATCGAAGTTTCCATATTTGGAGTTGAGGTCTTGGGGGAAAAAGACCTCACTGCATATTCCTCGTCGTAGATTGCCCGTATTACACACGGCTATGTACTAGAATTGTATCACGCTGTTTTTCATCTATTTTTGCTTAATTACAAACGTTCCTTCAATATATACATTGTTAGTCATTGCGGATGCTGAACTCTTTGTCTAGAAGCTTGGAATCACTTACATCAGCATCATCATCATCCAATGATTCACTGCGTCTAACTGTAGGCTACACGTCTTTTTCTGTGATTTCGTTTCCTTGAACAGCTTTTTTAGTTTCGTCTTGGGCAGATTTGGTGGCTTCTACGGGCCTTGGCAGTCGGCCTCTTTTCTGGGCTCTCTAGTTGCTTCTTCTGGGCTCTCTGTCTCGGCGGCCCGATTGTGCAGTTTCTCAAGGGTGAACAGTTGACAAGAATGATCGTGGTGTGTGGCAAGATGTAGGTTGATCAACTTGCCCACAAACCAAGTGATCAATCCTGCCCCACCGCCGCATTTTTACACATATCTGATATATATATATATATATATAATATATATGTATTTGCGGGCCAGAGGTCCGGTGACGAGAACGACCACTAGGTGGGGGAGGTTACGTCGTCTCCCACCCGACTCCCCGGAATTGTAGGCCGTCGCTCTCAGATAATTCCGTGAGCCGGCGGGTCGCTGAACCGACCGTGGAACGCCAATATCTCGACCGCGTGGCTTAGGGTCTTTTTGGCTGGAACCAATTTACCTAAGTAACCACGCGGTCTCGGCTACCGGGGATCTACGCCCTCAGCACGTCTTGCTCGAACCGGGTCACTCTACCGACTGCAGTAGAGTTCCAACTACCGATTACCAACTCAGGTTCGGGTGCAGTCGAGCGGAGCTGCCAAAGCCGTGCTGGCTAGGATGAACGGATTATCGGGTATAAAAACTCGACTAAACTCAGATCCGAACCATGCTGGACCAATGAAAGAAAGGACGGAAACGAACTGGGAACATTTTCTAATAATGTTTTATTTACAATAAGAAGGACACAGAGCAAGACTTATCACGGAATATACAAGAAAGAATTCACAATGATCAGAAATAAACACTTAAGCAGTTCTACTAGAAGGACGCACCACACACGCAGACACACACCACAGACGAAAATAAAACCCAGGTGTTTTATTTGGACCCCCGCAGCCAGGGAGAGAGACGAGCTGGGGTCGCGGTTCGGCGGGGTACCTGCACGTTGGAGGGATAGGGGTGCTCCGTGGTGTGGCACCTGCCAATGGCCGTGCAGTCCGGCCCACAGTCACACGCGTGGGGCTCGTGTCCGCGGAGGAACTTGAGAGGAGAAGTCGGAGTCCCAGGGCGGGGTCAGGGTCACGGACC
>CM068966.1:78886699-78905223 GCA_035128595.1 Eptatretus atami | reverse complement strand
CCGAGACCATGACGTGTTCATGTGGCGGGGTACAGCGGACCATGACGTGTTCATGGGGTACACGGACCATGAACGTGTTCATGGTGGGGTTAGCACGGACCATGACATGTTCATGGCGGTGCACGACCATGTCGTGTTCATGGCGGGTACACGGGACCATGACGTGTTCATGGCGGGTACACGGACCATGAGGTTTCATGGCGGGTTACCGGGACCATGAGGTGTTCATGGCGGGTACACAGACCATGACGTGTTCATGGCGGGTACACGGACCATGACGTGGTCATGGCGGGTACACGGACCATGACGTGGTCATGGCGGGTACACGGACCATGACGCTGTTCATAGCGGGTACATGGACCATGAGTGTTCATAGGGGTAGACGGACATGACGTGTTCATAGCGGGTACACGGACCATGACGTGTTCTAGCGGGTACAGGACCATGACGTCTTCATAGCGGGTACACGGACCATGACGTGTTCATAGCGGGTACACGGACCATGACGTCTTCATAGCGGGTTACACGGACCATGACGTGTTCATAGCGGGTACACGGACCATGACGTGTTCATAGGGGTACCAGCCAGACGTGTTCATGCGTACCACGACATGACGTGTTCATAGCGGGTACCGACCATGACGTTCATAGCGGGTACGGACCATGACGTGTTCATAGCGGGTAACACGGACTATGACGTGTTCATCGCAGGTAACGGACCAGGACATGTTCATGCGCAGGTACACGGACCCTGCAGGCAGGATCCGTTCCCAACAGGTGTGCGTCGTGCTGACAGTGCTTGAACGATCTTGGAGTGAATCTTCAGCCGAAAAAATACCCTGAATTTTTTAAATTATAAACGTCATTTAAATAGTTAATAATTTCTATATTTTCAAATCACCGACTCATCTACTGTGTGTGTGTGTGTGTGTGTGTGTGTTGTGTGTGGTGTGTGTGTGTGTGTGTGGTGTGGTGTGTGTGTGTGTGTGTGTGTGTGTGTGTGTGTGTGTGTGTGTGTGTGTGTGTTTAAAAGCAAAACGTTTGCTTGCGAACTTATTGATATATACATAAAATATATATATATATATATATAATATATATATATATATATATATTATATATATTATATATATATATATATATATATATAATACTGTTTTGAGCTCCGAGGTTAATCGCGACAAAACTTCCTCCAATCACACAACCCACTCAATGGGGGTTTTAAAACAGCCATTGGGAGACGCGCTGCCTCTGGGCGCGTGCTCCCACACCTGACCTGATTAGGAGGTCATGTGGCCCTTTATTTCGTTGTTGCACACCCGAGTTGATTTCGTTACTGCGGCTTCATTCCTTCAATAACTTGAGTGATTTTTAAAAGGAAAAGTTTTTCGGGAGAATTGAAATCCGCAAACCCGTGTTTATACTGTTCACGAATAATACAATAAGGAAAAACACAAGATTACACACGTGTAGGGGGAGAGTGGGGCAAGATGGTCCCATTTTGGTTTTGTTCCGTTTTGCCGTCAGATGATTTGCCAGCCAAAACACATTCAATTGCCATTCGTTAGTCCATCTATCGCCCCAAGTAACTGCCCAATTTCGAGAATATTAGAGATCATTGAATGTCTATAAAAGGCAATTCAAAATTTGTGCTCGAAATGCTCAACTTGCCCCACCCTGGGGCAAGTCGATCATCACTATGGGAAAGATGATCATGGTCCTAAGGAAACATGCGGACAGTCTAAATAAGCGATGTGTTCGAAATTTTAATGAACGGAAAATAATTCTTCATTTATATATATCCATCTAAGATACCAACATAATATTTCCAAAACATTGTCCCATACACAACCGGATACGAACGTCCATTTTCATGTCATTTATCTTTGTGTTCCAGTCTTAATGTCTAAATTGGCAACTCCCACTGATGAGATCATTTTGAATACCAGTCGCTTTGATTTCTCTGGCTTCCCTTTAAAAATTCGGGTGGAGGTAGTTTTTTTAACGATGTCCTCCTTGGAAAAAGTCCACAATCTGTCTCGTCCACGATGAACGTAGGTGATCGAAGTTCATATGAAAGAAGGTATTTGCGGAAAAAGACTCCTCATATCCATCCGTCGTCGATTGCTCTACACACACTATGTACAGAATTGATCGCGCTTTTTTCCCATCTATTTTTGTAATTACAAAGTCTCCTTCAATAATATCATTGTTGTCATCTGGCTCTGAATCTCGTCTAGAAGCTGGAAATCACTAGCATCAGCATATCAATCATCCAATGATTCACTGTCTAACTGTAGGCCTACACGTTTTCGTGATTTCGTTTCTTGAACAGCTTTTTAGGTTCGTCTGGGCAGATTTGGTGGCTCTACGGGCCTTGGCATCGCTCTTTTCTGCTCTAGTTGTTTTCTGGCTTCCGTCTCGGCGGCGATTGCATTTCTTCCACGGGTGAACAGGACAAGATGATCGTGGTGTTGTGGCAAGATGATAGCTGATCAACTTGCCCCACAACCAAGTGATCATCCTGCCCCCGCCGCATTTTTACAAATCGTCTGGCATTCATAAATTACAGCAATGAGCGAGCAAAACATACACGCAATATGGACATATAAGCTACGTATCTACCGATATACAGATACCATTCTCTACACTTATTCATAGCGGGTTTATTTTAACGTGCAGTAGACCCTACTTGTGCAGTTCTAAATCCAACTTGTGCAGTACTAAATTATATAATAAAAACTCCAATGTCATATAAAGAAACAAGAAGTCAATGCATGACCATGATACTGAAAAGCAAAAGTACTTTATTTACTGTTTATATGACGAGAAGTATATTTTTAATTTTACATCCACAAATGTATGCTGATTAAGTACTTTGTTTTAATAAATTTTTGTCAAATACTAAGATGGTTAAACTTAAAGCACTGTATATGACTAGATATATATTTTTTAGTATATTAGATATATATTAGACAGATATATATTTTTTAGTATATTAGATATATATTAGACTAGATATATATTTTTATAGTATATTAGATATATATTAGACTAGATATATAATTTTTAGTATATTAGATATATATTAGACTAGATATATTTTTAGTATAGAATATTAGACTAGATATATTTTTTAGTATATTAGATATATATTAGACTAGATATATATTTTAGTATAATTAGATATATATTAGACTAGATATATATTTTTAGTATATTAGATATATATTAGACTAGATATATATTTTTTTAGTATACTAGTACGTGCCCGTAAAAAAAAAAAAACACAATAAAAAAAAAAAATAATAATAATAATAAATAAACCACACGGCCGTTTCTTCGCTCTCACGTGCGCCGTACGTGGTGACCCGTAAGTTCGATATTATTCGCAGTTTACGATTATTCGCAATTTATTTTTATACCCATTATTCAATTAGCGCCAAGGTATTTTACCTTTTTCGCAATGTCGTGGCAAGGAAAAAACAAAAAGAGAGAGAAGAGAGAAAAAATTTACTTCCTGGTTCGGAGCATACCAGCACTCTGATGTTCCGAAATTTATACACCGTCTAATATGAAAACGATCATAACTTGGCCATTGTGTTTATCTATAAATGCGCATAAGAAATCGAGAAATTATTAGAATACACGAAGTCATCACTATCCGGAAGCCCGTCCGTTGTAACCCGTAATGGGGAACGCGGCTGAGGTTCCTTCCCATCGGCCACCCCAGCAACAACGTGTCTTGCCATTGGTTGTGGTAAATAATGGCCATAACTTGGGAACCACTTGTCGATTCTTATCAAACCTTGAATAAGGCACATCTCGAGGTCCGCAGCAACATACCTGGCAGTTCATTAGATCGGACCAGTGGTTGTCAGAACAGCGGTCACACCACGCACACACACACACACACACACACACACACACACACCACAGACACACACACACAGACCACATCACAGATTGCTGGAATTATAGATATGATTTAAGATATATATTAGACTAGATATTATTTATTTTAGATATACTTAGATATTATTAGACTAGATATATATTTTTCTTGTATATTAATATTATATATTAGACTAGATATATATATATATATATTTTTTTTTTTTTAGTATATTAATTATATATTAGACTAGATATATATTTTTAGTATATTATATAATATATTAGACTAGATATATAATTTTTCTATTTTATAGACTCCGTGAGGACTCTGTGTTTGTAACCTTGTCAAGGGATACAAGGAACTAAAATCTAATAAAATGTTTAAAAATATATAGCCATTAAAATGCCTTCTCAGACGTCAGAGAATCTCAAACACTGGTCCATGCAACCTGCTCAAAGATTTGTGCAGTTCTAAAGTTTCCTTAAAATAAACCTGATTCATAGAGAATAATACGTACTCACCGATGATTGAAAATTTGTCTTTTCAGGAGGAAAATGATGTTTTTTTTCTGATAAAATAACGCAGCGTTTTTTCTCGTCATGGCGCCTTCCCACAGTGAATTGTAGTTAATTCCATCTATCGTTGATGTGCGCCACGTGCCATGAGAGTTTTTATTGGAGTCGTGAGAGGGGGGTGATCATCATGCCCAGGGATCATCTTGCCCACTCTCCCCTAACAATGACTGTTTTTCAAATGATCGACAATGAATCGATGTTTCCGCATTAACCTTTCATGTACGCATAATAAAAGTATTTTCACTGTACACTATATTACATTAGTTAGCCATTGATGCTAGCAAAGTTGCGAAAATCAACTCGAACGTTCCTTACACTCCCTGGTGTCACGGGCATGACGTCATCTTGATGTGGAACGTAAGAACCTCCACGGGACAGGTGTCGGAAAAATAGTCAAATCAGTCACCCCAATTGGATTCGATTTACCGGTCGCAATCCACGCGTGATTATAACAAAACTTGCTTGGATAACTGGAAAACGATCTTGACGGCTAATAGGTGTAAAAATAAACTCGACCATTATTCACCTCAGTTGGAACATTTCAGGACGTCGGTGTCGACCACTGCTGCAAACACATCTCTCCCTTCTCCCCTCACAACCTCCTCCTTCTTCTCACCACCACCTCGCTTCTCCTCACCACCACCCTCCCTTCCCCCACCACCAGCCTCCCTTCTCCCCCACCACACATCCTCCTCTCCCTCACCCACCTCCTTCTCCCCTCACCACCATCCTCCTTCTCCCTCATGACACGTTCTCTTTCTGCCCTCATCACAACCCTCCCTTCTCCTCACGACACCTACCCTCCTCTCCCCTCACAACACACCCTCCTTCTCTCACCCACCAACCTCCCCTCCATCCTTTCCTCACCACCACCTCCCTTCTCCCCACCACACACCCCTTCTCCCCACATCACTCCTCACCGTTCCTCCCTTCATCATCCCACCCTCTTCTCCCACCCACCACCTCCTTCTCTCCCCAACCTCTCATCCCGACTCACCATCCCCTGTCTCCCTCATCACCACACTCCGGTCCTTTCGCCTCGACACCACCATCCTTCCCTCATCACACTCATCTTCCACCCCTCACACCACCCTGTTCTCCCTCACCACCTCCCCTTCTTCCCATCACACCACCCTCCCTTCCTCCCCTCACCGACCACGCCGTCTTTCTCCCTCATCACCGTACCCTGCTTCCCCTCAGCATACCCCTCCCTTCCCACACGCAGACCGGACTCTCCTTCTCCCTGCACGACCAACCCTCCTTCCCCTCGCCACATCGTCTTCTTTTCTGCTGCCCCCACTCACACCCTCCCTCACCTCCTCAAACCTTCCTCCCCTCACCCAACACCCTCTCCTTCTCCTCACCACGCATGCTCCCTTCTCCTCACACCACCCGCCTCCCCCCTCTACTCACATCGCTCTCCTCTCCCTCACACACCGCTCCTCAGCTAGACACCAGACCCTCCTTCCTCATCACCACCTGTGTATCTCTCTCTCATCACCAACCTCT
Organism: Eptatretus atami; assembly: GCA_035128595.1. Taxonomy (NCBI): domain Eukaryota; kingdom Metazoa; phylum Chordata; class Myxini; order Myxiniformes; family Myxinidae; genus Eptatretus; species Eptatretus atami. The sequence continues at coordinate 78,899,241 of CM068966.1, read as the reverse complement.
CTTCTCTCCCTCGAACGAATCTGCTTCTCACACCCCTCCTTTTCTCCCCCCACACCATACCCTTCTATCTTCTACCACCTACCACTCCTCCCCCTCACGTTCGCCCCTCGCTCTACATCCTCCAGTTCATCTTCCTATCACACCTTTCCTCCTCCCCTCTAGCCCCTCCCTCCCTTCACCACCCCCCCTTCTCCTCACACGCGACTCACACCCTTCTTCCCTCACCACACCCCCCTCTCCCCTCACCGACACCTCTGCCTTCTCCGCCACTCGCTTCCCTACCGACTCGACGCTTTCCTCCAGCGTCCCTCCTTCTACTCACCACCCTTCCACTTCTCCACAGCATCTCCCTTCTCTACCACCATCCCCTTCTCGCCCTCACACACCTCCCCAGTCCCTCGCCCTTCTCCCTGCATCCACCTTCGCTCTACTCCTCACCCTCCCTCAGCACCACGCCTTCCGTTCTCCCCTCACCTACCACCCTCGGCGTTCTTCCCTCACAAGCACCCTCCTTCCGCCTCAGCCCAACCGCTCCTTCCCCCTCGACCACTACCTTTCCCTCACCAATCCTCTTCCGCTCACTACCACCCCCTCACCACCCTCCTTCTCCCTCACCCTCTTCCCTCACACATCTCGCCTTTCCTCCATCTCTCTCCCCTCACACCCCCCATCTACTCTGCGATCCGCATTCCTCTTCCGCCTCACTCACTATTCGACATCTCCCTCTATCCACACCTCACCTTCCTCATCTCCCTTCTCCCCTCACTACCCCATATCCTCCTTCTCCCCTCACCGAACCCACCTTCCTCTCCTCACCACAACCGCTTCCCTTCTCCCCTCTTCAACCACCATCCTCTCCTTCCATCACCACCATCCACCTCCACCATCCCTTCCCTTCTCCGCCTCTCCCTTCCCTACCACCACGCTCCACTTCCTCCCACCTCCTTCCCACACCACGCTTACCTCTCTCCCCTATCCACTGACTCTCCTTCCCCTCCCCCACCATCCTCTCCTCACCACGCATCTCCCTTCTCCCTCTCACCATCGATCTCTCCTTCTCCCTTCACACCATACCTCCTTCTTCTTCTACCACACCGTTCCTTTCCTTCCCCTCACCACTCCTCTCCTTCTCCCCCTCACCACCACTCCGTCTTCTCCCTCACCACCACATCCATTCTCCTCCTCCACCAAAAACCTCCTCCCTTCTCCCCCTCACCACTACCGTTGCCCTCTCCCCCTCACGCACCACCTCCTTCTCCCTCACTCCACCTCATATCCTCACTCCCACTCCGTCCCCCCAAACACCGACTCCTTCTCCCCATCCCTTCCCTCCTCGAGCTCACCCACCTTCCTTCTCCCCCTCACGACACGCATCCCTCTCACCCTACCTCCTCCCCTCACCCAGCCTTGTTCCTACCTGCCTTCTCGCCTCACTACCGACTCTATCTCATCTCCCCGCTCTACCACCCACCTCTTACTCCCGTCCTCAATCCAACTTCCCTTCTCCTACTCACACCACTCTCCCTCTCCCCTCACCACCACCCTCCACTTCTCCTCTCAACCAACCTTCCCTTTCTCCCTCTCAACACTCCCTTCCTGCTACACGTCTCCCTCTCACCACACCTCCTTTCTCCTCAATCCTTCTCCCTCAAGCACCATCATATTCTCGCTTCTCCACCACGACCTCTTACCTTCTCCCTTCACACCAGACTTCCTTCTCCCGGGCTCAACAGCACTCCTCTCCCCTCACACCACCTCTCCTTCGTGCTCCCTCACACCACTTCCTTCTCCCGCTCACGACCGACCTTTGCTTCTCCCTACCTACACCCTCGCCTTCCTCCCCTCACCACCACCTCCTTCTCTCTCACCCACCTTCACCCTTCTGCTCGCTCACCACTACCGGTCCCTTCTGTCCTTCACACCGACGACTCCCTCTCCCTCACGACCTACCCGCACTAAGCTTTCTCTCCTCACCACACCCTCCCTTTCTGCCTACGGACCACTTCTCCTTCTACCCTCACACGCTCACCCTTTCCTCTCACCACCACCCTCCTTTATCCTCACCACACCTCTCCCTTGCTCCTCACCACCACCTCGCATTCTGCCTCCTCACCACCGAACCTCCTTCTCCCGTCCACCACTGACTGCCCTTCTCCCCTCACACACCGATCAGCTCGCCTTCTCCCGAACCATCCCCATTCTGCCTGCCTCAGAACACCAAACCTTCCTTACTCCCTCACCGACCCGTCCATTCTCATCTCACACACACCCCCCTTCTCCTGCCTCACCACACGTCTTTCCTCTCACACCACCCCCTTCTCCCCTCCCACCACCTTCTCCCTTCTCCCTCAACACCCTCCTCCCTTCCGCCCTCACCACCAGCTCCCTTCTCCCCCTCACCACCACCCTCTTCTCCCTCACACACCCGCTCCCTTCTCCTCTCACCACCACCCTCCCTTCCGCCTCACCACCATGCCTTCTTCTCCCCCTCACACCACCCGATCTCCTTCTCCCCCACCACACCCTCCTTCTTCCCTCACCACACCCTCCGCCCCTCACCACCATCCCCTCTCCTCACCACCACCCCTCCTTTCTCCCCTCATACCTAGTTCCCTTCTCCCCCTCACACCCACCGCCTTCTCCTCACCACCACCCTCGCTTCTCCCTCAACCACCACCTCCTTCTCCCCTCACCACCACCCTGCGTTCTCCCCTCCCACACTCTCCTTCTGCCCTCACACCACCCCCTTCTCCTCTCACCAACCACCTCCCTTCTACCCCTCACACCAACCCTCCTCTCCTCTTCACCACCACCCTCCCTTCTCCTCACACACTCGCTCCTTCTATTCCTCAACCACCACCTCCCTTGCCCGAACCATCTGAACATTCTTCTGCGCGGGCGTAAAGCCGCGGCATTTGGTCCGCCGAAACGATGGGTTATGGGCGAGGTACTCACGACAGATTTTGGTTTATATGTTCGTTTTACAAGCTTGAATAGATTATCGTCGTGCGAGGTTCGACAGGTCACTGTTCGAGGGTTTGACAGGTTCCACTCTGGTGAGGTTCGACAGGTCCTGTTCGAGGTTTTGACAGGTCACGTTCGAGGTGTAGACAGGTCATCGCCTCAGGTGGAGGTTTCGACAGTACTGTTCGAGGTTTGACGGTTCACTGTTCGAAGGTTTGACAGGTCATGTTTCGAGGTTGCCAGGTCGATACCGCGTGAGGTTCGCAGGTCACTGCATGAACGGTTGAGCGGTCGTCTGTGGGAGGGTCCAACTAGGTGTGGCCGTAGAGATTTCGACAGGTCTTCATGCGAGTTTGACAGATCGCACACGCGATGGTTGATCAGGGTGCTCTACGGAGGTTTGAATAGTCTCCCGTCATGAGGATCAACAGGTCCGCCATGCGAGTGTTCGACAGGTCGCCAAGTGGAGGTTGACAGGTCTCTCAACAGCGAGGTTCGATAGGTCTCCCAACATGAAGCGATCAACAAGGTCACGCACACGCGAAGTTCAACAAGCTCGCGGCAACGAGGTTCGAGCAGTCTCCGACACGAGGGTACGATAGGTGTTCTTCGGCGAGGTTTGAAGGTCTGCCGTGTGAGGTTCAACAGGTCGTGGCACATAGATTTCGACAAGTTCCACATGATGTTCGACAGGTCTTGCGTGCGAGGTTGTGACAGGTCCTCGCGTGAGGTTCAACAGGTCGTGGCAGAGCTTCGACAGGTCCTCCGTATGGAGGCTGACAGGGTTGCCCGTGCGAGGTTCGACCAGGTCTGCCGTATGAGGTTCAACAAGAGTTCTCCGTGCGAGGTTAAAGAAAGGTATATGCGGGTTCGGAAGGGTTGCATGAAAAGTTTGACAGGTCTCTGTGCGCAAGGTTTAAACAGGTCTCGTGTGAGGAGGTTCAACAGGTTCCCTCCGCACAAGGTGTCGAGCAGGTCTCCCGCGCGAGGTTTGACAGGACAACCGTGTGAGGTTCCATAGGTCGTCCGCGCGAGTTTGACCAGGTCTTCCGCGTGAGGTTTGACAGGTCCCATGCGAGGTTTTAAAAGGTCTAGCGTGCGAGGTTCGGACAAGGTGCGAAAGAAGGATCGACAAGGTCACCCACGCGAGGTTGCAACAGGTCTGTCGTGGAGGTAGGACAGGTTTGCCATGCGTGCGACGTTCACAGGTGCGTGCGTGAGTCGACAGGTCTCGTCGCGAGGTTTCGTCAGTAGCGCTGTGGAGGTTCGACAGGCTCTTCGCCGAGAATCGACAGGTTGCCCTATGCGAAGTTTCGACAGGTCGGCCACGTTGAATTGGACAGGTCATGGACGAGGTTCGACCAAGATCTCCACTGAGGTTAGACAATGTTTCGTGCGAGGTTGGTCAGGTTACCTGGTGTGAGAAGTTTCGATCAGGTCACCATGTGAGGGTTCGAACAGGTGCTTGTGCGAGGTGTAACAGTACGCGTGCAAGGTTCGACAGGTCTCCGTGCGAGATTTGAACAGGTTGCCGATGCGAGGTTCGAAAGGGTCTCCGTCTGAGGTGTCAATAGGTCCTGTCCGTGCGAGGGTTCGAACCAGTCGAACGGCGCGGGTTCGATAGGTTGCCATGGAAACTTTCGGACAGGTCTCCGTGCGGTTCGACAGGTCTCTCCGCAAGAGGTTGACAGATCTCCGTTGAAGGTTTCAACAGGTCTTCAATTGCTAGGTTCGACAGTCGCGCGTGGTGGGTTCGGCATGGTTTGTTGCAAGATTGGCGGTCGTGCCGCAGCAAGGTTCAACAGGGGTTGACCGCGCGACGTTTCGATACGTTTCGCCAATACGAGGTTCGACAGGTCGCACGGCGGGGTTCGCAGGTCATGGCACGATGTTCGACAAGTCTCCACACGAGGGTTAGACAGGTCTTCGGCGAGGTTGGTCAGCGTTACCTGGTGTGAGAGTTTTGACAGGTACAGGTGAGGTTCGACAGGTCGCGTGTGCGAGGTTTCGATCTCAGTATCCGTGCAAGGGGTTCGACTTGTTCCGCAACACGTTCGACAGTCACCGCGCGAGGTTTGATACGTCCGGCGCACAGGTTGAGCAGGTCCGCGGAGCGGGGTTCGACAGGTCTCACGGTCAAGGCTTCGACAGGTCGCCAGGCGTGAGGTTCGACGAGGTCCGCCACGCAAGAGTTCGAGCAAATCGCTGTGCGAGTTCAACGATTCGCTGCTGAGGTTTTGAGAGGTCTTCGTGTGAGGTTCGAACCAGGTCGCTAAATGCGAGGTTCATAGGTCTCGCAACGCAAGGTCGAGACGGTTCGCCCGCGTGAGTTCGCAGGTCGACGCAAGTTTTCGACAATCCGCTGTGCGAGGTTCACAGATGCTTTGCATGGAGGTTTGAGACGGTCTTCGTGTGAGAGTTTGCGACAGGTGCTGTGGCGAGGTTCATAGGTCCTCCACGCGAGGTTGGTCAGGTTACCTGGTGTGAAGAGTTCTTGGACAGGTACCAGGTGAGGTTCGACAGGTCGCTGTGCGAAGGTTCGACAGTATGCCGTGCAAGGTTCGCTTGTTCCCACGCAACGTCGACAGGTACCTGCGCGAGGTGTTGATACGTCGCCGCACGAGGTTTTCGACAGGCTCGCCACGAGCGGGGTTCGATCAGGTCTCCACGCAAGGTTCGAAGTGCGTCGCGTGAAAGGTTCGACATGGGTCGCCACGCAAAGTTGTCGACAAAGCTCGCTGTGCGAGGGTTCACAGAGTCGTCTGCATGAGGTTTGAGAGGTCTTACGTCGTGCGGTCGACAGTCTGTGCTGCAGGTTTCAATAGGTCTCCCGCGAGGTTCGCAGGTCCGCCGTGCGAGGTTTCGACAGGTCGCCACGCGCGGGGTCTCATCAGGTCTCGGACACGCGAGGTTCGACAAGGTCGCCGCACGAGGTTCACAGGTCGGCACAAACGAGGTTCGACAAGTCCGCGCACGAGGTTTGCGACAGGTCAAATGCGGCGGTTCGTCAGGTCGCCGACGCGAGGTTCGGACAAAGTCGCCGCGCGAGGTTCGTGCAGGTCGCCACGCGAGGTTCGACAGGGCGCCGGCGCGAGGTTACGACAAGGTGCTGTGCGAGGTTCAACACGTCGCCCGCATGAGGTTTGAGGAGGCTCTTCGTGTGAAGTTCGACCGTCGCTGTGCGAGTTTTCGATAGTCCCCGTGTGAGGTTGCCGACAGGTCGTCGCCGTGGAAGTTTGACCAGGTCTTCGTGTGGAGGTTCGACAGGTCGTCGCGTGAGTAGACAAGATCGCTGGCGAAGGTTTCAACACCGTCGCGATGAGGTTTGAGAGGTCTTCATGGGTGAGGATTCGACAGGGCAAGTCGTGCGTGTGCGAGGTTCGACAAGTCGCAATGAGGTTTGAGAAGGTCCTTTGTGTGAGGTCGAGCAGGTCGCTGTGTGCCGTTCGACGGTCGCTGTGCGGGTTCAACAAGCTCTGGTGAGGTTCAAGTCCACGTGAGGTTCAGACAGGTCGTCGCGTGGGTTTCGGAGAGTCTCCAGTGGAGAATTCGACAGGTTCCAGGAAGTTCGACGGTGCTCCACGTGAAGGCTTCGGACATTTTTGCTTGCGTGAGGTTCGACAGGTGCGCGTGAAAGGTTCGCAGGTCGCCGGCGTGAGTTCGGCAAGATTCACGCGAGGTGTTGTCCCGAATAGAAGACATCATCGAACCATTTTTCCTCGGAGGCGATCTCTAGAAACATTTTAATCTCCGAAAGTTTGCTGAAGGAAATGCCGTGAAAGTGACCGTCATTCAATTGGTGTGTACATCGTAATCTGAAGAACAGTCACCCAAATATGCAGTATCTTGGCAAACACACAGAATACTACTGAAGAACAAGTAGAAGCTAACTTGTCCAAATCACGCAAGAAGTTTGTTTAAGTTGAGGAAGTACAATCAAGTGGCGTTTTTGGATTTTTAACAGGCGGGTGTGTCGCTTTCATGGAACAGTTATAGATTCCAAGGTCCGGGACCCAACTCATAAGACCGCTCCACCTCTCCTTTACACCTCAGGCCCCCTCCATCTCCTTCACGGAGTACTTCCAATACTGTCAAGAACCTCGGGATACCTATCAACCGAAGTATGTACACAAGGCCACGCGGGTTGAAGCTGCTGAAGATCTTAGAGGCGGATATTTTCGGGCCTACCTTTAAGACGCTCATTAAAGTATAATACTCACGTTCTTATTCAAATGTGAACATGTACCGGAGCGTTGCAAAATAACAGGAACCAAGCGAATGCAGTGTTCCGATGTACAGAAAGCATGGTATGTAAGTAATAGCGGACGCTGAGAAATGCGTGTAATGTATACACGACGCAGGTGGGATGCCGATGGGAGAGAACGATCGAGTTCTTTAATACATTTCGCAATTGCCTGAGTTTGTTGTGTTCAAGTAGAACGTTTACGCTATTCTTTAACAACTTCCCCAATAAAAGTTAAAATCCCAACATTGCTCGAAGAATGTCGGCCGAGTCGTATACGTGTTACCGTTTCAATCCCGTCTGTTGTTCTGTTTTCAATGGACGACGATTGCATTAACGAGGGTAATAATTCATTGTTTACATGTACAGAGCGGTGGCTTATATAAAGGTAAACGACGATCGTGTTAATATTGCGTGAATGATTAATAATGAATGAGAAGTTTGATTCTCCACAACCTCTCCCCCTTGACCCTCGCGCCTCAGCCCCCTAAACTAGTCAGTATCTGCTTCCATAATGTTTCCAACACCCCCCCCATTACTCTCACCCCCAGCCCCCAAAGCTAGGTACATCATTGCTGTCATATTTTCCAACAAACCCTGCCTTTACTCCGCCCCAGATACGACCCAAACTAGTGACGTCATTGCTCCACATGTTTCCAACACCCCCCTTTATAACTCGCCCCTACACGCCCCCCAAACTAGTACTTCATTGCTCATTTTTCCAACACAACCCTTTAACCCTCGCCCAGACCGCCCAAACTAATACATTTCCCATTGTCCATATTTCAACACATGTTCGCCGTTTCTTTTTGCTTGGGAGCGCTCGCAAAGTGGAGTAGACGCATTTTGATGAATCACTCTTGCGAAGGAGTTTGTTATATATAGGATTTGGGAGGAGATATGAGTTGGATGGATAATGTGGAACATTCCGGTTTTTGGGGGTTGGGGCGTGGGTGTGTGCTGGTCTTGTGAGCGTGTTTCAGCATCAGGTGCTGCGGGGATGTCAATGAATCAATACACTGTCCTTATGATGGTGACAGCTTAGGTGAGGCAACCTGATCGTGGCACATGTGTAGAGGGAAATCATGGGTGAATATATTTGGGGCTACTTTTGCCTATTGCGCTTTCTGGCCATAACACAGGTTTCTCTATGGTGAATACAGTGCGGTTACGTGGAATTGGGGAAATGCCGTAGCTCGAACTGTGGTAAAGCCGTAACACGGTTCATGTGTTTGAGTTAGGTCAGATTGGCCAGTGTTAACAGGGAGTTGTCAGAGTTAGTCGCTTTTGTGTTATACAGTGACGCTGAGGAAGCAGCGTTATGGAATTTTATGTCATTGGGTAAAAATGCCGTAACACCTCTTGTGTTGTGGGTCAGGAGACCCAGGTGAGATTCCCATCACAAAGGCAAAACGTGTCAACGTGTAGGAAAGGCGCATCATGAATAACTCTGGCCCAGTGGGTGGGGATATCGAAAGGTAATGTGCTGTGGAGCCGCAGAAGACCGGCAATGGATATATTTATTGGGGAAACCCAAGGGTTGGAGTCCGAAGGATGATTCCGCCAGAGGCGAAGGGGAGCTAAGAGCACAGACACACTGGGAGCCCCGGTGGGCAGAGGAGTGTTGAAGAAGAAGCGAGGAGGAATGACACCGGGGCAAGAAGGTCTTGTGAAGAACAGAAAGGGAGAGAAAGACGGGAATGCTCGACATGCAGGAGGACGAGTGTGAGTTAAGAGTGTCGAAAGGGGACGTGAGGGCCGTGTAGGGTGCACCCATTGTGGCTGGCTTGTCTCATCATTGGGCTTACTTTGTCTTTGCCTCACTTATAGCTGGCTCTCGTTTCTTGCTCCTAGGCGTCCGAAATTGGGCTGCATCGACACAACGCATAGCCAAAGGGAAGACCTCACCTGCGATTTCTATGTAATATTTGTTAAAAGTGTGTCTTGCGCCTAGTGTAGGTTAGATTTTATTTATTTTTTTCATTTTCCTGTATAATATTTGCGTGTTCCCATTCTCGCTTTTTGTGTTGAATTCCTTGGAATGTTCTGAACTGCTCGTACATCCAGCCTTTTTCCCCCATATTCATTATAAATAAACCTTTTAAAGGTAAGAAAAGTGCGACGAGCCAGATCTGCCTCCTGTGCGTGCGCGGTCAATTTTTGGTGCATTTGAGTGACTTTGCGTAATTTTATCTATAGTTTGTACATTTTCTGTCAATGTTAAGTCTTGATATTGAATTAGAAATGCTAATTAAAAAAACAAAAAATTTTGATTATTTTTTCCTTAATTGAGATAGCATTAAAAACTTGACCTGATTGAGCGAAACTAGATACATTTCTGAATTCAGCATGCGAAGCATATAGGTCCGTTGAGAAAACCTAGACCTTTTTCTTTTTATGAGCAGACAGTGGTATAGTTGGTGATGCATTTTCGACACTCTCAGCTTCACGATCTCTTGATCTCATTTTTGAGGTCCTGGTAAATTTGGTCTTTCTTGATTTCTCATTATTTTAGGCAAAATGCTGGTAACTGATACTCAATCAGCAATGCTGTCTTTTCCTTTTTGTTCCTGTAACGGTCTGAATCACAAGGTTTGTTTTCTTTGTTACACTCGATGGGATGAATGGTTCGTACGTGGGAGTGAGTCCTCATTTTTCATGATACCTGTTGTTCGTGTTTATGAGTTTTCTCGAAACTGGGATACTGAAATTTTTTGTAGATCCAATGAATCACTTTGATACCTTTGTTGTGCCGTTGTGTGTAAAGTTGTTCTGATAATAGATTGTTTTACATCTAAAGTACGTAACTAGTACTTTCTGTTTTCTGTCTTGTAGAATCCACCTTGTCCATACTGGCTCAGTCTCACCATATTTTTAATCCATTGGGTGTGTGTCATTAATCTTCGCATGTTATTATTATTTGTTCTCTGTCTAGTTGAGCTGACTCTTCTTAACCATTCCAATGAGCCTTCTTTGTCAGTCCCTCCACTGTTCAAATTCTTTTTGTTTTTCCGGTGGCTCTTTTGTCATTCTCCAGTTGTTAAGTGTATTTAGTTGATATTTCTTTTTATATATTTTATTTTGTCTTTTTTGCAATTGTTGGGACTGTATTTGTTGCTGTTTTAGATTTTCCTGTGCGGGTATCTTCTATGCACCTGTTTTGTGGAAATTCCTTTCACAAGGTTGAGTTTAGGGATGGACCTTTAAATCAGGTTTGTTTAAAAATTGAATCTGATAGTTTGTTTGGAGCATTTCAACTTACTCAGCTGGTCCAACACGCGTCGATCTGTGCACCTGGTTAAGTTCCATCAGACACACTCCCTTTCCCTTCTTGCTCAGCAGTACTTCTCAGGGAATGCACTGGTTTTTTATAGAACATTTTGTGATGTCAAGGAGGTTTTTTTTGTTTTTTGATGTGAACTTGCATTTTCTGATATCTGACTTAACGTGAGAGCTGATTTTGGATATTCCTCCATTCAGCGGTAGAGATGTGGGTGAGTCTTTCTTTATTATTTTAATATTGATGCTTTGACATTTGCACATGGTTAGCATGCTTGGGAGCCTCATAGGTATGTAATCATTCAAAGATTTTTACCTGAAGAGTGCGAGAAAGGCGTTGGCCTATTATGTATGTTTGTTTTGTATCCACTTATATACAATATGAGTATATATATATATATATAATATTAGTATGATATATATATATTATAATACAAGCACATAATAATCGAAAGACCCACCCACTCTCGAAACACCGAGCAACTTACTTGTGTAGGTTTTTGGGTTGCTTTACACAGCCTTTCTTCATAGAGGAGGTGTGGGAAGGGTCCAAATTAAAAATTATATATATATATAAAATATATTATTAATTAAGTAATATATATATATATATATATATACTACGAATGCACACACAGGGCCAGTGCACCAATGGGACTCGCGCGGTTGAATGGCATGCTGAAGTGCAATAAGAATTCTGCGGCTCTTCTCCTCCAGCATCTTCCTCCCAACCCCTCCCGGTGTAATTCTTAACTCAAACCGGGTCTTGGTTATAAATAGGGAATTTCTTACGAAGCGGTGTGAAAGCGCTCGAGCCAGAAACAAGACCTGTACGGAGTGCGGCCCGGGGACGTCTTTTGCGTATTGTTTTCAACATACGAGGCTGTTCTACTGATTATGGTGTTTAGTTTCTCAGAGTAGAAATAAAAGTCTGTCCGCAGGCGCCGCTGTCTGAATATTTATTTGTTCTCTCGACGCGGTCCCTGGTACAGGTCGCAAGGACGCGCGCTGGTTGGACGGTCATCAATTGGCTCGAGCGATGTTCGGGGTGTTCCATTCAAGGGTTATAAACAATCGCGGATCGGCATACGAAAACTTTCCCGAAAGCCTTTCCGACGGACCTGCAGAAGAGGCCGCGGATCTTCTCTCTACAGATGGTTTCGAACCTCGGCAACTCGTTCGCTAACACCGTGTACGTTTCATAGATCTTCGAGCGGGGTCTCTTCTCACACGAGCTGCAAACCGGGGTCTTTTCCAAACAACAGTCACGTCGTGCCATCTTTCACGGAGCTAGATAGTGGGAAAGCTCTCGAAGGCGTTTTATTTTCTAGCTGGACATCAAATGAAGAACAAGTGTCAGCGGATTTATTCGTGTGTTGTGGTGCAATTTTGGAAAAACACATGGATGCAACACCAAAGGACAACTCATGTTTCTTTGACTGTTTGACGACTTCCATTGCAAGTGAACCGTATCATGTGGACGACCTTCTTCTCTCTAATATGTATAATATGTATTATATATATATAGATATATTTATATTGTGATATTATATAATATATATATTATAATTATATATTAATAATGGGTGAAAGACACACCAAGGCAGAGTACCCTTTCTGTATTGTATCTTCTCTTCTCTCTTCACATCAATTTTGCATGTGAAAACCCACTAGGTGAATTCCAGTGATGAGAGATTATGTTCGGTTCCAGGGTGGGGGCGCTCACACAACCCACTCAATGGGGGTTTTAAACAGCCATTGGGAGACGCGCTGCTCTGGCGCGTGCTCCCACACCTGACCTGATTAGGAGGTCATGTGGCCCTTTATTTCGTTGTTGCACACCCGAGTTGATTTCGTTACTGCCGCTTCATTCCTTCCAATAACTTGAGTGATTTTAAAAAGGAAAAGTTTTTCGGGAGAATTGAAATCCGCAAAACCCGTGTTTATACTGTTCACGAATAATACAATAAGGAAAAACACAAGATTACACACGTGTAGGGGAGAGTGGGGCAAGATGGTCCCATTTTTGGTTTTGTCCGTTTTGCCGTCAGATGAT
>CM068966.1:78873629-78885134 GCA_035128595.1 Eptatretus atami | reverse complement strand
CTGATTGTACTTTGATTTTGAAAATGTGTTTTGTGTTCAAAATACTAAGATTGGTTAAAACTTAAAGCACTGTTTATATGACTAGATTATATATTTGTTAGTATATAGATATATATTAGACGAGATATATATTTTTAGTATATTAGATATATATTAGACTAGATATATATTTTAGTATATTAGATATAATTTAGACTAGATATATATTTTTTAGTATATTAGATATATATTAGACTAGATATATATTTTATGTATATTTAGATTATATATTAGACTAGATATATATTTTTAGTATATTAGATATATATTAGACTAGATATATTATTTTTAGTATATTAGATATATATTAGACTAGATATATATTTTTAGTATATTAGTATATATTAGACTAGATATATATTTTTAGTATACTAGTACGTGCCCGTAAAAAAAAAAACAATAAAAAAAAAAAATAATAATAATAAAATAAATAAACCACACAGGCCGTTTCTTCGCTCTCACGTGCCCGTACGTGCGTGACCCGTAAGTTCGATATTATTCGCAGTTACGATTATTCGCAATTTATTTTTAATACCAATTATTCAATTAGCGCCAAGGTATTTTACCTTTTCGCAATGTCTGGCAAGGAAAAACAAAAAGAGAAGAGAAGAGAGAAAATTTACTTCCTGGTTCGGAGCATACCAGCACTCTGATGTTCCCGAAATTTATACACCGTCTAATATGAAAACGATCATAACTTGGGCCATTGTGTTTATCTATAAATGCGCATAAGAAATCGAGAAATTATTAGAATACACGAAGTCATCACTATCCGGAAGCCCGTCCGTTGTAACCCGTAATGGGGAACGCGGCTGAGGTTCCCTTCCCCATCGGCCACGCCCACGCAACAACGTGTCTTGCCATTGGTTTGGTAAATAAATGGCCATAACTTGGGAACCACTTGTCCGATTAATATCAAACCTTGAAAAGGCACATCCTCAGGTCCCCAGCAAATACCTGGCAAGTTTCAATTAGATCGGACCAGGGTTGTCGAGAAACAGCGGTCACACACACACACACACACAACACACACACACACACCACACACACACAGACACCACACACAGACACACACACAGATTGCTTTGTAATGATTATAGATAAGTATTAGATATATATTAGACTAGATATATATTTTTAGATATATTAGATATTATATTAGACTAGATATATTAGTATATTAGATATATATTAGACTAGATATTATTATATAATATTTTAGATTTAATATATATTAGACTAGATATATATTTTCTAATTTTATAGACTCCAGTGAGGCATCCTGTGTTGTGTACCTTGTCAAGGGATACAAAGGAACTTAAAATCTATAAAATGTTTAAAAAATATATAGCCATTACAAATGCTTCTCAGACTCAGATAATCTCAAACACTGGTCCATGGCACCTGCCTCAAAGATTTGTGCAGTTCTAAAGTTTCCTTAAAATAAACCCTGATTCATAGAGATAATACGTACTCACCGATGATTCGAAAATTTTCTTTTTCAGGAGGAAAATGATGTTTTTCTGATAAAACTAACGCAGCGTTTTTTCTCGTCATGCGCCTTCCACAGTGGAATTGTAGTTAATCCATCTATCGTTGAGTGGCGCCACTGTCCAATGCGAGTTTTATTGGAGTCGTGAGAGGGGGGTGATCATCATGCCCCAGGGATCATCTTGCCCCACTCTCCCCTACACATGACTGTTTTCAAATGATCGACAATGAAACGATGTTCGTCCGCATTAACCTTCATGTACCATAATAAAAGTATTTTCACTGTACACTATTATACATTAGTTAGCCATTGATGCAGCAAAGTTGCGGAAAACAACTCGAACGTTCCTTACACTCCCTGGTGTGTCACGGGCATGACGTCATCTTGATGGTGAAACGTAAGAACCTCCCACGGGACAGGTGTCGGAAACAATAGTCAAATCAGTCCACCAATTGGATTCGATTCCGCGTCGCAATCACGGCGTGATTACAACAAAACTTGCTTGGATACGTGGAAACGATCTTGAACGGCTAATAGGTGTAAAAATAAACTCGACCATTATTCACCTCGTTGGAAACATTTCAGGACGTCGAGTTCGACCAGCTGCCTGAAAAATGCCTCCTCCCTTCTCCCCCTCACCACCTTCCTCCCTTCTCCTCACCACCACCCTCCCTTCTCACTCATTACCACCGTGTTTTTCCTCCTGTCCGCCTCTACACCTGACCAGCCTTCCTGTTCCTCCTCCTCACACCCAATTTGTCCTGTCATCTTTCTCGTCCCCACCGGGGACCTCTGCTGGTCTTCTCTCTCTTCGAGCTCTAGCTAGATCCCTTCGTCCCTTCCTCCACCCTAACCTGTGGTTGCTTCTTCCGGTCCCTACTCACCACCCTCCCTTCTCCTCACCACCACGCCTCCTTCTCCCCTCACCACACCTCTTTGTACCTTCTCGCGCACGAGATCTCTCTCCGCCCCGTCCGACCACACCATCCGTTTCGCGTTCTCGCCGTTCTCACCATCACTCCTCTTTGTTATTGCGCCTTTGCTCTCCCCTTAGGACTTTATTGGATTGCCTCTCCATTGCGTCGCCCTCTCGTGTAACCGAACCTTGGCCTTCTCGTGCCCCGTCACAGCGGGGACCGTCTCGCTTCTCACTCAAGCACACCTCCCTTCTCCCTCACCACCATCCTCCTTCTCCCTCGCAGTCGCTACCTAGCCGGCTCTTTGTTGCTCGCTTCACCTGACCGACCTAGCCTTTTCCCGTCATTGCACCACCGTGCGCTCTCCCTCGGACTCGAGTCACCCTCCCTTCTCGCTCGTCACTACACCTTCCGTACGTGACCTGTTACACATCGCTGACCATCTCGGATGTCCTCCTTCTCCTCACCACCTCCTTCTCCCCCTCACCACCACCTCCCTTCTCCCCTCCCACCTACACCTTGCTCCTCTCTGCGCTCTCGCGATACACCTATTCCTCCGTCCGCTTTCCCCTCACCTACGCATCCCTTAGCGCTGTGCTTCCCCTCATGTCTCCACCCCCTCCCTTCTCCTCGTCATCGACCACCTCGTATACCTTCTCCCCCTCAACCACCACCTCCGCTTCTCCTCACCACCAATCCTCCTTCTCCCACCACACACCTCTGGTTTTGATGCTGGGGTAGTTTTGTTTTTGTTTGTTGGTGCGCGACGTGGCGTCCTCCCCCCTCACGCTACCATCCTCGTACCTTCTCGCCTTCACCTACCTGTTTGTTTTGTTGAGTGGATGTGTTCTGGGGGTTTTTTCGGTTTTTGTGTGGGGGGTGTGTTGCTTGGGTTTTACCGTGGGTTTTCTTGGGTTTTGTGGTTTTCATGTGTGTAGCCCCCGGTTGGTGGGTGTTGGCTGGTTCGAGCAGTTGGGGTTGGTTTTGTTTGGTTGCTCTTCTTCGTACTTTTGCGTCTTTATCTCATAGTTTTGGCCGGTGGGGGGTTTGGTGATTGGTGTGGATCTTCCTGCCCTGGCGTGTCTGGGGTTCTCCCTCCCACCACCACCCTCCCTTCTCACCCTCACCAACCATCCTCCCTTCTCCCTCACCACCACCCTCCTCACATCTCCTTCTCCCTCACCCACCACCCTCCCTTCCCCTCATCACCACCTCCCTTTCTCCCCTCATCACCACCCTCCTTCTCCTCTACCACCATCTCCTTCTCCCTCACTCACCACCCTCCCTTCTCCTCACCCTCCTCCCTTCATTCCACCAACCTTCTCTTTCTTCTCCCTCAAACCTTTTTCCACATCCATTCCCTCTCCCTCATCACACCACCCTCCTTCTCCTCACTCATTTTACTCACCCTCCCTTCTCCCTCACCACCACCCTCCTTCTCCCCTCACCACCATCCTCCCTTCCCCTCATCACCACCTTCCTTCTCCCCCTCACCACCACCCTCCCTTCTCTCACCACACCTCCCTCTCCCCTCACACCACCCTCCCTTCTCCCACCACCACCTCCCCTTCTCCCTCACCACCATCTCCTTCTCCTCACCACCCCTTCCTCTCCTTCTCACACACCCTCCTTCTACTTCACCACCACCCTCCTTCTCCCCTCACCACCATCCCTCCCTCCTTCTCCCTCACCACCATCCTCCTTCTCCCCTCACCACAACCCTCCCTTCTCCCCCTCACCACCACCCTCCCTTCTCCCTCACCCCCCCTCCCTTCCTCACACACCCTCCTTCCCCCTCACACACCCTTCCCTCACCACACCCTCCTTCTCCCCTCACCACCACCTCCCTTCTCCCCCTCACCACCACCCTCCCTTCTCCCCTCACCACTACCCTCCCTTCTCCCCTCACCACCATCCCTCCTTTCCCTCACCACCACCTCCCTTCTCCTCACCACCACCCTCCCTTCTCCCTCACCACCACCTTCCCTCTCCCCTACCACCATCCCCTTTCTCCCCTCACCACCATCTCCCTTCTCCCTCACCACCACCTCCATTCTCCTCCTCACCACCACCTTCCCTTCTCCCCCTCACCACCCCTCTTCTTCCCCCTCACCACACCTCCCTTCTCCCTCTCACATCATCCTCCTTCTCCCTCACCACCATCCTCCCTTCTCCCTCTCACCACCACCTTCCTTCTCCCCCTCACCACATCCTCCCTTCTCCCCTCACCACCATCCTCCCTTCTCCCTCACCACCACCTCCATTCTCCTCCTCACCACCACTTCCTTTCTCCCCTCACCACTCCTCCTTCCTCCCCTCACCACCACCCTCCCTTCTCCCCTCACCACCACCTCCTTCTCCCTCACCACCACCTTCCCTTCTCCCCTCACCACCATCCTCCCTTCTCCCCTCACCACCACCTTCCCTTCTCTCTCCCCTCACCACCATCCTCCCTTCTCCCTCACCACCATCCTCCCTCTCCCCTCACCACCACCTCCATTCCCTCCTCACCACCACCTTCCCTTCTCCCCTCACCACTACCTTCCCTTCTCCCCTCACCACCACCCTCCCTTCTCCCCTCACCACCACTCCATTCTCCCCCTCACCACACCCTTCCCTTCTCCCCTCACCACTACCTTCCTTCTCCCCTCACCACCACCCTCCCTCTCCCTCTACCATCATCCTCCCTTCTCCCCCCACCACCACCTCCCTTCTCCCCTCACCACCACCTTCCCTTCTCCCGCTCACACACCTCTTCCCTTCTCCCCTCACCACCACCTCCCTTCTCCCCTCACCACACCTTCCCTTCTCCCCTCACCACCACTTCCCTTCTCCCCTCACACCACCCTCCCTTCTCCCCTCACCACCACCTCCCTTCTCCTCTCACCACACCCACCCTTCTCCTCCTCACCACCACCCTCCCTTCTCTCCTCACCACCACCCTCCCTTCTCCCCTCACCACACCCTCCCTTCTCCTCTCACCACCACCCTCCTTCTCCTCACCACCACCCTCCCTTCTACCCTCACCACACCCTACTCTTCTCCCTCTCACCACCACCCTCCCTTCTCCTCACCACCACCCTCCCTTCTATCCTCACCACCAGCCTCCCTTGCCCGAACATCTGAACATTCTTCTGCCGGGCGTAAAGCGCGCATTTGGTCCGCCGAAACGATGGGTATGGCGAGGTACTCACAACAGATTTTGGTTTATATGTTCCGTTTTACAACTTGATAGATTAATCGTCGTGCGAGGTTCGACAGGTCACTGTTCGAGGTTTGACAGGTCACCGCGTGAGGTTCGACAGGTCACTGTTCGAGGTTTGACAGGTCACTGTTCGAGGTTAGACAGGTCACCGCGTGAGGTTCGACAGGTCACTGTTCGAGGTTTGACAGGTCACTGTTCGAGGTTTGACAGGTCACTGTTCGAGGTTTGACAGGTCACCGCGTGAGGTTCGACAGGTCACTGCATGACGATTGACAGGTCTCTGTGCGAGGTCCAACAGGTTGCCGTACGAGATTCGACAGGTCTTCATGCGAGGTTCGACAGATCGCCACGCGAGGTTCGACAGGTCTCTACGCGAGGTTTGATAGGTCTCCGCATGAGGATCAACAGGTCGCCATGCGAGGTTCGACAGGTCGCCACGTGAGGTTCGACAGGTCTCCACGCGAGGTTCGATAGGTCTCCACATGAGGATCAACAGGTCACCACGCGAAGTTCAACAGCTCGCGGCACGAGGTTCGACAAGTCTCCACACGAGGTTCGACAGGTCTTCGTGCGAGGTTTGACAGGTCGCCGTGTGAGGTTCAACAGGTCGTGGCACAAGATTCGACAAGTCTCCACATGATGTTCGACAGGTCTTCGTGCGAGGTTTGACAGGTCTCCGCGTGAGGTTCAACAGGTCGTGGCACGAGCTTCGACAGGTCTCCGTATGAGGCTTGACAGGTTGCCGTGCGAGGTTCGACAGGTCTCCGTATGAGGTTCAACAGGTCTCCGTGCGAGGTTCGAAAGGTCTATGCGCCAGGTTCGACAGGTTGCCATGAAAAGTTTGACAGGTCTCTGTGCAAGGTTAAACAGGTCTCTGTGAGAGGTTCAACAGGTCTCCGCACAAGGTTCGACAGGTCTCCGCGCGAGGTTTGACAGGACACCGTGTGAGGTTCGATAGGTCTCCGCGCGAGGTTTGACAGGTCTCCGCGTGAGGTTTGACAGGTCTCCATGCGAGGTTTAAAAGGTCTACGTGCGAGGTTCGAAAGGTCGCCGCGAGAGGATCGACAGGTCACCACGCGAGGTTCAACAGGTCTTCGTGCGAGGTAGGACAGGTTGCCATGCGTGCGACGTTCGACAGGTAGCTGCGTGAGGTTCGACAGGTCTTCGTGCGAGGTTCGTCAGGTAGCCGCGTGAGGTTCGACAGGTCTTCGCCCGAGAATCGACAGGTTGCTATGCGAAGTTCGACAGGTCGCCACGTGAGATTTGACAGGTCATGGCACGAGGTTCGACAAGTCTCCACATGAGGTTAGACATGTCTTCGTGCGAGGTTGGTCAGGTTACCTGGTGTGAGAGTTTCGACAGGTCACCATGTGAGGTTCGACAGGTCGCTGTGCGAGGTTCAACAGTACGCCGTGCAAGGTTCGACAGGTCTCCGTGCGAGATTTGACAGGTTGCCATGCGAGGTTCGAAAGGGCTCCGTCTGAGGTTCAATAGGTCTCCGTGCGAGGTTCGAAAGGTCGACGCGCCAGGTTCGATAGGTTGCCATGAAAATTTCGACAGGTCTCCGTGCAAGGTTCGACAGGTCTCCGCACGAGGTTCGACAGATCTCCGTATGAAGTTCAACAGGTCTTCATGCAAGGTTCGACAGGTCGCCGTGTGAGGTTCGGCATGTTGTGCAAGATTTGGCAGGTCGCCGCACAAGGTTCAACAGGTCGCCGCGCGAGGTTCGATACGTCGCCACACGAGGTTCGACAGGTCGCCACGCGGGGTTCGACAGGTCATGGCACGATGTTCGACAAGTCTCCACACGAGGTTAGACAGGTCTTCGTGCGAGGTTGGTCAGGTTACCTGGTGTGAGAGTTTTGACAGGTCACCAGGTGAGGTTCGACAGGTCGCTGTGCGAGGTTCGACAGTATGCCGTGCAAGGTTCGACTTGTCTCCACGCAACGTTCGACAGGTCACCGCGCGAGGTTTGATACGTCGCCGCACGAGGTTCGACAGGTCGCCGAGCGGGGTTCGACAGGTCTCCACGCAAGGTTCGACAGGTCGCCGCGTGAGGTTCGACAGGTCGCCACGCAAGTTTCGACAAATCGCTGTGCGAGGTTCAACAGATCGCTGCATGAGGTTTGAGAGGTCTTCGTGTGAGGTTCGACAGGTCGCTGTGCGAGGTTCAATAGGTCTCCACGCGAGTTCGACAGGTCGCCATGCGAGGTTCGACAGGTCGCCACGCGCGGTTCATCAGGTCGCCCGCGAGGTTCGACAAGTCGCCGCACGAGGTTCAACAGGTCGCCACACGAGGTTCGACAAGTCGCCGCACGAGGTTCGACAGGTCACCATGCGCGGTTCATCAGGTCGCCACGCGAGGTTCGACAAGTCGCCGCGCGAGGTTCGTCAGGTCGCCACGCGAGGTTCGACAGGGCGCCGCGCGAGGTAACAACAAGTCGCTGTGCGAGGTTCAACACGTCGCCGCATGAGGTTTGAGAGGTCTTCGTGTGAAGTTCGACCGGTCGCTGTGCGAGGTTCGATAGGTCACCGTGTGAGGTTCGACAGGTCGTCGCGTGAAGTTTGACAGGTCTTCGTGTGAGGTTCGACAGGTCGTCGCGTGAGGTTCGACAAGTCGCTGTGCGAGGTTCAACACGTCGCCGCATGAGGTTTGAGAGGTCTTCATGTGAGGTTCGACAGGTCGCTGTGCGAGGTTCGACAAGTCGCCACATGAGGTTTGAGAGGTCTTTGTGTGAGGTTCGACAGGTCGCTGTGTGAGGTTCGACAGGTCGCTGTGCGAGGTTCAACAGGTCCTCGCGTGAGGTTCGACAGGTCTCCACGTGAGGTTCGACAGGTCGTCGCGTGAGGTTCGACAGGTCTCCACGTGAGATTCGACAGGTCTCCACGTGAGGTTCGACAGGTCTCCACGTGAGGTTCGACAGTTTGCTGCGTGAGGTTCGACAGGTCGCCGCGTGAGGTTCGACAGGTCGCCGCGTGAGGTTCGAGCAAGATTCACGCGAGGTTCGATAGACATCCACGAACCATTTTCCCTCGGAGCGCGATCTCAAAAACATTTTAATTCTCCCGAAAAGTTTGCATGAAGGAAATGCGTGAAAGTGACTCATTCAATGTGTCTTACATCGTAATCTGAAGAACATCACCCAAATATCAGTATCGCAAACACACTGAAATCACTACTGAAACAAAGAGCACTACCTTGTCCACATCACCAAGAAGTTTGTTTAAGTTGAGGAAGTACATCAAGTGCGTTTTGGGAATTTTTAACAGGCGGGTGTTCGCTTTTCATGGAAGCAGTTATAGATTCAAGGTCCGCGGACCCACCTCATACAGACCCTCCACCCTCTCCTTTACACCCCTCAGCCCCCCTCCATCCTCCTTCCACGGAGTACTTCCACATCTGTCAAACACCTCGGGATTACATCAACCCGATATGTACAACAAGCCAGCACGGGTGAAGCCTGCTGAGATATTAGAGGGGATATTTCGGGCGCTAACCGTTTACACGCTCATCAAGGTATAATACATCACTTCTTATTCAAATGTGAACATTACCGAGCGTGCAAATACAACAAGCGAGTGCAGTGTTCCGATGTACAGAACCATG
Source organism: Eptatretus atami (assembly GCA_035128595.1). Taxonomy (NCBI): domain Eukaryota; kingdom Metazoa; phylum Chordata; class Myxini; order Myxiniformes; family Myxinidae; genus Eptatretus; species Eptatretus atami. Next base: position 78,875,874 of record CM068966.1, on the reverse strand, counting down.
GTATGTAAATAAATCAGAGGACGCTGAGAAATGCGTGTAATGTAACACCGAGCGCACAGCGTGGGATGCCCATGGCGAGAGAACGACGAGTTCTTTAATACATTTCGCAATTGCCTCGAGTTTGTTGTTTCAAGTAGAACGTTTACTATACTTTACAACTTCCCAAAAAAATTAAAATCCCAACATTGCTCGAAGAAATGTCCGCGCCGAGTCGTATACGTGTTACCGTTTCAATCCCGTCTGTTGTTCTGTTTTCATGGACGACGATTGCATTAACGAGGTGTAATAATTCATTGTTTACATGTACAGACGGTGCTTTATAATAAAGGTAAACGACGATCGTTTACATATGTGCGTGAATGATTAATAATGAAATGAGAAGTTTGATCCTCCACACCCTCTCCCCCTTTACCCTCGCCCCTCAGACCCCCCCTCCTAAACTAGTACGTCATTGCCTCCATATTTTCCAACACCCCCCCCTTTACTCTCGACCCCCAGACCCCCCAAACTAGTACATCATTGCTCCATATTTTCCAACAACCCTCCTTTACTCTCGACCCCAGAACCCCCCAAACTAGTACGTCATTGCTCCACATTTTCCAACACACCCCCTTTACCCTCGACCCCTACACCCCCCCAAACTAGTACTTCATTGCTCCATATTTTCCAACACACCCCCCTTTACCCTCGACCCCCAGACCCCCCAAACTAATACATCATTGCTCCATATTTTCCAACACATCTCCCGGTTTCTTTTGCTTTGACGCTCGTCCAACGTGAAACGCATTTGATGAACAATCTTGCGAAAGAGTTATAAATCAGGATTTGGAGGAAATGAATGGATGAATAATTGAAACATTCCGGTTTGGGGGGATAATCGCGGGGTGCGCCTTGGGGGCGTTGGGGTATCCAGGGGCGCGTGGGGTGTGTGCTGGTCTTGTGAGCGTTTCAGATCATGCTGCGGGGATGTAATGAAACAATAACCTGTCTTAATGGACCACGGCTTAGGTCGAGCAAACCTGACTCGTGCACATGTGTAAGGGAAATCAATGGGTGAATATATTTGAGGCTACTTTGCCTATTGCGCTTCTGGCCATACAACACAGGTTTCTCTATGGTGAATACAGTGCGGTTACGTGGAATTGGGGGGATCCGTAGCTCGACTGTGGTAAGCGTAACACGGTCCATGTGATTTGAGTAGGTCAGATTGCCATGTAACAGGGAGTTGTCAGAGTTAGTCGTTTTGTTACACGTGACGCTGAGGACGCAGCGTATGTAATTTATAGTCAGGGTAAAAATGCGTAAACACCTCTTGTTTGTGGGCAGGACCAGGTGAGGACTTCCCATCACAAAAGGCACACGTGTCACACGTGTAGGAAAAGGCCATCATGATCTCTCTGGCCAGTGTGTGAGAGATATCGAAGCGTAATGTGCTGTGGAGCCCAGAAGCCGGCAATGGATATATTTTTATTGGGGACACCCCAAGGGTTGGAAGTCCCGAAGGATGATTCCGCCCAGAAGGACGAAGGGGAGCTAAGAGCACAGACACACTGGAGAGCTCCCGGTGGGCAGGAGGAGTGTGAAGAAGAAGCAGGGAGGATTGACACCGGGAAGAAGGTCCTTGTGAAGACAGAAAGGAGAGAACGGGACTCTCGACATGCAGGAGGACGAGTGTGAAGAAGAAGTGTCGAAAGGGACGTGAGGGCTCGTGTAGGGTGCACCCCCATTGTGGCTGGCTTGTCTCATCATTGGCTTACTTTGTCTTTGCCTCACTTCATAGCTGGCTCTCGTTGTCTTGCTCCTGCGTCCAAATTGGGCTGCATCGACACAACGCATAGCCAAAGGGAAGACCTCACCTGCGATTTTAATATTTGTAAAAGTGTGGTCTTCTGCGCCTAGTGTAGGTTAGATTTTATTTATTTTTCTTTTCCTTGTATATAAGTTTGCGTGTTCCATTCTCCCTTTTTGTGTCTGATTCACTTGGAATGTTCTGAACTGCTCGTCACATCCACCTTTTCCCCCATATTCATTATAAATAAACCCTTTAAAAGGTAAGAAAATGCGATCGAGCCATCTGCCTCCTGTGCGTGCGCGGTCAATTTTGGTGCATTTGAGTGACCTTGCGTCATTTTATATATAGTTTGTACATTTTCTGTCAATGTAAGTCTGATATTGAATTTAGAAAATGCTAATTAAAAAAACAAAAAATTTTGATTATTTTTTCCTTAAAATTGAGATAGCATAA
>CM068966.1:78862271-78873619 GCA_035128595.1 Eptatretus atami | reverse complement strand
TGATTGAGCGAAATGAGATACATTTCTGAATTCAGCATGCAAGAAGCATATAAGGTCCGTTGAGAAAACCTAGACCTCTGAAATGACGCAGACCAGTGTTATCGTTGGTGATGCAATTTCGACACTCTTCAGCTTCCAAGATCTCTTGATCTCATTTTTGAGGTCCTGGTATTTGGTCATTTTCTTGATTTCTCCATTATTTAGGCCAAAATCGCTGGGTACTGATACCTCAATCAGCAATGCTGTCTTTTCCTTTTTGTTCCTGAGAACGGTCTGATCACAAGGCTTTGTTTTCTTTGTTCACACTCGATGGGATGATCAGGTCGTACGTGAGCATGACGTCCTCATTTTCAATGATAACCTTTGTTCGTGTTTCCATGAGTTTTCTCGAACTGGGATACTGAAATTTTTGTAGATACACCAATGAATCACTTTGCATACCTTTGTTGTGCCGTTGTGTGTAAAGTTGTTCTGATAATAGATTTTTACATCTCAAAAGTAGGTAACTAGTACTTTCTGTTTCTGTCTTGTAGAATCCACACTTGTCCATCTGGCTCAGTCTCACCATATTTTTAAATCCATTGGTGTAGTGTCCTTAATCTTCGGCATTTATTATTATTTGTTCTCTGTCCTAGTTGTGCTGACCTCTTCTTAACCATTCCAATGAGCCTTCTTTGTCGATCCCAACTCGGTCCAATTCTTTTTTGTATTTTCCTGCTCTTTTGTCATTCTCCCAGTTGTTAGTGTATATTAGTTGATATTTCTTTTTATATATTTATTTTGTCTTTTTTGCAATTGTTGGGACTGTATTTGTTGCTGTTTAATTTTCCTGTGCGGTATCTTCTATTCGCACCTGTTTTTGGAAATTCCTTTCAAGGTGAGTTAGGGATGCTTTATCAGGTTTGTTTAAAAATTGAATCTGATAGTTTGTTGAGCATTTCACTTACTCAGCTGGTCCAACACGCGTCGCTCTGTGCACCTGGTTAAGTTCCATCAGACCACTCCCTCCCTCTTGTCTCAGCAGGTACATTCTCAGGATGCACTGGTTTTTATAGAACATTTTGTGGATGGTCAGGAGTTTTCTTGTTTTGATGTCGAACATTGATTTCTGATATCTGACTTAACGTGAGAGCTGATTGGATATTCCCTCCATTCACAGGTGAGAGATGTGGGTGAGTCTTTCTTTATTATTTATATATTGACTGCTTTTGACATTTGCACATGGTACATGCTTGGGAGCCTCATTAGTATGTAACATTCAAAGATTTTTACCCTGAAGAGTGCAGCACGAAAAGCTTTGGTCACTATTATGTCATGTTTGTTTGTATCCATATATACATATATATATATATATATATATATATATATATATATATATATATATATACACACATATATATCGAAAGACCCACCCACATCTCTCGAAACACCGTAGCACTTACCTTGTGTAGGTCTTTTGGGTTGCTTTACACAGCTTCTTCAGTAGAGGAGTGTGGGAAGGGTCAATTTAAAAAAATATATATATACATGCACACACACACACACACAAAATGGACTCGTCGCCGAGTGGAATGGCATGATTGAAGTGCAATAAGAATTCCCCTCCGGCTCTTCTCCTCCACCAATCCCCCTTTCCTCCCCAAACCCCTCCCGGGTGTAATCCTCTAACTCAAACACGGGTCTTTGTTATAAATAGGGAATTTCCTTACAACGGTGTGAAAGCAGCTCGAGCCAGAACAAAGGACTTGTACGGAGTGCGCCCGGGGACGAGTCTTTTGCGTATTGTTTCAACATACGAGGCTGTTCCTCTGATTATGGTGTTATTTCTCAGAGTAGAAATAAATTCGTCTCGCCAGGCGCTGTCTGAATATTTATTTGGTTCTCATCAACGGCGGTCCTGGTACCAGGTCCTCAGAGCGCCTGTTGGACGCTCATCAATTCGCCGTCGAGCATGTTCGTGTGTTCCATTCAAGGGTTATAAACATTCGCGGATCGGATACGAACAGCCTTTCCCCGAAAGCCTTTCCGACGACCCCTGCAGGAGAGGCCGCGGATCTTCTCTCTAGCAGATGCGTGTCCGAACCTCGGCAACTCGTCCGCAACACCGTGTACGTTTCATAGATCGTTCGAGGGGGTCTCTTCCCACGAGCCTCAAACACCCGGGGTCTTTTCCAAACGAAACAGTCACTCGGTGCCTCCTTTCCGGGAGCTAGATATGGGAAGCTCTCGAAGCGTTTATTTTTCTACTGGACCATCAAATGAGAACAAGTCAGCGGATCTTATTCGTGTGTGTGTGTGCAATTTGAAAACACATGGATCGACAACCCAAAGGACACACTCATGTTCTTTGACTGTTTGACGACAAGATTCCATTGCAAGTGACCGTTCATTGGACGACCTTCTTCTCTCTAATATATATATATATATATATATATATATATATATATATATATATATATATATATATATATATATATATATATATATATATATATAATGGGGTGAAAGAACACCCCAAGGCAGAGTACCCTTTCTGTATTGTACTCTCCTCTTCTCTCCCTTCACATCAATTTGCATGTCAAACCCACCGCTCATCACGTGATGCAGATGTTCATTTCGGTTCCAGGGTCGGGGAGCGCCACGTCGTGACCCGTAACGTGGACCCCAAACTCGGTGTAACGACCCTCAGATAGTCGAGCGTGTGGCTGCCCTAAGTCATCGTGGAATTAGAACGCCTGCTGGAGACAAAAGTCCCGAAACATCAACATTTGGATTATAATGTAAGCTCTGCTGAGCCTGCTTTGTTTGACGACAAGGTTACAAGGCGTGATTAATGGCTCGCTCCCGGCTGCCCGCCTGGCTCGCCCAGCGTCCATTTCAGCACGTGTGAGAAAAAGCGAAGGGTCCACTCTACGGGCGCAACCAAGCGGGACTCTCTCTCGTACTTACAGCATCGCAGCACAGGCTCATGTGAACTACTGTCATTGTCCGGAAAGGAAGGGGGTTTGGGGGCGGGGGGAGGTTCTTTAAAGACAATGACAAATCTAAAGAGCAGAGGGTTCGGTGACACTTATTAAACAATGATCTGAAGAAGTTCGAGACGCTGAAAGCACTAAAGTTTAACATTCAAAGTTTGTTTAGACTTCTGCTCACTGCCAGGCTCTTTGGGTCAAGTTCTGTGAAACTTTGCATGCGGTCGCTCTTCGCGTGGCTGAACCGTCATAAAAAAGTTTCTCCATCACCAATAGTAGTTCCTTTCAATTACGTGAGGACTGGCAGTATGGTCACGTGACACTGTTGTAAAATTGGCACAGCTGGGTAGAGTGTAATTGCAGCCTGCTGTACTACAGGTAGAGTGTCATAACACCTGGGTAGAGTAGGTGAGGGAGGGCGAGCAGGTAATTAAATATATATATATATATATATATATATATATATATATATATATATATATATATATATATATATATATATAATTATGAGGTGCAATAGGTCGAAGATGAGATGGGTCTAAATAGGACCAAGGAGTGAATTCGTAACCACCCACATTCCACCACCTTTCTCTGTACACCTCGGAATTTATGAGGACATCTTGTCCTCGCCATCCATCACTCGTGCTCCGGATTTATTATAAACCACCGTTTGTGCTTTTAAGAAATTCTGTCAACAATATGAAGTGGAGAAGAGTGATTGCTGCTGTACCCCAGTCCTCTAATTATGTAATGTACAAGGGTTGAAGCTTGTGATATATGAAACATAAAAAGTTAATAAACACTGCTTGGGAAAACAGTACAGAAGGTCGATCTAGTTAGTACCCGAGGTGTGCGTCTCTCATGGCCCTGGTAAGAAAACGCACGCGGCTTATGGAAGAGGTCATCGACATTGGCCATCCGAAGGACTAGACGGGTTGTGCATGTTAACCTCAATGCTCGTTTCACAGATGTAACAAGAGAAAGTGAATGTATGCAATGGTTGAAATCACCTGTCCTGCTGATATTAGGCTCGTCAGTGTCATGTCATAGTGTCAGTGTGCTTCTTTGGTTGATTTTAATATTTCTGGCTTAAAACCTTCTGACTGGTGATCAGCAGGGCAGAGACAATGTGCTCATGTGGCAAGCAACACTTGTTACTGGCAGGTTGTGCAGCAAGCGCTGTGAAGGGACTCGATTTGTGCCCTGCTGCCTCATCAAGTTAGGGGGTTCGATTCAGGAATATTAATGAACCTTATATGGTCACGAATAAACGATCACCAGCATGTTGGCCTGATGAGCCCACAACAAGGGTGAAATCCAGATCGACATCTCTGCTTTCATCTATTCATGACCATAGGCTTTAAATTTCAGTCTGCAAATCCTTGAGTACCATACAGATGCCTCCGAGTTTGGAGCTGATGTGTTGATATAATTTATTTACATGACGTCAGTATCATGTCACAGGGTCAGTGTGCTTCTTTGGTTGATATATATATATATATATACACCAGTATATGCCTGTTGTTGGCTTAATGGTGAGGGTGGTGGGCTTGGGATCCTAAGGTCCTGAGTTCAAAATCCCGCTCAGCTGTTGAATTAATACCAGGTGGGGTTAACTCGGCCTGTCATCCTTCCGAGGTCGGCAAAATGAGTGCCAGCTTTCTGCTATCCTGTGTCGGAGTGACGACCCATCCAGGATTGTACCCAATAGCCAAGGAGACTGCGTAGACAGCACCAACACTCTGCACAGAGTATGGTCCCAATGGATGGATGGATGGATATACCAGTGGGGTATATTTACACATTGGAAGCAATAACGAACCGTGCTTCGTACGTATGTGCATAATAAATAGCAGCAGTTGCAGCATGACCTAATTATTTTTTTCACCTTTTGTTGCCTTGATGGTCCAACAAAAGGATACGATAATTATTTAATTTTAAAAGTGATTCTTCACCATTGAGAAGAGAAGGAGGAGGACATTGGGACCATACTCTGTGCAGAGCATTGGTGCTGTTTAAGCAGTCTCCTTGGCTATTGGGCACAATCCTGGACGTGTCACCACTCCGACACAGTATACCAGTATGCTGGCACTCATTTTGCCGACCTCGGAAGGATGACAGGCCGAGTTAACCCCACCTGGTATTAATTCAACAGTTGAGCGGGATTTGAAATCAGGACCCTTGGATCCAAAGCCCACCACCCTAACGATTAAGCTAACACCAGGCATACTATCATTTCTACCATTGAGAGATAGGGCCAAAAACGATATATTGCATGGTATTTCAAAAAAGTGTTGGGCCCGATATGTTCTCGTGGATCAGGTATTACGTGGCGGAGGTATGCACTCTACCAAGTGTCCTTCTAGTTTTATTCTTAAATAATCAGAATCACTCCAATTTAACACAGGTGGGAGCCAATTAATTTGGTGTGTGATTTTGAAGGTGATTGGTTGCACCTGAGCTAATTTACATTTGCTTTTATAATGAGGCTGGACACTTATCCAACCAAGATATTCTACTTTTGTATTTTTCATTAATTTTCTGAAATTAGTAGAATTTGTTTTTCACTTGGAAGTTGTCGGTTACGATGTGTAAATAAAAATGGAAAAAGTCTGATTTAATGCAATTTATTTCCAGGTTATAAGGCAACAAAAGGTGAAAATTTTTAATGGGGTGTAGACTTTCTGTCGGCACTGTATTTACCCTTGGCAGTTGCTTTGTGATCGCAGATATCTAGTTTCAATTGAATTTGAATACTGTCTACAGAGTTCAGTCGATGATCGAGGAACAACTTAACTTCAACTGAATTTTGTATTTTCAACGCAAGAATATGAATTGGAACACGAACCTGCAGTTTAGCAGTACTTTGGCTCTGAAATTGGCAAATTGTATGGAATCTTGTCCCGATCGCACACGCGCACAGAGGAGTAAGGTAAATTTTTAGTTTGTCTGCCCGTCTGGCAGTCAAACAAGATTTGAAATCATTCCATACAGGAAATTTGCTTTTTTAGCGATGTTATGAAGGACACAAACAACAGGCCTGAATAACTAATTTAACGTGTTACATTAGGTGTTAGTAAAAGACGGTGCATCAACGGCAGTAAACTTCATAAAAAGTTCATTTTTGGCAGCGTCTCGCGTACATAGAGAGCTCGGCGTTGTTGTTCTTCTTGTTCTTCTTCTTCTTGTTGTTCTTCTTCTTGTGAAGACAAAACCTTAACCTCGAGGACTCAGCTCTTGTATATACAAGATCTGGATCTCCTTAAATACTAAGCACATGTACACATCCTCGCATTGACGGTGCCTTTTGAGAGCATCTATCATGAACTTTTAAATATATTCGGACATTTGCTTTAAAGTTTCGAAAAGTTCACGTTACTATTTAAAGATTATTCCATTTATCGTATTGTAATTTCGTAAATACATTATTTATTTCGTAAATACACTATATATCGTAAATACACTGACGGGTCTCGCTATTGGCTTAATCAAGGCACGTGACGAAATATCGGAAGTTGTTTTTTTTTGTTTTTGTTTTTGTTTTTTTTTAGCCGACAAAACCTTTAGGACGCTGCTCTTGGACACATTTGTCCTTGTTTTTCTACAGCCTTTAAAACCTTCATTTTATTTCAAATTTATTATATACTGGAACACTGTAGACCACATATCGCTTTCTTAGCAGTTCCAAAAACCTCCGTTTATGAGTACTTCGACAAAATATTACACCATTTATACGCCATCTCGACCAATCAAATTTGATGCTTGCTCTCTCAGGGTTGGGGAACATCGAGATTCAGACAAAAGCCCGACGCATGGAAACGTAGATCGTGCTCGGAAATGCAAACAAGAGTTTAAAAGACCCTTCTCATGTCCTTTATCTGAACACTGTGTGTTGTAAGGTTTTCTATGAACTTGAACATTATTATTATCCACATTAAAATCAACAACACTTTGTCTACAATACCATGTAACAAAATAAAAATAAAAATGATTGGATAATAGGAAAGTACTTGACAAGTTTGAAACTGCACGTGTTGAACCTCAGGTCATCCCCCATCCAAACTCATGCTTTCTTCCACCCCATATTACCCCAATTCTCAAGTTCAGACACCTCTCGATTTGAGAATGCCCACTACAAATAACGTCATTTCCTCTGCATGACTGGCTAATTGACGTACATTTTGATTTGTTTAAATGCCTTTGTCCTGTTTTATGTCCACATGTATGTCCAGTATTAATTGTGCTGTACTTACTTTATATATACTTTAATAACTTTACAACACTCCTTATGGTTTTTAATTCTCCTTATTGACTATTTATATTGTTTTTCCTCTTAATATGGTGTTTTTATCTTGGTTTCAATCAAATTCTCGTCTGTTCCGCTTTCAGAACCATTTCGTTTTGAGAACAGGGTCCAGTAATGCAACTCGTTCTCAAACTGGGAGTTGTCTGTGTTCCCCTTTTTCCTTGTTCCTTTTCTGTTTCATTCCCGTTTTCCCCCTTCCTCTTCTTTGTGTGTTGCATTCAGCTTGTGTGCCGCTTGTTCACCCCCATGTGTCCTTCTCCCTCTCCCCTTGATCTCACACTCACTTCTACTGTTTCCCCCTTTCCATTTTGTTCCCTTCCATTCTGCTCTAACTCTTCCATGAGCCTCAACCATGTATCCGGTAATATGAGACTTTCAAAATATTATAATAATAAAATGGTTTGTTCAATTCCACATATCACAACAGCATGTCGAATTTCATATGGATTACATCATTTTTAAAAAAGAAGATGATAAAACAGGAAGAAATCGATTATTATTGTAAGAAATTATGAATTCAAAAAAAAAAAAGGTGAAAGAGTTAAACTATGAAATAGCAATAAACAAATAAATAAAATACGTAGACACACAACACTAACATCAAGTTACTTCAGCTAGCACAATTATGATAACATCAAATCCACTTTTCATTTAAAATATGAACTAAGTAACGTAAAGCACTGTTCTTCAAACCTTTATTTTACAACAGAATTCAGGGATTTGGGCAATCCACCTAAAGATCCTTGTGGAGCTATTAACGGGAATTTTTTTGTTTTACAAATAAATTTGTAGTTCCAAAAGTTTTTTTCCATGAAAGCAATGTAAAGTGATTTTCTGCATTCTTCCAGACTCGGGAGTGAATACTGTGTTAAAACTTGTTGGTAAGTTCTATATTTGGATCCCAATACTATGTGAAGAGCACCTTTTTTGGGGGGGGGGGTTTAAAAACTCTTTCAATGCGAAAATGTTGGTGTTTTGTAAGTGCTCCGCTCCAGACAGGTGCTGCATATTTGGTAAGAGACCGAATATTAATTTTGAAAATAGTGAGCAAGTCTTGGGGTGGGAAACCATGACGTTTCAAAAGACATAACGTGAAGTTTACTATTTGTATATTTTCTCGATATTCTCCACCATAGACGTAACCGTGAGCCCGGTGGCTGTGCGAACAGATCAGATCTGTGGACACCACTATCGAGCTTATGGGGTCTCTTCAGGTTATGGCCTGCCCTGTCCCCAGGACACTCCACTGAAAAGCGGGTCTCTCGGGGTCATCCGACCAAACCCGTGGGAGCGGATCCTCCTGACAAGCGGTGAGGTACTACCTCTGCTGCTCCGGAAAGGCTCCCAAAACCCCTTGGGTACTCCTCCCTTCTCTCCCTTCCCTACACCAGGTCTGAAAGCGAATCAACCATATGGACCGAGATCGGTGGCGAACTTTTATCAATTTTATTGATGGCTGCTGCTCGTCAATTCTCGCGGCCCTCACAGCAGTGCATGGCCAGCGGGTTACCGTCGACATGTGCAGGTACGGGGGCTGGGTGGTCCGCTTCGCTTTGGAACACGAGGCTTGGTGGCTCGACTGCACCGCTGTTCTCACTGGCTATACACCAGTCACTACACAGCCAAAGGTGTCTGCATCCTCCACCAGGGAGTGGGTCTTTACCCACCCAGGGCAAACTTGTAGGAAGGTGCCGCTTGACCTGTTTTGCGGGGAACTGAATTACCTAAGGAGATCACCAGATGGTTTGTTGGCGTTCTCTTACTTGGGTAGGTCTTTACCAATGGGGAAGCCAGTGGAGAATGAGGCACTTCGGAAACACAAAGCAGCCCTTCTTGAGCATCACGTGACTGCCTCCAACCTGTTGTCGGATGCACGGAAGTTAGCGTGCCAGTGGGCGTCGTATAATGTGATGTCCATCTGGCCACATCCATTTGCTCCGACCTCAGGCTCTTGCCTGGAGAAATCCAGGGGGCAAAGCGGCCTCACCACCTACTTAAATGAGGTCGTGATGCGTGTAGATCCGAGTGCCTCGGCAAAGTGGTATAGCGACCCACCAGAGGGTGTTTATTTGGATGATTGGCAAGTCTATGTTCTCGCTGCCAGGATGTGTGACCAGCTCCTTTCAGAGTTGGACTTTGACGTGCCGCCAAGGACCGAGGTAATCGCACTTCCCGAAAGGGGATGGAAAGCCTACATCATGAAGAGATCCCCAGGAGCTCTTGTAGCCCTCCTGCATACTTGCTTTACGCAGATCATAGCTTCTTTAAAGAAGGACCATGTGCTGGCGCAGGTGTTAAAGGGTGAGCATGACGGTGCAAGATGGTCGATGATTCCGTATCCACTTCCTGGCCTGCGTGTCGTCCTTTCTGTAGATTTGACCTCCATGACAGACCTCCTTCCACTCGACCTTTGAAAGGCCGTGTGATTGAGGGGTCACAGAGGGGCTTCATCTTCCAGAATGGATGGACCGAGCTGACGAAGAGGGTCTCGGTCGGGGTGCTAGGCCTTGGGCCACAGATGGTAAAGTAGCCCAATGGTGAACAGGCAGTCAGCCAGCGGGGAGTCCTAATGGACCTCCCACTGTCTTGGCCGATCCTTAACATCATTAACCTTTGGTGGGTGCAGTCCGCTATAACATCAGCGAGATGAGCCGTTTGGCACCTTCATGAACATGGTGCATGAGATAGTCATACTTTGTCACATGAATGCAGAGGTAGTACCTTCCCGCTTTTCATGAGGACCCGCTCCCACGGGTTTCATTAGATGACCCCAGGAGACCCACTTTTCAGGGGAGTGTCCCGGGGACAGGGCAGGCCAAAACCTGAAAGAGACCCCATAAGCTCGACGGCGGTATCCACAGATCTGACGGTATTTAAATCATTTTGAATATAAACACCTAAAACTTCCGCCATGCATACATTATGGAGCTGATGGTTTCCCATCTGCACAATCAGCTCATTTGGAGGATCTCACATAAATGAAATATCCATTTTGACACATTGTGCAGGGTTTAATCTCATGTTATTGCATTGAGACCATTTTCAAATGTTATTGGCTGCTAATTGTATATTTAAAAGCTGGTGTGATTGACAGACGTTGAACCAGTTAAGTCATCAACCTATTTTGAATGTATACAGTTCATTCGACAGAGTGCATCATTGATTATCGCTAAAAAATATATATATATATATATCGGTCGTAAGCATGTTCCTTGACAAACTCCTGCATCGAGTGATTCGAGTGATACCTAATCCGAGCGAGTAACATGATAGCATATACACTGCTGATGGGAGAACAAGAAATCGCAGATCCAAGGAATAATAGAGAGGGACGTATGACGAGATCAATGAGCTTTACGATCACAATTGTGTGATCGATTTGATCAAAAGCTTTGTGAAGTTCATTGAAATGAAAGAGGAAAATGATTTGGCCTTTTTCTGCATTGATATATGTAGGATGTAACACGTTAGTTAATGAGGCAGTGTCAAGTGGAAAGCAATTTACAGTACCCAAAGTGGTGCAGATAAAGTTTAGGAGGAATATCATGTAGGATCCATCTTGCAATGAATGATTCAGTGGTCTTAGCAAAATGATCTGCAAGGACATTGACCTTAACTTTTCCAAAGAGGGAGGATGAGTTTTGGGTATCGGGACAACTACGGTGCGTTTCCATGCATCTGGGACCTTTCCTTGTTGAAAAGAGTTCATTATTGGAGTTCGAGGTGTTGCTAGCTCAATAGGGAATTCACAGATAAAGCATGCAGATATCCCGTCAGGCCCACCAGAAGTTTTTTGCCAAATCATTGCAAATATTTATTGTACTTCCCATGGGCTTACAGTTGGACATGGTTTTGGAGCTGGAAGGGAAGCCGGAAGCAACGTCTGATGAAGAGGGTCTAGATCAGAAGAAACATCAATAAAATAATCATTAATATCATTCACGATCACCAAATCATCCTCCATGTCTACTCCAGGCACAGATATTGGCACGTTGATCCTGTTGGTTTCCGGTTAAAACACGGATTTCACGTTGGTTTCCGGTTAAAACATGGATTTCACATTTGTTTCC
>CM068966.1:78825483-78852881 GCA_035128595.1 Eptatretus atami | reverse complement strand
CTGAAATCCACATCAACACCCTCTCACCGAAAGGGTTGCATTCTCAAGCAACGTGCCGGGGTGGAACAACCCACATCCCCATTGAAAAAAACCTGCACTGATTAATTATTATATATGCATAAATGTGTATATATATTACATTAATATATATATATATATTGAAAAGTCACTCGGAGAGCACATACAACCACCATGTAATGCTGATCCACGAGAACGTGTCAGGCCCATACAATTTGAGATATGCAATATTTCGTTTTTGCCCTCCTCTCTCAATGGTGAGAATCACTTTAATAATTAAATAATTTTCGTATCCAGATCCGGATTCGAATCTTCACAAAAATCGAATCAATTCGTCCTTGCCACACACTGAACCTGACCACCAAGTTCATCCGAATTCATCCACAACTTTTTGAGATATCGTGCTATATATAATTTTGGCCCTATCTCTCAATGGTGATGAATCACTTTAAAATTCTAGTAGTCAGATCGGATCCGGATCTTCACCAAAATCTAATCACTTTTCCTTTGTCACACTTTGTCACACACCGAACCTGTCCACAGAATTTCATCCGGATATGTCCACAACCTTTTGATATATCCTGTACACAAAACAAACACAGGAAAGGGTGAAAACATAACCTCTTTACCTTCGTGGCAGAGGTAATAAATATTGTAGTGCATCCAACATGCAGGCATAATAAATATTAAGATTTATATATTTGATGATGTAGTGTGAGAGAGTCTTATATCAAGAGCACGAGGTTAAGACAAACTAAAAATGTTGCATATTTATAATTAATTTAAACAATGACCAAAAAAATGGCAAGTCATGTGACCCAAAATGCAATTTAATTAAACAGCAATATTTAAAGGTTGCTGTGGTGTATGGGCTGGAGTGCTGTAGGGGCTTCATTACTTCGATTATTGTGATTAACAAATTGCTCATTACTAAAATTACTTAATAATAGCAATATTAAAAAGATATTCAATATAGTTAGGCACAACAGAGTTCAGAGATATGGACATAGGATCTTTTGTGATTGCTTCGTTTCTCATGTATCGCAGGGTACGTGTCTCGATGGTTCACAGATTGCCCCCTCAAAAGAGCAATTTTTTGGAGGGTGTATTGGTGGAAACGGCAAATTCAACGTCAAGTGATGATGTGGACCGTGACATGTGGTACATGTTTACCTACTAGACAATGGCGTTCCGCTCAGAAGAAGAACCATGTAGTGATTAATATATATAATATATATATATACATATATATTGATATTGATATTTACTAGCGGGTGTTGCTTACACATTATGTAAGCATAAGAACTGTGCTTCCTCATTGTCTCGGGTCGCTCAACTCGCATTTCAATTTTCATTTATTTATTTTTCTTTCTTTCTTTTCTTCATTATTTATATTTTCACTTACGGATGTTGTCGTGATTCTGTGAATTGTTCCGGTGTATCAGCTTCGATGTCCATCGACACGCAAAATTCAGTCAGTCAGTGGTTAGAAAGAGCTTATATATTAGATGTATGCATCTATAATAATAAATGTCAATGAGTGTGTTGTGTATGTGTTGTGTTTGTGTATAGTGTTTGTATTGCTAGAATAATATATTAACCTCATTCTAACCACTGACTCACTGCATGATATTGAAGATCTCGGTACCTTCTGGGTTACGTAGAAAGCTGAAATTTTGCGTGCTGATGGACATCGAAGCCGATACACCGGGAAAATTCACAGTCGTCAGAAAGCATCCGTAAAGTGAAAATAAATAAATGACAATAAATAAATGAAAAAAAATTGCAGCTGAGCGACCCAAGAATATGGGAAGCACGGTAATTTTGTTGTCCATGGATATCAAAGTCCATACACCAGGACAAAAAAAAATCACAGAACCTTGGAAAGCATCTGTAAATGAAATATAAATAAATGAAAAATAAATAAATGGAAAAAAATGCAGCTGAGCGACCCAAGAAAATGGGGAAGCACGGTAATTTTGTTTATCCACGGATATCAAAGTCCATACACCAGGACAAAAAAAAATAAATCACAGAACCTGGAAGCATCTGTAAATGAAAATATAAATAAATGAAAATAATAAATTAAAAAATGCAGCTGAGCAACCAAAAAATGGAAGCATGGTAATTTTGTTTATCCACGGATATCAAAGTCCATACACCAGGACAAAAAAAATAAAATCACAGAACCCTTGGAAGCATCTGTAAATGAAAAATAAATAAATAAAAAAAATAAATGCAAAAAATGCAGCTGACAACCCAAGAAAATGGGGAACACGTAATTTTTTGTCCACAGATATCAGTCCATACACCAGGACAAAAAAAAAAAATCAGCAGAACCCTGGAAAGCATCTATAAATGAAAAATAAATTAAATGAAATAAATAAATGAAAAAAATTGCAGCTGAGCAACCCAAGAAAATGGGAAGCACGTATTTTGTTTGTCCACGATATCAAAGTCCATACACCAGCGACAAAAAAAAAAAAATCACAGACCCTTGGAAAGCATCTATAAATGAAATATAAATAAATGAAATATAAATAAAAAAATGCAGCTGAGCAACCAGAAAATGGGAAGCACGGTAATTTTGTTTGTCCACGGATATCAAAGTCCATACACCAGGACAAAAAAAAAAAATCAGAAACCCTGGAAAGCATCTGTAAATGAAAATAAAATAATGAAAAATAAATAAATGAAAAATCAATTGCAGCTGAGCACCTGAGAGAAGGGGAGGCACGGTCCGTTATTGCTTGCAATGTGTAAGCATACCCTGCTAGTATATAAATATATATATAATATATATATACATATAGTTATGGTTATGGGGGTAGATGTAAGAATTTAATAAGAAGTTTGGCATTGTGTGGAGTTGCTTGTTCCGTGGACGAGTAGAAGCATGTCGATGGAACTAAGTTTGGAATCTGTGAGCTGAAGTGTTACATGTCACCTCATGAGGGGTGGTGCAGTGTTTAATTAGCCTAGGGAGTAAAAATAAGTCCCCAGTATATGATTGCCCTCTGTGATTTTCCCGATGTTTTTTAGATTGTGAGCCAGGCAGTAAAGCTGCGAAACGCACCCTGAAACCACAACAAACACGATGCCTCGCCTTCCCGGGTTTAGGGGTGAGCAGGCCACGCCCCGGAGGCAGAGGAGATAGAGGCAGAAGGAGAGCAGAGTGATCAGAAGACAGGAGAGGCTGGCGCATTGGAGGATGGATTGTGGAAGGCTTTGTCTAGGACGGGAGTACGGCAGAAACACACACACGAGGTCAGTGTGAGGACCGCATGAGGCAGGGGCACCTTTGGAAGAGGAAGGCTAGCACGTTCTTGAGCCGGCGTGTGGCTAAGCTGCTGTGGATTCCCTGGCGTATGTCTGCCCTGCGACGAGAGAAGCGCCATTCTGGCTCGTTGTGCACGTGCTGGTGGAGACGCCTCCATTCCCGGGTTTCGACGGGGATCAGCTCCGTCCAAGCTGAGTACCAGGATGTACTACAAAAGGGGTGTTTTTCTTTTCATTTTTGTCACCCCTTGTCTGTGTTTGCCTCCTGTGTGCGAGACCTCGACCGTAGGATTTAGTTATTTCCTCTCATTATCGTATGGATTCGCGGATTAAAACACCCCCTTGTATCCGTTCCATTCTCCGTATATCTCCTTCCGTTCACCAACAGCCCTCCGCCCAGGGGCATATCTATGGAAAATGGCGCCTATTACAAACACTGAAATTGCACCCCTGTCCAAACATCTGACACCCATCTTTCGATCACTTTACCATAATATCAGCTCAAAATACAACCAAGCTCGTTAATCTTTTAATTAACAAATCACTAGCCAAACCTGCACTCCGTGCAAGTTTCTAAAGTGAGGGTTCGTTTGGACGTCAATATATCCAGTGTTCACAATGTGATTTATAGAATTTCTTTCTGTACAATGTTTCTTGTTACATTTTTTTTGCGTCAAATGCACCTTCTGTGGAAGTCAGCATGTGCAGAAAGGGTTTACATTGCAGACCCTGTTTTCTCGGAGTGGATAATGCCTCTCAGCGGTGACGGTCTCTCGACGACAGATTTAATGATTCAGCGAATGACCGATGATGTCATGACGTCATTACGCCTCTCGCGGTGACGTCACGCGTTTGTCATCATTGCCAATGAATGTAAAAATTAGAAAATCGCCAAAAATCTCAAACCTGTCCGTCTGGCGCGATCTCACATAGCCCATGCTGTTCATTAGACCACAGAGACCCGCATGCCGAAAGTGCGACAATCCGTCCGGCAGTTTGAGGAATACGTCCACAAATATGGCTTAGTGTATTAATATAATAATGGCACTACATGAAAATTACAATACACCTTCCTTGCTTTCACTGATGCAAATTGGTCTATGATGTGCTCAAAGTCAGTTTTTTTCAGTTTCTTCTCTTTCTCCACTCAGCAGAGCAAGATCACAGAGTCTGCCTTGACCCATGGAGCTCTCAAATTACGAAAGTATCAGTTCTAAATTTCTGAATTATCTCTCACAGCTGCGATGGAAACTGCGATGGTTAGCATTATCTGAATAGCAATGCGAAGATCGGGGAAGACCTCTCATCTCCTACTGAACAATAAATTCGAGACGCTCTTCAGGTCTTGATATTCTCATGTTGGCCCGACTTTATAGCAACATTCTGCAATCTAAAATTTCTTCATAAGCTGCTGTCCATGCAACATCAGAGCCGAAACAATTCGCCTAAATTTTCGCACCTCTTCTTTAGTCGTTACTGTCGGCGCGTAACACAGTCCCTCGACATCGAGAAGGAACCCAAACTTGGCGTCAGGGTCGTGCAAACGAGCGAACCTTTCGTCCATTTCTCTGTGAAGACGGTCGAGTGTTCCCTTTATGACTCTTTCCATTTCCTCCTTGGCTGTTAACCCAGCGTCTCTCGAGTTCTCATCAGCCATTCGTTTCTTTCGTCTCTGACGTCTTTCAGCTTCAAATATTCCATTTTAAAAGAGACCGAGTCCACCTTCGCCCCACCTTCAAGTGGTGCCCAAGGCATGTGCCATACCTGCCATTACCTTAGGTACGCCACTGCCTCCGCCATACCCTTCGAGCACGTGTTAAAATATCCACCGATCAACGTGTCCGCCTCCTCCTAATAAGGAACTGCTCGGCCGTCCGAGGACTGTCGGTGTTAAACGCCTGGCTCCGACAAATTTGGGTCGGGAGGTTAACTTGGGGCCGCCACCGCCGGAATTTGTTGTCACGTAGTGGATTTGAACCCTGATCACCATGATGATTAGGAGTATGGTATGTGAATCCCCGTGACATTCACATCGTTGGGGTTTTTTTTGAATCCATCGGGACCACGACTTTGGTCCCGGAGCGAGCAAAAGCTTAAAAATGAAAAAAGAATGGGAGTTGTAATCGAGGTACAAATTGTATAGTTAATTGGTGTCGGTAGAAAAGAACGCATGGAAATTTAAGGGAGATAAATGTTGTTGTTTTTTGCTGCGGAGATTAAACGCGTGCTCAAAATGGCGGATAGGCACAAAATGGCGGATAGGCTCAAAAATGGCGATGTTCATGTCACGTAGTAAGGATGAAGGAAGTGAGCTGAGGGTGGAGCTGTTTGATAAGCATCGGGTAAAGTTTTCTCCCGTCCCTAGCGGGGACGAACACCCTCACCACCAAATTTCTCTCACGGAGGACAAGAGATCAGACACAGGGGCAGATCCCCATGGGATCCACGTGCAGTGGCGACAGATCGGTGTCGCCAGGGCCATTTGACACAAATCAGATGTGGGGGGGGGGGGAATGAATGAACAAGTGAACAAAATTAAGAAAGGAGTGACACAAGAAGGGGGCACAATGTGAGGAAGATGGGAAAGGATGAACGAAATGGAAAGTGAAATTGGATGAACAAAGGAATACAATGAGGGGAATGGGAAACAAAATTGTTGAACACGGGAAGAAATAAAGGAAAGGAATGGCCGCTTGGAAGGGCACAATTCCAGCGTTCGAAGGTTAAACATGCATTGTCTGACTTGCACCAGGTGGAGGGAGCCGGCCATTTGCAAAAAACCCCAACCCCAGGTTCACAGTGACTTTCTGGGCATAATAGAGGATTCAAGTCACAGAGTATTGATACCGTGGGTCATCAGCCGTGTCTTAAACTTGTTCAAGGGAAATCCCGACTTGATGATGGGTTTCAACACCTTCTCACCTCCTGGTTACAAGATCGAGTGCAGACGAATGATCTGATCAGCGTTACCACACCTACACAAGCTGCACAACCCATGGGGCACGTGACAATTCAGCTTCACAATGTGAGCTTGCAACACGTGAAACTTTCGCCCACACAACCCCCTGCCAAGCCAAGCAGGGGCCAGACACAGGGGCAGCTGAGTGATGTGAGGAAGGCAGTGGAAATGGAGAGGAAGAGCCAGATGCTTGTCAAATGAACAAGTAGCGAAGTGATATCTTTGAAATGAATTCGCAGGACCAATCACAGAAATGTTTTTGATTATTGTACAGTAGGGAGTCATGCATCGGATGCTGTGAAGGAAATGAATGAACGATTGGAAGACGAAATTGATGAACAAAGGAACAAAATGGGAGGATTCCACCTGAAGTGTCTGGTGTTGGCTTAATGGTTAGGGTGGTGGGCTTTGGATCCTTGGGTCCTGAGTTCAAATCCCGCTCAGCAATTGAATTAATACCAGGTGGGTTAACTCGACCTGTCATCCTTCCGAGGTCGACAAAATGAGTGTCAGCATGCTGGTATCCTGTGTCAGAGTGGTGACCCATCCAGGATTTTGTCCAATAGCCAAGGAGACTGCTTAGGCAGCACCAACGCTCTGCACAGAGTATGGTCCCTCTCTCTTTCTCTCTTTCTCCCTTTCGCTCTCTCTTTACAGCATGGAATGTTACAGAAGTAGCTGAATACTTGGGACAATACCATCGAGGGAGAGGAGAGAGAACCAAAGGTTTCTGTTCGTCTCAGTGGTGATGTTGATGGTTCTGTCGAGAACATGCTTAGACCGACTTACTCGTACGAAGTTGGGTTGGACTTGCACCACTGTGACAATGGGGACGTTGCTGAACAGGGGGTCAAGCAGACATGCCAGAGCCAATGTTTGAACCACTTGCAGGACGAGTAGAGGAGGAGAGTTGCAGCAACGGTAGCTTACAGTCGGTTAAGCGGGAGGCTCTTCTTGAATTATACGAGCGAGGAGAGCAAGGAATGGGGGGGAGAGCGAGGAAGTGGGGGGAGAACAACGCTTCAAAAATTGTGTGGCAATTTTTCACAGGAAATAAATAAAAATATTATTGCAATATTTTCCAAATCTCTCTTGAACCCGTTCACTTGTCACGTTGCTTTATCAGGTCATAACTCCAGATGATTTTCCCATGGAGAACCCAGCCGCGGCCATCGGAGCCTTCATGGCGATCACGCTAATTAATTATTTTTGTTGCACTCAATCAAGTTACACTTTTGGCACATTCCTTCATCTTTTTTTTTCACTCAATATAATTATTCAAACAGTAGATAAAGTTAAGTTTAATACTTTGGCAATTTCACCTTTTCTTGTGTAAATATGGAGGAGGGATCTTGAAGGAAATATAGAGAAGGGATAAAGACGTTGCTTGTTTAAAGTAAATACATAAATATGTTTAGTAATTATAACAATCGGTAATTTCTTTAAATTTTTAGATTTCTCTCCAGATTTCGACACTCAATTAGTCCACATGCTCCAATCCTCAAATCCAAACACAGATTTTGATGATATACTGTCGGACCCCGCTGTTCGTGGATTCACTATTTGCGGACCACGTGTAATTCGCTTCTCATAAAGTGTGACCTGCTTCGACATTCGCGTTTCTTGTATTCAGTGTTTTTTATTTTATTATGATTATTATTATTATTATTATTATCTTATTTATGGTTTACATTTTAGGACTGGTTTCCTAATATACATCTGGGAAATTGAAAATCAGTCAACATCACAGAATTACATAAAAAGATGCCAAAACAGATCCCCTTAACCACAGCTGAATTAGCTTACTGTATTTCCAATCATCAGCAAAGTCAAGGAATCCATCATCGCAGTTGACAAAAAAAATCATTCCTTTTCTCCAAACAGCCTCATCTGGGATTACCAATTGTATTCAGACCTGGTCACTCTACCTTGGACATGCTGCTTCTACTCTCCCAACAATGGTGGACGCCCTCAATATCAGACATGAGATCAGGGCCGTCTCTCTGGACATATCTCCAGCTTTTGATACAGTCTGGCATCCTGCCTTGCTTTCCAAACGGTCTGCATATAGAATCCAAGGCCAACTCCACTCTTGTATTACTGACTTCCTCCCCTCTCGAAAACAACGTGTGGCTCTTGATGGAACCCTTTCATATCCTCTGCCTGTCAAGGCTGGAGTACCCTGTTCTAGGCCCCATATTATTCCAAATCTTCATCAATGATCTCACTGACTCTCTGGAAAATCCTTTTTATCTCTTTGCTGATGACTCCACTCTGCTGTGACATCTCTCATCCTTCTGACAGACAGACAGGCAGCAGCCTTTTCCCTCTCCTCAGACCTTGACAAAATCACAAACTGGTCAAACACAACTTTGCTTATGTATCCATATTGTCCACCATTTGTGTTTTCCCTTACCCCTTATCGTTACCTTCATCCCTTCTTTGTCTGTCTCCAAATACTTTCTCCCTCTGCCTTGCTGTTGTTTCCCCTTTCTCCTACTGTTCCCTTTGTTATGTTGTGTCCTGATTTGTTCTGTGTAATCACTTTTCCATGAGCCTAGACCATGCAAAAAATATATATACATCTTCATATATATATAAATATATATATATTGCTTTTTATTGATTTTTTTTTCAATGCCCCGACATTCGCGGCATTTTTCAGGAATGTATCCCCCGTGAATAGTTGGGTCCAACAGTACTTTAATTATTCAATGAGAGTACATTGTGGTACCAAGGTAAGACGTTTTTGAGCAGGCCGAAACAAATGGTGGCTTAAGACCCTGTGAGGGGAAAGTGGGCTGACCAAGCATAAGCTTATTTTGTTTTTTCATGATGAGCGCCCTGTTAATTGTCTTCAAAAGTGGTATTTAATTTATCCAAACACCTAGTTTTCATTCATATACTCCCAGATGCTCCGAAGTTTGCATGCAAAGTTTATGGGTGCTAGGTTTCATGGTTTTGGAGTTATGGAGGAGACACACACACTGACATGTATTCTTATGACGAGCAAATACAATCCGTCGCATCGCTGACGGGACAATAAAAGGGGGGAGGGGGAAGAGAGGGGGCAGGTGTAGGGTGAGAGGGGAGGGGAGGCAGAGAGGATGAAGAATGGAGAGCTAGGGGGGAGGTGGGAGAGCGACACCTCACCAAACATGGCTATTCACTGTAGAAGGGAGGGGTGCGAGAGAGAGAGAGAGAGAGAGAGAGAGAGAGAGAGAGAGAGAGAGAGAGAGAAGAGAGAGAGAAGACACACAGAGACAGTGAGAGAGTGACAGAGGTGTGGGAGGAAAGTGCTGCAATTTATTAGGAGGGGGAGCGAGGAGGGGACAGAGTGAGAGAGAAGGGGGGTGGGGGAGGAGGGGAAAAAAGGCAGGTGAGGGGTGGAAGTGGGTTCGGCAAAGGAATGATACGTGATGCTTAATGAGCGAACACGAAAAAAAAAACTCATGTCAGAACAGCTGTACACACAACGACACAACAGTTAGTAAAGTAGTCCACTGGCACATCTGCTAAAACTTTGATATTCAAGTTCCTGAAAAGTTGTGGGAAAATGAACCAAAAGCAATCACTGTAAACATTGAAGTACTGCTCACGTACGACCTAATGATCCCATCGAGTGTGAACATCGAAAACAAAGCATTGCGACCTGATATCAGACTTAGGCACAAAAAAAGAGAAGATGGCATTACTCATTGAGGTGTTAATACCAGTGATTTTGGACTAACAATGCAGAAATCAAGAAAATGATCAAATACGAAGACAAGAATGAAGTGAAAAGATCCTGGAAGCTGAAGAATGCCAAAGTTGAACCAGTGATGAAGAAAAACCTCATGAGAATGATGACGAAGAACCTCACAGAGATATTAAAAACCATCCCTGGGAATATTATTACAAACGAACTACAGTTGGAAGCCGTCCTGGACTCAGTAACGATCCTGAAGAAAGCCCTCGGCACAAAACTTTGAGAACAGAAAACTTCACAGCTTGGTCCGTGAATCATGACCCCTTACCAAAATGAAGTTGGATACTTTGAGCCAGCCCTGGGAGGACTCCATTCCGTTTTCTGGAACCCATATATGGAGATACCAACCAAACACACACACACACACACACACACACACACATACACACACACACATACGCCAAGTTCCATGATGGTAATACAGTTTATATACATACACACTTTTAAAAATACATAAAAACAACAAACACAAAGATTTACCTTCAAACAGAGTTCTTCGAAAGAGGAATTCAAGTAGGAAATTAGCAAAATTCAATTGAAAAATATATCAAAGCAGAGAACACAAAATGTCAATCCTTGCTCTCTGCCTTCACAACCAGATCACAGCAAACACCTGGTCAGATTGACCTTATTGTTTTAATGTATGTATTGATGTCGCAGTGAGGGGTGAATTATATTAAAAGAAGATCGCACAAAAAGGTAAAACAAAATGATGTGCTGTAAAAATAAAATTACACATTTTCAGCAGATGAGACACCTCCCAAGGCACCAACCGCACGGCACCGCACGTTCCAATACAAGCGGAAACGTTTGTCTGTCTAATTGATGTTCCATTGAGAGCACAGGAATTTTTACTGAAACGAACAACCAAGCATCTTGGAGAGCACTCACAAAGGAGCTTAAGCACTCAAGCAAGCACTCCAACAAAACGGTTGAAAAGAAACGGCTCGTTTGGCATGCGATTAGCAACACATTAAACATACACCTCCCGGAGACGCCCAAAATGTCAAGCCACGAAAGCCGACGTCTCCGGGTGTTTATAAGCATTGCAATGTACCCAGCAATTCGTAGCTATGTGAATTAATGAAACAAAATGACTTCATCCACAAAAGAGTTGCAGCTTAATGCAGAACAACCCTGGAGGCATCACAAAGTTCAATTGACCGTGAAATAAACATTGCAGAAAATGCGCCATTTTGCCTGCTTGTCTGTGCACTTGTCACGTGGTACATAGGTTCGAGGTCAGCACAAACGTTATACCTTTTTTTAAAAACGTCCATTTTATACCAGATTTTCTTTGATTCCCTGCAGAGCACCTCGTGAAACATCCGATAATATAGACATAGATTTGGCACATGCTATGGATAGACAGTCCCTCTGAGGGACAGGGCGCAAGGTCTTGCAGTGAATGCATTAAATCATATAGCTCAATGAAGCTGGTTAATTTTGTTACGTTCCTCAATTTTTTTGTTCACTCAATATAATTCGCCAAACAGTAGAAAAAGACAAGTTTAATGCTTTGGAAATTTCACATTTTCCTGTGTATGTATGGAGAAGGATTAGTCCAGGTGATATGCAATCCTCAAAACCAAAATAATATTTTGATGATATACTTTAATTAGTCCGTGAGAGTAGATCGTGGAAAATCGCATCACAAAATTCATGAAATCACTCCAACCTAATTTGAAAACTCTAGCACTTACAAAAGTGATGTATACAGCGATCCATAGCGATGATGAACAGGCATTCAATATGAGTGAGGAAAGTTAAAAAAAATACTTCATCATTAAGAAATCGTTGTGGCCTGTTCCAATCCAAGGCATGGTTGCGCAGGCCAAAAAACATGGCTACCTCAGACCCCAGCGAGGTTACCCAGGAATCGCCTTACCACCCAGAGAGTGAGGTGGGTGAGAATCGCCTGATGAAGGATATAATTAAAAAATGCCATTAATTATCTTCAAAAGGGGTGTTTTAATTAACTCAAACAACAAATTTTCACTCTTGCACTTCCTTGGAGTTTTCCTTCGTAATGCATGCAAAGTTTCAGGCAGGTTTCATGGTTTTGGAGTTATGGAGGAGACACACACACACACACACACACACACTTTAATTACAACATATATTTATATATCTATATATTTATAATATATATATATATATATATATATTATATATATATATATATATGAGGACCCCAGTCACCAAATAACCTTAAAATGGCGATATAAATTTGAGAATGTAATGTGTTCGTTGTGGATGACATATGTTATATCTATGGGTAAGAGTCATGTTTTGCCTGTCTTAGTCTGTATATATGTATAGTGTATGTATATATGTATGTATGTGTATGTGTATGTGTTTGTGTGTGTGTGTGTGTGTGTTTTGTGTGTGTGTGTGTGTATACGTGTATGTGTAATGTATATTATATGTATATGTATATGTATGTCTATGTGTATGTGTAGTATCCATAAAGTATCCAACTTCATATATATATATATATATTTATAACGTTTTTGGCCCATGCCTTCCATGAACTGGATGGCCAGGTCTGATGTTCAGCTGAAAGTGACTGGAATTTGTAATTTGTTAAGGGTGCCAGTGATAGCTATCCTTTTGGCTACTCTTCATGTAGCTAGGCTATTATTCACAAAAAACACCGTGGGATCTTTAATGTCCACCAACTGTGTGTTGATTGCATTTCATATCCGAAAAAGGCTGTTTACGTGAAACATGCAAACACCTGGTAAGTTTCACTGTTGAGATAGCAAGCAGTGCAGGTGGGGGAGGATATTACAAGTCTCCACCATTTACGGTGCAGTGTTCCTGTCCCCACGTTTTCCAGTGCAGTGAGGTGTTTTGAATTATAAGGAGTGGGTATGTTTTTGCTTCGTGCACGCAACCCGGATTATTTATTTGTCCTATACAGAGCTGTCACTTGCCTATACACCACCCAAATAAAGTATGCGTCAGAAGAGCGTGTTGCATGTTTGGTGGAAGATGACCCGTTGGGCAGGTACTCTGCTGGTCTTTTAAAAAGACTTCGATTTTGCGCTCACATTGGCAAGTTAAAAGTACCACGCTAGTGCACATGAGTCACTGAAAATGCGCACACAACGTATGTGTTCAAGGCCTGTTTGGGTTCACACGTCATTTCAAAAGTCGAGGAATTATCGTTAAGATTTTATTGAATGCTTCACTCTGATATTCTTTGAGGAGTCGATCACTTCTCACGGATAATTCCTTCACTGTGAGTTCCGCCAATTGTTACGTTCTCTGGTGGTGGTGGATGTTGTGGAGGGGAGGGGGTCTTGGTAAAAACCGTCGAACACATTGGAAAGGAAATGTAATTTGGTCTTGTACATTGCACAACTACAAAAGAAGGAAGCAGAGACATTCCTCACCTCGCCGAGTCAGCAAAGACCCCAAATGGTGTCCTGGATTAGTCAACGTGCAAATAGGGCCTGGTGTGATTGTAAAATGGATATTTATGCTCTGCCCATGTGTTGCGTCATCTCCGCAGGGAAGAGGCGAGCGTGGTGGTCATCATTGGTTAAATATTTATCGGTATCTCTGTCTGGCGGAACGTGTGGTTGTGTGTGGAGAAAGCACCGTTTTTACCGTCGCACTTGGAATATTTTAAAATATAGTAAAAGTGATTTAAACCTCTAAGTGCTGGCAAGCTGCCTGGAACATTCCTTCTTCAAATAATTGGGACACCTAGGCCATTCCAGGATACCTGGCACTAGATTTGACTGTAGCTTAGTCAAACTCGAGCCACAAAATCCAAGTGCATTCCAAGGGCATAATGTAACCACGTCAGCAAACATACCCGATCAACTATCTCAGAAATTATTTGAAATGAACGAAAACTTCAGTGTCATGTTACGTCTGCGCCTCCTACTGCGTGGCAAACGGCATGACAGCCAGACAAATTGACCACACAAAGGAGGTTTAACTGGTGGTTAAAATATTTGAATAAAGACCTGCTGAGTTCAATTGGGTCTTGCGCCATGACTCGCTTTTCCCTTGTGTACATTCGTAACCCCTCGGGCGTTCACGTAACAGACGTGAGTCGTTCCTTTGCCATCGAACGAGCAGGTATTTATACCTGTAGTAAATCTATTAGAAGACAGTAGAGGAACAATCAGTTAGCACTTCGCAGTGCTCATCATTTTCAATGCCTGAGTTTGTTCCAATACAGTTTACAGTTTAATACACGCTGAAATTGACTTCACAAAACTTTTTTTGCCACAAATAACTAGATACTAGATATTGCCACAAATAACTAGATACTATATATTGCCACAAATAACTAGATACTAGATATTGCCACAAATAACTAGATACTAGATATTGCCACAAATAACTAGATACTAGATATTGCCACAAAAAACTAGATACTAGATATTGCCACAAAAAACTAGATCGTTTATTTTAAACAATTAAAATAATTAGGTGGTATGTGATTGCATTTTACACTGCCTGGTGTTGGCTGAATGGTTAGGATAGTGAGTGTGGGATCCTAAGATCCTGAGTTTAAATCCTGCTTGGCTGTTGAATTAATACCAGGTGGGGTTGACTCTGGCTGCCATCCTTCCGAGGTCGGCAAAATGAGTGCCAGCTTGCTGGTATACTGTCGGAGTGGCGACCCATCCAGGATTGTACCCAATAGCCAAGGAGACTGCTTCGGCAGCACCAACGCTCTGCACAGAGTATGGTCCTGATGGATGGATGGATGGATGGATGGACTATATTTTCCACAAATCAACAGGATAATGAAAAAGTGTAATTTTGCAGTTTTTATAACTTGAGATTTCTGTGTGTATTGTCCCCTCCATGTTGAATATCAATTAGCAGGACTGGTGTTGTATACGAACGGTTAAAGTTGACCTGTCCCGTTCCCGTCAGATCCCATGGCTCATGATGCAGGTGACCCAGTACATGTTTAAATCCCATGCATACCATGTGTACATTTGTTCTTTTACAAATGTCAGTGTAACTCATGTTGAAGTACAATGATGTCTCTTATGTTATAAACATCTCTGTCCCAGCTGTGATTTGTATCCAAGCTCTTCCATGAGTCCAAGATCAAAAAATTTTTTTTTTTTTAAATCATACAGTATTCAAGACCCGACGAAAGCAGGTACAGAGCAGGTTCAGTCTCACATGGAGGGCAAGGGTCAAATGACCCAAATCAAGTTGGCCACTCAGTCGCTCCGACACAACTCGTTCCGGTCATATGAATACCCGAGTTCTCAGACCGACTTGGCCATCATTCAACTCTGATGGAGAAATACTTGTGGATTGGACCAAAATCCACTGGGAATGGAGGAGCAGATTAATGGTCGAAGGCCCTCCAGCATTCAGGGATCTCAAGCATGCGGACTTCGTGAAACGGTCACAAAGGGCTTTGATGTGGAAATGTTTCACAGGTTGCGGCATAATTGGATAATGATGTCATGAAGTTGGTTTTGTCTACATACCGACGTTATTATGACGTGTGTAAGCTGTGCAGATCGTTTCTAAGCTCCCTGGTTGCTCCGTAACACCCACACTCAAACCAAGGGGTGTCGGAGCACGTTTCCAGCCTTGGCCACCAAGATTTTACTTCTTTCCAGCGGTGACATGACACAAATGATTCTAAAGACCTAATCTCCATTGGAATCCCTTCTCGTCTCGGAAAGGTGGCCAGAGTGTGACGGAACCGTCGGGTCGCACTCGTTTTGTATGAGCGTGGGAAAGGAGAGTAAAATCGCCTTCACGGATATAACATGTACATATCGCTCGAGCATCAAGCTTTTAAAATTGCAAAATAATCTTATTATTTCAACGTAAAAGCATACGTCACGGCTCAATATAATATGAAACATTCATACAAAATGACATCATCGACTTGTCGTGGGAGAAGGATTTATAAAAGTTTGTAATTGCGTTGATTCGCAAACAGCCCTGCATGACAAATTCCCATTGGTAAGTCTCTGTTTCAAAAGTTTTACAATTTTAAATATTATGCAAGTACAATAGTACATATGTGTGCACGAACACCCGGATGTCGTTTGCATGGGTTTTTTTATTTTAAATGACCATCTTTTGCCCCAAAGATGGAAATGCTCAACGTTGAGTCAATATCATCACGTGGTGATACATATTGTGGTTGGAACAGAAACAAGAAGCACTGCACTTTGATACAGGACATAGATAATCCAAATTGCTGGTGTGTTTAGTAGAGAGGAAACACGGTGAATGGCAGATGAAAGCCGGAGTAGATAATCAGTGAACTGCTCCTCAATGAGAACCTCTTAAATCCCCTGTATTTTCACGACTGTGCTGGGTTTTCCACACCCTTTGGTTGTGTCTGGTCGAAGGTCGAAATGCGCGCCTGACAAGCTCGACATCGGCATTCATGCAACAATGCAACATGGTGTTTACGTTATGGATACAAAGTTGTCATCTACACAAACATAAGTTGATGCATTTAAAATTATTATGTGTGTGTGTCATATATATATAATATTATATTATATATATATATATATATATATATGTGCAGTGTGTATCCCGCCTATGTTGTCACTGAACTACTCCCTCAAACTATTGTGAAATCGAACCAAACTTCTGGGCTGCATCTCCCTCTCCCGTTGTTTGTATTAAGGGTATTTAAAATAAAAAAAAATTGGAAATTTTTAAACTTAAATCATCAACTTCAATTCCTTATAAAAATGTAATTCATCATGAATATTCCGATTAAATTGGCAAAATAAATGTTTGAATTGTGCTTGGTGTAAACCATGGTAACACGGCACCTCATGTAGTTATCCTCAGTTAAAACAAGTCTGTCTCTCGAGCGACATGACGTCAGCTGTTTTGAATTGCACAGTGGCAGTTGTTTTAAATTTCGTGGTGGTGAGGTGTTTTTAATAAAATAGCGGTTTCGTGGTGGTGAGGTGTTTTTAATAACATGGTGGTTACGTGGTTGTGAGGTGTTTTTATTAACTGGTGGTTTTGTGGTGGTGAGGTGTTTTTAATAACATGGTGGTTTAGTGGTGGTGAGGTGTTTTTATTAACATGGTGGTTATGTGGTGGTGATGTGTTTTATTAACATGGTGGTTTAGTGTGGTGAGGTGTAATAACATGGTGGTTATGTGGTGGTGAGGTGTTTTTTATTAACATGGTGGTTTCGTGGTGGTGATGTGTTTTTAATAACATGGTGGTTATGTGGTTGTGAGGTGTTTTAATAACATGGTGGTTACATGGTTGTGAGGTGTTTTTAATAACATGGTGGTTATGTGGTTGTGAGGTTGTTTTTGAATTTCATGGTGGTTATGTGGTGGTGAGGTGTTTTTTAATAACATGGTGGTTTTGTCATTGTGAGGTGTTTTTAATAACATGGTGGTTTATGGGGTGGTGAGGTGTTTTTAATAACATGGTGGTTTTGTCGTTGTGAGGTGTTTTTAATAACATGGTGGTGATGTGGTGGTGAGGTGTTTTTAATAACATGGTGGTGATGTGGTGAGGTGTTTTTATTAACATGGTGGTTATGTGGTTGTGAGGTTGTTTATTTAACATGGTGGTTACGTGGTTGTGAGGTGTTTTTATTAACATGGTGGTGATGTGGTGGTGAGGTGTTTTTATTACATGGTGGTTTTGTGGTGGTGAGGTGTTTTTAATAACATGGTGATTATGTGGCTGTGAGGTGTTTTTATTAACTTGGTGATTATGTGGTTGTGAGGTCTTTTTAATAACATGGTGGTTTCGTGGTTGTGAGGTGTTTTTAATAGCATGGTGGTTACGTGGTTGTGAGGTGTTTTTAATAACATGGTGATTATGTGGTTGTGAGGTGTTTTTATTAACATGGTGGTTATTTGGTTGTGAGGTGTTTTTATTAACATGGTGGTTACGTGGTTGTGAGGTTTTTTAATAACATGGTGGTTACTTGGTTGTGAGGTGTTTTTAATAACATGGTGGTTACGTGGTTGTGAGGTGTTTTTAATAACATGGTGGTTTTGTGGTTGTGAGATGTTTTTAATAACATGGTGATTATGTGGTTGTGAGGTGTTTTTAATAACATGGTGGTTTGTGGTTGTGAGGTGTTTTTATTAACATGGTGGTTTCGTGGTTGTGAGGTGTTTTTATTAACATGTTGATTATGTGGTTGTGAAGGTGTTTATAATAACATGGTGGTTACGTCGTTGTGACGTGTTTTAATAAGATGGTGGTTTTGTGGTGGTGAGGTGTTTTTCATAACATGGTGATTATGTGGTTGTGAGGTGTTTTTAATAACATGGTGGTTTTGTGGTTTTGAGGTGTTTTTAATAACATGGTGGTTACGTGGTTATGAGGTGTTTTCAATAACATGGTGATTATGTGGTTGTGAGGTGTTTTTAATAACATGGTGGTTACGTGGTGGTGAGGTGTTTTTAATAACATGGTGGTTACGTGGTTGTGAGGTGTTTTTATTAACATGGTGGTTTCGTGGTTGTGAGGTGTTTTATTAACATGGTGATTATGTGGTTGTGAGGTGTTTTTAATAACATGGTGGTTTTGTGGTTGTGAGGTGTTTTTAATAACATGGTGGTGACGTGGTTGTGGAGGTGTTTTTAATAACATGGTGGTTACGTGGTCGTGAGGTGTTTTTATTAACATGGTGGTTACGTGGTTGTGAGGTGTTTTGATTAACATGGGCGGTTCGTGGTTGTGAGGTGTTTTTATTAACATGGTGGTTTTGTGGTGTGAGGTGTTTTTATTAACATTGTAATTACGTGGTTGTGAGGTGTTTTTTAATAACATGGTGATTATGTGGTTGTGAGGTGTTTTAATAACAATGGTGGTTTTGTGGTTGTGAGGTGTTTTTATTAACATGGTGATTATGTGGTTGTGAGGTGTTTTTATTAACATGGTGATTATGTGGTTGTGAGGTGTTTTTAATAACATGGTGGTTATGTGGTGGTGAGGTGTTTTTAATAACATGGTGATTATGTGGTTGTGAGGTGTTTTTAATAACATGGTGATTATGTGGTTGTGAGTTGTTTTTAATAACATGGTGATTATGTGGTTGTGAGGTGTTTTTTATTAACATGGTGGTTACGTGGTGGTTAGGTGTTTTATTAACATGGTGATTATGTGGTGGTGAGGTGTTTTTTAATAACATGGTGGTTACGTGGTGGTGAGGTGTTTTTAATAACATGGTGGTTATGTGGTTGTGAGGTGTTTTTATTAACATGGTGGTTATGTGGTTGTGAGGTGTTTTTATAAACATGGTGGTTTCGTGTGGTGAGGTGTTTTTAATAAACTTGGTGGTTATGTGGTTGTGAGGTGTTTTTAATAACATGGTGGTTATGTGGTTGTGAGGTGTTTTTAATAACATGGTGGTGATGTGGTGAGGTGTTTTTATTAACATGGTGGTTATGTGGTTGTGAGGTGTTTTCATTTACGTGGTGGTGAGGTGTTTTTATTAACATGGTGGTTACGTGGTGGTGAGGTGTTTTTATTAACATGGTGGTTACATGGTGGTGAGGTGTTTTTATTAACATGGTGGTTATGTGGTTGTGAGGTGTTTTTATAACATGGTGGTTATGTGGTGGTGATGTGTTTTTAATAACATGGTGGTTACGTGGTTGTGAGGTGTTTTTATTAACATGGTGGTTATGTGGTGGTGATGTGTTTTGATTAACATGGCGGTTACGTGGTTGTGAGTGTTTTTATTAACATGGTGGTTTTGTGGTGTGAGGTGTTTTTATTAACATTGTAGTTACGTGGTTGTGAGGTGTTTTAATAACATGGTGATTATGTGGTTGTGAGGTGTTTTTAATAACATGGTGGTTTGTGGTTGTGAGGTGTTTTTATTAACATGGTGATTTTGTGGTTGTGAGGTGTTTTTATTAACATGGTGATTATGTGGTTGTGAGGTGTTTTTAATAACATGGTGGTTATGTGGTGGTGAGGTGTTTTTAATAACATGGTGATTATGTGGTTGTGAGGTGTTTTAATAACATGGTGATTATGTGGTTGTGAGTTGTTTTTAATAACATGGTGATTATGTGGTTGTGAGGTGTTTTTATTAACATGGTGGTTACGTGGTGGTTAGGTGTTTTTATTAACATGGTGATTATGTGGTGGTGAGGTGTTTTTAATAACATGGTGGTTACGTGGTGGTGAGGTGTTTTTAATAACATGGTGGTTATGTGGTTGTGAGGTGTTTTTTATTAACATGGTGGTTACGTGGTTGTGAGGTGTTTTTATAAACATGGTGGTTTTCATGGTGGTGAGGTGTTTTTAATAACTTGGTGGTTATGTGGTTGTGAGGTGTTTTTAATAACATGGTGGTTATGTGGTTGTGAGGTGTTTTTAATAACATGGTGGTGATGTGGTGAGGTGTTTTTATTAACATGGTGGTTATGTGGTTGTGAGGTGTTTTCATTTACATGGTGGTGAGGTGTTTTTATTAACATGGTGGTTACGTGGTGGTGAGGTGTTTTTATTAACATGGTGGTTACATGGTGGTGAGGTGTTTTTATTAACATGGTGGTTATGTGGTTGTGAGTGTTTTTATTAACATGGTGGTTATGTGGTTATGAGGTGATTTTATTAACATGGTGGTTACATGGTTGTGAGGTGTTTTTAATAACATGGTGGCTATGTGGTTATGAGGTGATTTTATAAACATGGTGGTTATGTGGTTATGAGATGATTTTTATTAACATGGTGGTTATGTGGTTGTGAGGTGTTTTTATGACATGGTGGTTATGTCTTTATGAGGTGATTTTATTAACATGGTGGTTACGTGGTGGTGAGGTGTTTTTATTAACATGGTGGTTACATGGTGGTGAGGTGATTTTATTAACATGGTGGTTATGTGGTGATGAGGTGATTTTATTAACATGGTGGTTACGTGGTTGTGAGGTGTTTTTAATAACATGGTGGTTATGTGGTTATTGCGGTGGTTTTATTAACATGGTGGTTACGTGGTGGTGAGGTGTTTTTTATTAACATGGTGGGTAGGTGGTTGTGAGGTGTTTTAATGGCATGGTGGTTATGTGGTTATGAGGTGATTTTATTAACATGGTGGTTATGTGGTGGTGAGGTGTTTTTAATAACATTGTGGTTATGTGGTTTGTGAGGTGTATTTAATAACATGGTGGTTTCATGGTGGTGATGTGTTTTTTAATAACATGATAGTTATGTGGTTGTGAGGTGTTTTTAATAACATGGTGGTTATGTGGTTGTGAGGTGTTTTTAATAACATGGTGTTTACGTGGTTGTGAGGTGTTTTTTAATAACATGGTGGTTATGTGGTTGTGAGGTGTTTTGAATTACATGGTGGTGAAGTGTTGTTAATAACATGGTGGTTATGTGGTGGTGAGGTGTTTTTGTTAACGTGGTGGTTATGTGGTTATGAGGTGTTTTTAATAAATGGTGGTTATGGGTGGTGAGGTGTTTTTAATAACATGGTGGTTTTGTCGTGTGAGGTGTTTTTTAATAACATGGTGGTTTTGTCGTTGTGAGGTGTTTTTTAAATAACATGGTGTTTAATGGTGGTGAGGTGTTTTATTAACATGGTGGTTATGTGGTGGTGATGTGTTTTATTAACATGGTGGTTAGTGGTGATGAGGTGTTTTTATTAACATGGTGGTTTAGTGGTGGTGAGGTGTTTTTATTAACATGGTGGTTATGTGGTTGTGAGGTGTTTTTTAATAACATGGTGGTTTTGTTCATTGTGAGGTGTTTTTAATAACATGGTGGTTTTGTCGTTGTGAGGTGTTTTTAAATAACATGGTGGTTATGTGGTGCTGAGGTGTTTTTAATAACATGGTGGTTTTGTCGTTGTGAGGTGTTTTTAATAACATGGTGGTTTTGTCATTGTGAGGTGTTTTTAATAACATGGTGGTTATGTGGGTGTGAGGTGTTTTTAATAGCATGGTGGTTTTGTCGTTGTGAGGTGTTTTTAATAGCATCGTGGTTATGTGGTGGTGAGGTGTTTTAATATGACATGGTGGTTATGTGGTGGTGAGGTGTTTTTAAATGGCATGGTGGTTATGTGGTTATGAGGTGATTTTATTAACATGGTGGTTATGTGGTGGTGAGGTGTTTTTAATAACATGGTGGTTATGTGGTTGTGAGGTGTATTTAATAACATGGTGGTTTCATGGTGGTGATGTGTTTTTAATAAACATGATAGTTATGTGTTGTGAGGTGTTTTTAATAACATGGTGGTTATGTGGTGGTGAGGTGTTTTTAATAACATGGTGGTTATGTGGTTGTGAGGTGTTTTTAATAACATGGAGGTTTTGTCGTTGTGAGGTGTTTTTAATAACATGGTGGTTATGTGGGTGTGAGGTGTTTTTAATAGGCATGGTGGTTTTGTCGTTGTGAGGTGTTTTTAATAACATGGTGGTTTTGTCGTTGTGAGGTGTTTTAAATAACATGGTGGTTATGTGGTTGTGAGGTGTTTTTAATAACATGGTGGTTTTGTGTTGTGAGGTGTTTTTAATAACATGGTGGTTATGTGGGTGTGAGGTGTTTTTAATAACATGGTGGTTTTTGTCGTTGTGAGGTGTTTTTAATAACATGGTGGTTATGTGGTTGTGAGGTGTTTTTAATAACATGGTGGTTATGTCGTTGTGAGTGTTTTTTAATAACATGGTGGTTTTGTCGTTGTGAGGTGTTTTTAATAACATGGTGGTTATGTGGTTGTGAGGTGTTTTTAATAACATGGTGGTTTTGGTCGTTGTGAGGTGTTTTTAATAACATGGTGGTTATGTGGGTGTGAGGTGTTTTTAATAGCATGGTGGTTTTGTCGTTGTGAGGTGTTTTTAATAGCATGGTGGTTATGTGGTGGTGAGGTGTTTTTAATGACATGGTGGTTATGTGGTGGTGAGGTGTTTTTAATGGCATGGTGGTTATGTGGTTATGAGGTGATTTTATTAACATGGTGTGTTATGTGGTGGTGAGGTGTTTTTTAATAACATGGTGGTTATGTGGTTGTGAGGTGTATTTAATAAACATGGTGGTTTCATGGTGGTGATGTGTTTTTTAATAACATGATAGTTATGTGGTTGTGAGGTGTTTTTAATAACATGGTGGTTATGTGGTGGTGAGGTGTTTTTAATAACATGGTGGTTATGTGGTTGTGAGGTGTTTTTAAAACATGGAGTTTTGTGTGGTGAGGTGTTTTTATTAACATGGTGGTTTCATGGTTGTGAGGTGTTTTTAATAACATGGTGGTTTGTTGTTGTGAGGTGTTTTAATACAAATGGTGGTTATGTGGTAGTGAGGTGATTTTCTTAACATGGTGGTTACGGAGTTGTGAGGTGTTTTTATTAACATGGTGGTTACATGGTTGTGAGGTGTTTTTAAATGACATGTTGGTTACGTGGTTTATGAGGTGATTTTTTAAATGGTGGTTACGTGGTGGTGAGGTGTTTTTATTAACGTGGTGGTTATGTGGTTGTGAGGTTGTTTTCATTTACGTGGTGGTGAGGTGTTTTTATTAACATGGTGGTTACGTGGTGGTGAGGTGTTTTTTATTAACATGGTGGTTACATGGTGGTGAGGTGTTTTTAAACATGGTGGTTACGTGGTGGTGGAGGTGTTTTTATTAACATGGTGGTTACATGGTGGTGAGGTGTTTTTATTAACATGGTGGTTATGTGGTTGTGAGGTGTTTTTATTAACATGGTGGTTATGTGGTTATGAGGTGATTTTATTAACATGGTGGTTACATGGTTGTGAGGTGTTTTTTATAACATGGTGGTTATGTGGTTATGAGGTGATTTTATAAACATGGTGGTTATGTGGTTATGAGATGATTTTATTAACATGGTGGTTACGTGGTTGCGAGGTGTTTTTAATAAACATGGTGGTTATGTGGTGGTGAGGTGATTTTATTAACATGGTGGTTATGTGTGGTGATGAGGTGATTTTATTAACATGTGGTTTACGTGGTTGTGAGGTGTTTTTTAATAACATGGTGGTTTATGTGGTTATGCGGTGGTTTTATTAACATGGTGGTTACGTGGTGGGTGAGGTGTTTTTTATTAACATGGTGGGTAGGTGGTTGTGAGGTGTTTTTTGGCATGGTGGTTATGTGGTTATGAGGTGATTTTATTAACATGGTGGTTATGTGGTTGGTGAGGTGTTTTTAATAACATGGTGGTTATGTGGTTGTGAGGTGTATTTATAACATGGTGTTTCATGGTGGTGATGTGTTTTTAATAACATGATAGTTATGTGGTTGTGAGGTGTTTTATAACATGGTGGTTATGTGGTGGTGAGGTGTTTTAATAAACATGGTGGATATGTGGTTGTGAGGTGTTTTTAATAACATGGTGGTTTAATGGTGGTGAGGTGTTTTTATTAACATGGTGGTTATGTGTTGGTGGATGTGTTTTTATTAACATGGTGGTTTAGTGGTGATGAGGTTTTGTTTTTATTAACATGGTTGTTTACGTGGTTGTGAGGTGTTATTAATAACATGTTGTTTCATGGTTGTGAGGTGTTTTTATTAACATGGTGGTTTCGTGGTGGTGAGGTGTTTTTAATGAACATGGTGATTATGTGGTTGTGAGGTGTTTTTATAAACATGGTGATTATGTGGTTGTGAGGTGTTTTTATTAACATGGTGGTTACGTGGTGTGAGGTGTTTTATATTAACATGGTGATTATGTGGTGGTGAGGTGTTTTTAATAACATGGTGGTTATGTGGTGGTGAGGTGTTTTTAATAACATGGTGGTTACGTGGTTGTGAGGTGTTTTTATTAACATGGTGGTTACGTGGTTGTGAGGCGTTTTTAATAAACATGGTGTTTCGTGGTGTTGAGGTGTTTTTAATAACATGGTGTTACGTGGTTGTGAGGTGTTTTTAATAACATGGTGGTTATGTGGTTGTGAGGTGTTTTTAATAACATGGTGGTGATGTTGTGAGGTGTTTTTATTAACATGGTGGTTATGTGGTTTGTGAGGTGTTTTTATTAACATGGTGGTTATGTGGTTGTGAGGTGTTTTATTAACATGGTGGTGATGTGGTGGTGAGGTGTTTTTATTTAACATGGTGGTTCATGGTGGTGAGGTGTTTTTTAATAACATGGTGATGATGTGGTTGTGAGGTGTTTTATTAACATGGTGGTAATGTGGTTGTGAGGTGTTTTTTATAACATGGTGGTTACGTGGTTGTGAGGTGTTTTTAATAACATGGTGGTTACTTGGTTGTGAGGTGTTTTTAATAACATGGTGGTTACGTGGTTTGTGAGGTGTTTTTAATAACATGGTGGTGATGTGGTGTTGAGGTATTTTTATCAACATGGTGGGTTTCGTGGTTGTGAGGAGTTTTTAATAACATGGTGGTTTTGTGGTTGTGATATGTTTTTTAATAACATGGTGATTATGTGGTTGTGAGGTATTTTATATCCATGGTGGTTTTGTGGTTGTGAGGTGTTTTTATTAACATGGTGGTTTCGTGGTGGTGAGGTGTTTTTTAATAACATGGTGGTTACGTGGTTGTGAGGTGTTTTAATAACATGGTGGTTATGGTTTGTGAGGTGTTTTTATTAACTTGGTGATTATGTGGTTGTGAGGTCTTTTTAATAACATGGTGGTTTCGTGGTTGTGAGGTATTTTAATAGCATGGTGGTTACGTGGTTGTGAGGTGTTTTTTAATAACATGGTGATTATGTGGTTGTGAGGTGTTTTTTATTAACATGGTGGTATTTGGTTGTGAGGTTTTTTATTAACATGGTGGTTACGTGGTTGTGAGGTGTTTTAATAACATGGTGGTTACTTGGTTGTGAGTGTTTTTAATAACATGGTGGTTACGTGGTGTGAGGTGTTTTTAATAACATGGTGGTTTTGTGGTTGTGAGATGTTTTTAATAACATGGTGATTATGTGGTTGTGAGGTGTTTTTAATAACATGGTGGTTTTTGTGGTTGTGAGGTGTTTTTTATTAACATGGTGGTTTCGTGTTGTGAGGTGTTTTTATTAACATGTTGATTATGTGGTTGTGAGGTGTTTTAATAACATGGTGGTATTGTGGTTGTGAGATCTTTTTAATAACATGGTGGTTAGTCGTTGTGACGTGTTTTTTAATAAGATGGTGGTTTTGTGGGTGGTGAGGTGTTTTCATAACATGGTGATTATGTGGTTGTGAGGTGTTTTTTAATAACATGGTGGTTTTTGTGGTTTTGAGGTGTTTTTAATAACATGGTGGTTACGTGGTTGTGAGGTGTTTTCAATAACATGGTGATTATGTGGTTGTGAGGTGTTTTTAATTAACATGGTGGTTTTGTGGTTGTGAGGTGTTTTTTATTTAACATGGTGATTATGTGGTTGTGAGGTGTTTTTTAATAACATGGTGGTTTGTGGTTGTGAGGTGTTTTTAATTACATGGTGGTGACGTGGTTGTGAGGTGTTTTTATAACATGGTGGTTACGTGGTCGTGAGGTGTTTTTTTTAACATGGTGGTTACGTGGTTGTGAGGTGTTTTGATTAACATGGCGGTTACGTGGTTGTGAGGTGTTTTTATTAACATGGTGGTTTTGTGGTGTGAGGTGTTTTTATTAACATTGTAGTTACGTGGTTGTGAGGTGTTTTTAATAACATGGTGTTATGTGGTTGTGAGGTGTTTTTAATAACATGGTGGTTTTGTGGTTGTGAGGTGTTTTTATTAACATGGTGATTATGTGGTTGTGAGGTGTTTTTATTAACATGGTGATTATGTGGTTGTGAGGTGTTTTTAATAACATGGTGGTTATGTGGTGGTGAGGTGTTTTTAATAACATGGTGATTATGTGGTTGTGAGGTGTTTTTAATAACATGGTGATTATGTGGTTTGTGAGTTGTTTTTAATAACATGGTGATTATGTGGTTGTGAGGTGTTTTTATTACAATGGTGGTTACGTGGTGGGTTAGGTGTTTTTTATTAACAGTGGTGATTATGTGGTGGTGAGGTGTTTTTTATAACATGGTGGTTACGTGGTGGTGAGGTGTTTTTAATAACATGGTGGTTATGTGGTTGTGAGGTGTTTTTATTAACATGGTGGTTACGTTGGTTGTGAGGTGTTTTTTTATACATGGTGGTTCGTGGTTGGTGAGGTGTTTATTATAACTTGGTGGTTATGTGGTTGTGAGGTGTTTTTAATAACATGGTGGTTATGTGGTTGTGAGGTGTTTTTAATAACTGGTGGTGATGTGGTGAGGTGTTTTTATTAACATGGTGGTTATGTGGTTGTGAGGTGTTTTCAATTTACGTGGTGGTGAGGTGTTTTTATTAACATGGTGGTTACGTGGTGGATGAGGTGTTTTTATTAACA
The DNA here is from genome assembly GCA_035128595.1 of Eptatretus atami. Taxonomy (NCBI): domain Eukaryota; kingdom Metazoa; phylum Chordata; class Myxini; order Myxiniformes; family Myxinidae; genus Eptatretus; species Eptatretus atami. Next base: position 78,825,575 of record CM068966.1, on the reverse strand, counting down.
TGGTGGTTTCGTGGTGGTGACGTGTTTTTTATTACACAGGTGGTTTCATGGTTTGTGAGGTGTTTTTAATAACTGGTGGTTATTGGTTGTTG
>CM068966.1:78790808-78813089 GCA_035128595.1 Eptatretus atami | reverse complement strand
TCTTTTTGTTTTTCCTTGCGACGACATTGCGAAAAGGTAAAATATGTTGGCGCTAATTGAATAATTGGCCTTTAAAACCTAAATTGCGAATCATCATAACTGTGATATGTGAACTTCCGCGCCACGCACGTACGGGCACGCGAGAGCGAAGAAACGGCCTGTGTGGGCTATATGGTTGTACGAGTGTTGCTTAATAACTACTGCGTGGCTGCTTTGTCGGGTTGTGAGGTGTTTTGTTAATAAACATGGTGGTTACGTGGTTGTGAGGTATTTTTTCAATGAACTTGTGGTGGTCTTAACGTGGTTGCTGAGGGTTGTTCTTCTAAATAACATGGTGGTTGGTGACGGTGTTGTTATCTTAACACTATGGTTGGTTTCTGTGTGGTGGAGTGTGTTTTATTAACATGGTGGGTTCGTTGGTGGTCGAGGTGTTTTTTTAACATGGTGGTTACGTCGGGTTGTGAGTTTTTTTTAATACATGTGGTGATGGTGATGGTGATTTTTCGTCTTCTCTATAACAACTGGTGGCTTATCGTGGTTGTGGAAGGTGTTTTTTATTAACGGTGGTGGCGTGTACGTTGGTGTGTGAGGCTTTTTTAATAGACATCGTGGGTGGTGAGTCGTTGTCTTTTATTAACATGGTGGTTTTGTGGTGGAACAGTGCTTTATCTAACATGCGTGTCTAGTGGTTTGTGAGTGTTTTTATTTAACCGTGGTGGTTACGTGGCTCTGTTGAGATGTTTTACATAAGGCGTGGGTGGGTTGAGTTGGTGTCGAGGTGTTTTTATTTAACATAGGTGGTTAATGTGTGGTGAGTTGTTTTAATAACATGGTGGGTGATGTGTGGTGCTTTGCATGGTTTTTAATAACCTGGTTCGGGTTAACGTGGCATTGTGAAGTGTTTTACTTCTACGGCTGGTGGTTATGTGGTTGTGAGGTGTTGTAATAAATGGTGGCTGAGTGTGCTGGTGAGTGTGTTTTAGTTAAACATGGTGGTGAGTCTGTGTCTTTTGTCAATAAGCTCCTGGTCGCGCTGATTCGTGGGTGGTTGGCTGAAGTTGGCTTTTAATAACAGGTGGTTATGTGGTTTGAGGTGTTTTTTATTAAACATGGCTCGGTTGTTGTCCGTTGTGATGGTTGTTTTATATAATGGTGGTTATGTGGTTATGAGCGTGTTTTAACTAACATGGTTTGTTGTCATTTGATGTGTTTCTTAAATAACATAGTGGTTATGTGGTGTGGAGGTGTTTTAATATCATCCGTGTGTATGTGGCTGTGAGATTTTTTAATAACATGTCTACGTGGTTGTGAGGTGTTTTCTATTAACATGGTGGTTCCGTGGTGGTGAAAGGTTGGTTTTTAATACATGGTGGTTAACGTTTTGTTGTGAGGTGTTTTTTTAACATGGTGGTACACGGGTTGGTGAGGTGTTTGTTATTACGTGCTGGTGTTCAATGGTGGTGAGGTGTTTTTTAAATAACATGGTGAATCTTTGTGGTTGTGGAGGTGTTTTTAGTGAACATCGGTTGGTGTTTCGGTGGTGGTGACGTGTTTTTAATAACATGGTGGTTACGTGGTTGTGAGGTGTTTTTTAATAACATGGGTGGTTAACGCTGGTTGTGAAGTGTTTTTATTAACTGATGGTGGTTAGTGGTTGTTAGGAATGTTTTTTACTTAACAATGGTGTGTTCGTGGGCTGGGTGAGGTGTTCTTTATTACATGGATGGTGTACGCTGGTTGGGGTGAGGTGTATTAATAAATGGTAGGTCTTGTCGTGGTTGGTAGGGGTTTTTATGAACGGATGGTGGTGTCTTGAGGTTTTATGTAACATGGTGATTAGTGTGTGAGGTTTTTTAAGAGTAAGCAGATGGTGTTTGTGTTAGTGTTTTGTAGATACATGGTGTCCGGTGTGTGTAGTTGTTTGTTGAAGAGTAGATGTGGTGGTACTTGGTGTGAGATTTGTTTATTAAAATGGTGTTGTGAGCGTGGGTTGTGAGGGTTGTTTTTATATACATGGTGGTTACGTGGTTGTGAGGTTGTTTTTATTAAACCCTGGTGGTTTGTGTGTGTGAGTTGTTTTTTATAACATCGGTAGTTACGTGGTTGTGAGGTGGTTTTAATAAAACATGGTGTGATTTATGTGGTGTGAGTGTTTTTATAACATGGTGGTTTTGTGGTTGTGAGGTGTTTTTATTTAACATGTGATTATGTGGTGTGATCGTGTTTTTATTTATACTATTTGTGATTATGTGGTTTGTGAGGTGTTTTTTTAATTAACTTGGTGGTTTTGTTGGTTGTGAGTGCTTGTTATTTAATAATTTCATTGGTGTTACATGGTTTGAGGTATTTTTATAATATATTGGGGTTTCTTCGTTGGTGGTGGAGGTGTTTATATATAATATTGGGGTGGTGGTGAGGTGTTTTATTTAACATTGGTGGTGTTTTGTGTGTTGTGGTGGTGTATTTTATATCATGTGTGTGTTTGTGTTTTGTTGAGGTCTGTTTTTTTACGTGCGTGGTTACGTGGTTGTGAGGTGTTTTGTTCATAAACATGGTGGTGGTGAAGCGTTGTTTTTAATGTAACATGGTGGTTTTTGGTGGTGGTGAGGTGTTTTTAATTAACATGGTGGTAACGGTGGAGTTCGTGGAGCGTGTTTTTATGTGAACGTGGTGGTTACACTGGTTGGTGAAAGGGTGTTTTAATAATCAATGGTGGTCGATGTGCGTGCGTCGAGGTGTTTTTAAAAATACATAAGGTGGTTACGGTGGTGGTGGGTGTTTTTAACTAACATGGTGGTGATGTGAGTGGTGAAGGTTGTTTTTAATGACATAGAGTGGTTACGTCGGTTGGTGAAGGGTGTTTTTAATTACGTGCCTGGTTTTACGTGGTTTGTGAAGGTGTTTAATAACATCCGTGGTGATGTGGTGGTGAAAAGGTGTTTTTAATTAACATGGTGGTGAGGTGGTTTTTTAATAACTTGGCTGGTGATGTGTGGTGGTGAGTTGTTTTTTAATAACATGGTGGTTTGTGGTGGTGAGGTGGTTTTTATAACATGCGTGGTTTTGTCGTTGGAGTTGTTTTTTAAGAATAACAGTTAGGTGGTGGCTTAATTCGTGGTTATAGGAGTGTTTTTTAATAACATGGATGGTTTTGCATTGTGAAGGTGTTTCTAAAATAATAGAGGTTATGTTGGTTGTGAAGGTGTTTTTTAATAACATTGGTTGTTTTGTGCGTTGTGAGGTGTTTTTTAATAACTTGGTGGTAACGTGGTTGTGACGGATGTTTTATTAACAATGGTGGGTTCGTGGTTTGTGAAGTGTTTTTAATACTGTTGGTTTCCGGGTGGTGAGGGTGGTTTTGAATAACATAGTGGTTATGTGGTATGTGAGGATGTTTTTATTAACATGCGTGGGTTACGTGCCTTGTGAGGTGTTTTTTACAATACTGGTGGATTTCGGGTGTTTGTGAGAGTGTTTTCTATAGAACGATGGTGCATTTTGTGGTTGTGAGGTGTTTATAATAACATAGTGGTTTGTGGTGGTGAGACGTGTTTTTTAAATAACATGGTGGGTTACGGCTTGTGAGGCGTGTTTATTAAATAACATGTGGTTACGTGGTTGTGAGGGTTGTTTTTTATTAATCAATGGTTGGTTAGGTGGTTGTTGGTCAGTGTTGTTTCTATTAACAATGGTGGTTTTGTGGTGGTGAGGTGTTTTTATTTAACATGGTGGTTTTACGTGGTTGTAGGTGTTTTAAATAACATGGTGATTTATGTGGTTGTGAGGATGTTTTACATAAATGGGGTGGTTTTGTGGTTGTGAGGGTGTTTTTATATATGGTGGATCGGATAAAACGTGGTTGTGAGGAGTGTTTTTAATAACATAGGGGATTACGTGGTTGTGGAGGTTGTTCTACTTAAGAGACATGGTGGTTTTGTGGTTGTGAGTGTTTTTATATAAAATACAATACATGGTGATTAAGTGTTGTGAGGTGTTTTTTACAAATAACATGGTGTTTGTGGTTGAAGAGGTGTATTTTAATAAACATTGGTGCGTTTTGTGGTTGTTGACGGTGCTTTTTAAATAGCATGGTGGTCTTTGTGGTTGTGAGGTGTTTTAATAACATGGGGTGGTTTGTGGTTGGTGAAGGGTTGTTTTTATTATATGTGGTTACACATGGTTGTGAGGTGTTTTTAATAACCCATGGTGGTATATCGTGTTGATGAGGTGGTTTTTTATGAACAATGGTGGTTTCGGTGGATGTGAGGTTTTTTATGGAGTACATGGTGGTTAAATGGTTGTGAGTTGTTTTTTATAACATCGGTGGTTTTGTGGTTGTGAAGGTGTTTTTAAGTAATATGAGTGGTTACGTGGATTATGTGGACGTGTTTTTATAACAATGGTGGTAGCTACGTGGTTGTGAGGTGTTTTTACTTAACAATGGTGGTAATGGCGTGGGGGTTTGATGACGGTGTTTTTAAAAATAAACATGGTGGTTATGGTGGTTGGTTCAGGTGATTTTTTATAACATGAGTGGCTTTTTGCGTTGGTTGAGGTGTTTTTTAATAACATGGCTGGCGTATCATGTGTGTAGAGGTTGTTTAAATGAAGCATGTGGTTTTGGTGTGTCGTTGTGCGAGGTTTGTTCTATAACGAGCGCTGGTTATGTGGGATGTTGTGAGTGTTTTATTAACATGGTGCTTTTTGTCGTTGAGCGGTGTTTTTATACATGGTGGTTATGTGGCTTATGCAGGATGTTTTTAAAATACAACAATCGGTGGTTTTCGATCATTGTGGAGGTGTTTCCTAATAACATAAGTGTTATGTGGTTGTGAGGTGTTTTTATATACTGGTGGTTTTGTGGTTGTGAGGTGTTTTTAAATAAAACAATGGTGGTAAGTGTTGTGATGGATGTTTTATTAAATGGTGGTTCGTGGTTGGTGAGGTGTTTTTAAATAACAGTGGTGGTCGCTGGTGGTGAGTGTTTGAATACATGGTGGTTGTATGAATGTGGTTTGTGAGGGTGTTTGTGTTTCAACATGGCTGCGGTTCGTGGTTCGTGAGGTTGTTTTTTATTAACTTGGTGGTTTCAGTGGTGGTGAGAGTTGTTTTCTATTACATGGGTTTTGTGGTTTGTGAGGTGTTTTTAATAACATAAAGTGGTTTCGTGGTGGTGAGGTGTGCTTTTTTAATAACATGGGTGGTTTACGTGCTGTGAAGGTGTTTTAATAACATGTGGTTATGTGGTTTGTGAGGTGTTTTATTATTAACATGGTGGTTAGTGGTTGTTAGGTGTTTTTATTAACATGGGGTTTTGTGGTGGTGAGGTTGTTTTTTATTAACATGGTGGTTATCGTGGTTGTGAGGTGTTTATTAATAACAATGGTGGTTCATGGTTGTGAGGTGTTTTTATGACATGGTGGTTTTCGTGGTTGTGAGGTGTTTTTATTACCATGGTGATATGGGTGTCGAGGATGTATTTTAATAAAAATTGGTGGTTTTGTGGTCTGTGAGGGTTTTTAATAATATGGGTGGTATACGTGGTGTGAGGTGTTTTTAATAACATGGTGTTACGTGGTTCGTGAGTTGTTAATGGTGGTTGTGGTTAGTTAGTGTAACATGGTGTCTATGTGTTTGGTGATGTTAAAAGGTGTGTGGTGTGGTTTTTTAATAACATCGAGTGATTTTTGTGGTGTGAGGTGTTATTTATAGCATGGTGGTTTGTCTGTTGTGAGTGTTTTTAATACATGGTATGGGGTATTGTGGTATGTGAGGTGTTTTTATATAGTATGTCGGTTTTGTGGTTGTGAGGCTGTTTTTAATAACATGGTGGTTCGTGGTTGTGAGGTGTTTTTTGAACTGTGGTTTATGGGGTGTATCATGGTGGTTCATGTGAGGGTGTTTTTAATACATGGTGAGTTACGTGAGTTGTGAGAGTGTTTTTAATGACATAGGTAGGTTCCGTGTTGTGAGGTGTTTTTAATAACGATGAGGTCGTTAAGGTTGTGAGGATGTTTTAATTAACATGGTGGTTTTGTGGTTGTGAGGTGTTTTAATAACATGGTGGTACGTGGTTGTGAGGTGTTTTTAATAACATGGTGTATTAGTGGTTGTGAGGTGTTTTTATATAACAGGGTTTGTGGTTGTGAGGTGTTTTTATTAAACATGGCTTTACGTGGCTATGTTGAGGTGTTTTTTATTAACATAGGTAGATTATGTGGTTTGTGAGGTGTTTTAATAACATGGTGGTTTTGTGGTTGTGAGGTGTTTTTATTAACATGTGATGTATGTGGTTGTGGAGTGTGTTTTATTAACATGGTGTTATGTGTTGTGAGGTGTTTTTAATAAATGGTGATTTTGTGGTTGTGAGGTGTTTTTTAACTAACATGGTGGTTATGTGGGTTGTGAGGTGTTTTAATAACATGGTGGTTTTCGTGGTGGTGAGGTGTTTTTAATAACATAATGATTATGTGGTTGTGAGGTTTTTTAATAACATGGTGGTTTTGTGGTTGTGAGGTGTTTTTATATTAACATTGTGGTTTCGTGGTTGTGAGGTGTTTTATTAACATGGTGATTATGGGTTGTGAAGTGTTTTTTATTACATGGTGTAGGTGGTTGTTAGTGTTTTTATTAACTGGTGGTTCTCGTGGTGTGAAGGTGTTTTTATTAAACATGGTGGTTACGTGGTTGTGAGGTGTTATTAAACATGGTGGTTTCGTGTTGTGAGGTGTTTTTCTTAGAACATGGTGGTTTCGGGTTGTGAGGTGTTTTTAATTAAATGGTGATTATGTGGTTGTGAGGTGTTTTTAAATAACATGGTGGTTTTGTGGTTTGTAGGTGTTTTAATAACATGGTGGTTCCGTGGTTGTGAGGTGTTTTTAATAACATGGTGGTTACTTGGTTGTGAGGTGTTTTTATTAACATGGTGGTTACGTGGTTTGTGAGGTGTTTTTATAACATGGGGGTTACGTGTGGTGAGGTGTTTTTTATTAACATGGTGGTTTTGTGGTGTGAGTCTGTTTTTATTAACATGGTAGTTACGGTGGTTGTGAGGTGTTTTTAATAACATGGTGATTATGTGGTTGTGACGTGTTTTTTATAACATGGTGGTTTTGTGGTTGTGAGGTGTTTTTATTAACATGGTGGATTGCATGTGGTTGTGACTGTGTTTTTTTATTAACATGCGTGATATTATGGTTGTGAGGTGTTTTTAATAACATGGTTGTGTTTCTGTGTTTTTAGTGGTAGCTGTTTTTATTTATTAACATGGTGGTTTACTGGTTTGTGAGGTGTTTTTAATTAAAATGGTTGGTTTACGTGGTGGGTGTGGAGGTGTTTTAAATAACATGGTTGGTGGTGAGGGTGTTTTATTAACAATGGTGGTTTTGTGGTGGTTGAGGTGTTTTATTAACATGGTGGTTACGTTTGTGAGGTGTTTTTATTACGTGGTGGTTACGTGTTGTGAGGTGTTTTTATAACATGGGTGGTTGGTGCTGAGGTGTTTTTATTATACTACATGGTGGTTTGTGGTGGTGAGGTGTTTTATTAACATGGTGGTTAACGTGGTTGTGGGTGTTTTTATTAACGTGGTGGTTACATGGTTGTGAGGTGTTTTTAATTAACATGGTGGTTGACGTGGTGGTGAGCGTGTTTTTTAATAAATGGTGGTTAGTGGTTGTGAGGTGTTTTTTTTATTAACTGAGTGGTTACGTGGTTGTGAGGTGTTTGTTTTATTAACATGGCGTGGTGTGTGGTGTGCGAGTTGTTTTTAATTAACATGGTGTTTACGTGGTTGTGAGGTGTTTTTATTAACATGGTGGATTATAGGGTTTGTGAGTGTTTTTTAATAACATGGTGGTTTTGTGGTGTGAGGTGTTTTTCTAGTTAAGTGTATGTGGTTGTGAATGTTGTGTTTTATTAACATGGTGATTATATGGTTGTTGAGAAAGTGTTTTATTGATTATTACACTAGTGTGTTTATTCGTGTGGTCTGTATAGTCGTTTTACATAACATGGTTCATGGTGAAGTGTATTTAAGTAAAAATGAGTATTCGCTGTGTGAGTGTTTTTATAATATAACATAGTGGTGTAAGTGATTGAGAGGTGTTTTATTGATTATATCATGGGCTGGTCTTATGCTGGTGTCGATGAGGTGTGTTTATATTAAATGGTAGAGTTTTACGTGGTTTGTGAGGTGTTTTTTATTTAGGTCGGTTTGAGTGGTGGTAATTTATACATTGGTGTATAGTGTGTCGAGGTGTTTTAAATACATGGTGGTCTGGTGTGGCGTGTATTTTATTTAACATGGTTGGTTTTACGTGGTTGTGAAGGTCGTTTCTTATATTAACACCTGCTGGTTTCGTGGTGTGAGGTCGCTTTTATTATATAATCGTCGAGTGGCACATGTTGTGGTGTGTTTTTTAATAACATAGTGGTTACGTGGTGGTGAGTGTTTTTTTCTAACTGTGGATGTGATGTAGGGTGCGTTGAGGGTGTTTTAGATAATGATATTAATATTGAAGTGGTTGTGACGTGTGTTTTCTTGATTCAACGAATGTAGTGAGTTAGGATGGGATTGTAGAGTTGTTTTTATATAACCATGGTGGTGATTGTTGGTGGTGCACGGTGCTTTCTTTATTATACTATGGCGGTAGGTTTCGTGTTTTTTCATAACGTGTGCCTTGGGGTGTTTTTTTCAATAACATGGTTGGTTTGATGGCTGTAGTGTAGGTGTTTATTAACATCTGCGTGAGTTTTGTCGGTTGTGAGGTGTTTTTAATAACACTGGTAGGTTATGTTGTGTTTGTAAGGCGTGTGTTTTTAATAAACATGGTGGTTTTGTAGTTGCTAGGAGGTGTTCCCTAATATAATTAGTTAATAGTGGTGGAGGGCTGTTTAAACATGGTGTTGATGGTATGTGAGGTACAGTGATTTTATAAAATACATGGATGGAACGTGGTTGTGACGGTGTTTATTTTATTAACTGGTGGGTTTGTGGTTGTGAGGGTGTATTTTTAATAAATGCGTGTTCCTGGTGGTTGTGAGGCTGTGTTTTGATTATAACCATGTGTGGTTTGTTGGTTGTGAGTGTGTTTTTTTATTAACATGGTGGTTTCTGTTTTGTGTGAGGTGTTTTTTTAACAATAGCATGGTGGTTCCTTGTGGTGTGAGGTGTTTTTTATGAATAACATCGGTGATTTTGTGGTTTGTGAGGTGTATCTTAATAACACCTTAGTTCCGGTTTCGTGTGGTATTAAAAGTACGAGGTGTTTTTATATGTAGGTTATTGTGTAGAGGGTGTTTTTTGTTCGCACATTGGTGGTTATCGTTGGTTGTTGAGGTGTTGTTTTATATCATAGGTTGGTTCAGCATGGTTGCTCGAGAGTGTTTTTTATAACATTGGTGGTTTTTGGTGTGTTGAGCGGCTTCGTTTATATAAGCCTCCGTGTGTGCATACCTGGTTACTGGTTTGTGTAGGTGTTTTAATAACATGTTGTGGTGTTCAGCGTGGTTCTGAGTGTGTGTTTACTTTATGTAAACATGGTGGTTTAGTGGTTGGTGAGGTTTTGCTTTAAATTGTAACATTTATGCACGTGGTTTTGATAATAAATAGGGTGTTTTTAGGTTAGTGAGGTGTTTTGATAATTAAATCCGGAGGTTTTTTGTGGTTGTGAGGTGTCTTCTTATTAAGTGGTGGATAATTGCTGGTGGAGTTTAGTTGGCTATGGTTGAGTAGTTTGGTTTTAATGGTTACGGTTGCTGTGGTTATATAACATGGGTGGTGTGTTGGTTCTGTGAGGTAGTTTTTAAATAACATGGATGAGTTATACAGTAGGTATGTGAGGTGTTTTTAATAAACTGGTGGTTTTGTGGGTGCTGAGTAGTGTTTTAATAGACATATATTGGTTTGGTGAGTTTGTGCAGGTGTTTTTAATTATACATGCGTGGTCTTATTTATTGGGAGGTTTTTTTTATTAAATATGTGGTTTTGTGGTTGCTGAGTCGTTTTTAAAATTATATGGAGGTTACAGTGGTTGTGAGGTGTTTTTAATAACATGGTGGTTTGTCGTTTGTGAAGGTGTTTTTATGAACTGGTATGGTTACGTGGTTGTGATGAGGTGTTATTCTAATAACAATGTGGATTAACATGTTTTGTGAGGTGTTTTTTTAATAACACTTGGTGGTTGTATGGTTGTGGTGTTTTTAATATTAATGGTGGTTATGTGGTTCGTGAGGTGGTTTTATAACATGGTGGTGTTTCGTGGTTGTGAGTGTGTTTTTATTAATCATGGTGGTTAGGTTGGTTGTGAGTATGTTTTAATTAACAGGCGTTACGTCGGTTGTAGGTGTTTTTAATAACATGGTGTTATGTGGTTTGTGAGGTTTTTCAATAATCATGGGGTTTAGTGGTTGTGAAGGTGTTGCTCTATTAACAGCGTGGTTAATTGGTTATGTGAGGTGTTTTTATAATCATGTGGTAATACGTGGCTTAGTAGGTGTATTTTAATAACATGAGGGTGTACTGTTGGATTTCCGTAGAGGTGTTTTTATTAACATGGTGTGATGGTGGTGAGAGTGTTTTTATTACAACCACTGGTGTTATTGGTCGTGTTAGAGGTCGTTTTTATTATACAATCGGTGGTTTTACGTGGTTGTGAGGTGTTTTTTAATAGACATGGTGTTAGTGAGTGAGTTGTGGTGAGGTGTTTTAAGTTAACTATGGTGGTTTACGTGTGTGGTGCAGGTGTTTTTTTAATAACATAATGTGGTAGTGTGGTTGGTGAGTTGTTTTAATACATGGTGGTTTTGTGGTTGTGAGGTGTTTTTATTACACATTGTGGTTAACGTGGTTGTGAGGTGTATTTTATAACATGATGAGTTAAGATGGTTGTATGTGTTTTTATTTAAAACATGGTGGTTAGGCCACTGGTTGTGAGGTGTTTATATTAACAGTGTGGTTCACGTGTGGTGAGATGTGTTTTCTATTAACATGGTGGTTGTGGTTGTGGAGGTGTTTTAATACTGGGGAGGGTTAATTACACTTTATGGTGGTTTCTGTCCGGTTAGTGTGTTAATAGGTGTTACTTTGGAGGTGTATATAACCCGTGCGTCGGTTATTACGTGGTTGTGAAGGTGTTCTCTTTTACCTCAAATGGTGTGTATGTGGTGGTGATGAGGTTAATTTAAGTTTTTAGTATGGTAGGAGATGGTTATCAGGTGGTTACGTTGTGTGAGCTGTTTTTGAATGAAGTGTGTTACTAGTTTGGAGTGGTTATAAACATGGTGGTTTGATGGTTGGATGGTGTTAAATGATGTTATGTTGTGGTGTATAACATGTGTAGATAGGTTCGTGGGGAGGTGTTTTATTAACATGGGGTTACGATGTGTATGGGGTGATTGTTGTTTTAACATGGTGGGTGTTGTGGTGGTTGAGTTGTTTTTATTAATTATTGGTAGTTACAGTGGTTTGAGGTGTTTTTAATAACTGGTTGTGTTATGTGGTTGTGAGGTTGTTTTTATAACATGGTGGTTGATGGGTTGGTGAGGTGTTTTTAATTTAACGTGTGATGGGTGGTTGATTTTGTGTTAAAAAGGTGTGTGATTGGGTTTCGTGTTGTTTTATTTAACATGGTGTTTGGGGGATTTTTATAAGTGGTGATTGTGGTTAGGTGTTTTTAATAACATGTGTGGTTTTGTGGTTGTGAGGTGTTTTTAATAACATGGTGGTTACATGGTTTGTGAGGTATTTTTTATAAAAATGGTGGTTTTCGTGGTGGTGAGGTGTTTTTAATAAAATGTGGTGGTGAGGTGTTTTATTAACATGGTGGTTTTCTGTGGTGGCTGAGGTGTTTTCATTAACATGGTGGTTACATGGTTTGTGAGGTGTTTTTATTTACGTCGGTGGCTTTACGCTGGTTCCGTGAGGTGTTTTTAATAACATGGTGGTGGCTGGCCGTTGTTTCTTATTAACATGGGGTTTTGTGGTGGTGAGAGTTGTTTATTAACACTCGGTGGTAACGTGGTTGTGAGGTGTTTTTATTAACCTGGTGGCTTACAATGGTCTCTGCTCGCAGCGCTCGTTTTTCTAATCACACTGTCTGACACATGTGGTCGGTGAGGTGTTTTTTAATACACATGGTGGTTACGTGGTGTGAGGTGTTTTTTAATAACAGTGGTGGTGATGTGCGTGGTGAGTTGCTTTTTAATGACCATACGTGGTTACGTGGTTGTGACGGTGTTTTATTATTAACTGGTGGTTACGTGGTTGTGAGGTTTTTTAATACAATGGGCTGGTGATATCGTGATGGCGTGTTTTAATTACATGGTGGTGCAGGTGTTTTTAATACATTGGTGGCTGATGTGTGGGAGTTGTTTTTAATAACATGCGTGTCCGCTCATCGTGTGTGACGCGTCGCAGCTTCCATTAACATCCGGCTGCGTTTGGTCGTTGAGGTGTTTTTAATAAACATGGTGGGTATGTGGTTATAGTGTTTTTTAATACCATGGGGTTTTGTCATTTGTTGAGGTGTGTTCTAATAACTTATGGTTAATGTGGTTGTGAGGTGTTTTTTAATAACATGGGTCTTTGTGGTTGTGATGGTGTTTTTAATAATGGTGGTAACGTGTTGCCTGAGGCTGTTTTTATTAACATGGTGGGTTCGTGGTTGTGGGTGTTTTTAAATACATGGTGGTTCCCGTGGCTGGTGAGCGTGTTTTTCAGCAATAACATGGGTCTATGTGGTCTGTGAGGTGTTTTTATTAACATGGTGGTTACGTGGTTGTGAGGTGTTTTTATGTAACTGGTGGTTTCCGTGGTGGTGAGGGTTGTTTTCTATAACAATGGTGCATTCTTTTGGTTGTGAGGTGTTTTTTTAATAACATAGTGGTTTCGTGGTGGTGCAGGTGTTTTTTAATAACATGGTAGGTTACGTTGCTTTGTGACGGTGTTCTTAAATAACATGGTCGGTTACCGTGGTTGTGAGGTTGTGTTTTAACTTAAACATGCGTGGTTCGGCCCTGGTCCCGTTAGGTGTCTCTTCTTATTAACATGGTGGTTTCTTGTCGCTCGGTGAGGTGTTTTATTAACTGGTGGTTACGTGGTTGTGAGGTGTTATTAATAACATGTGGTTTCATGTTGTGAGGTGTTCGTTATGACATCGGTGGTTTCGTGGTTGTGAGAGGTATGTTTTTATTAACATGGTGATTATGTGGTTGTGAGAGTGTTTTTAGAGTTCGTGGTTGTGAGGTGTTTTTATAATAGGTGGTTACGAGTGGTTGTGAGGTGTTTTTAATAACATGGTGTTACGTGTTGTGAGCCGTGTGTTTGTATTAACATGGTGGTTTTGGTGGTTGTGAGGTGTTTTTTAAATAACATGGTGATTATGTGCGTTGTGAGGTGTTTTTTATAACATGGTGTTTTGTGGTTGTGAGGTGTTTTTAATAACATGGTGTCTTTGGTGGTTGTGAGGTGCTTTTAATAGCATGGTGGTTTTTGTGGTTGTGAGGGTGTTTTTTAAATAACATGGTGGTTTTTTGTGGTTGAGAGGTGTTTTTATTTATATGGTGTTACGGGTGTGAGGTGTTTTTAATAACATGGTGGTTACGGTTGGTTGTGAGGTGTTTTTAGAGACATGTGGTTTCGTGGATGTGAGGTGTTTTTAATAAAATGGTGGTTTACATGTTGTGAGGTGTTTATTAATACCACCTGGTGGGTTTTGTGGTTGTGAGGTGTTTTAATAATATGGTGGTTACGTGGTTGTGAGGTGTTTTAATAACATGGTGGTTAAGTGGTTGTGAGGATGTTTTTTATTACATGGTGGTTACTGTGGATTGAGGTGTTTTTATTAACACTGGCGTTACGTGGTTGTGAGGTGTTTTTTAATACATGAGGTGATTATGTGTTGTGAGGTGTTTTTAAATAACATTGGGTTTTGTGGTTGTGAGGTGTTTTTTATTTAACATTGGTGATGATGTGGGTTGTGAGGGTGTTTTATTACTGGTGATTATCGTGGATTGTGAAGGTGGTTTTTTAATAACATGGTGGTTTTGTGTCTGTGAGTGTTTTTAATAACAATGAGTGGTTATGTGGGTTGTGGTGTTTTTTAAATAACATGGTGGTTTCGTGGTGGTGAGTTTTTTTTAATAAACAATAAGATAATGTGGTTGTGAGGTGTTTTTAATGAACATGGTGGTTTTGTGGTGTTCGAAGGTGGTTTTGTATAACATTGTGTAGTTCGTGGTTTGTGAGGTGGTTTTTATTAACTGGTGATTTTATGTGGTTGCGAAGTGTCTTTTTATTAAACATGGTGGTTAGTGGATTGTTAGGTTGTTTTTATTAACTGTGTGGTTATTCGCTGGTTGGTGAGGTGTTTTCCTAACATGGTGGTTACGCTGTTGTTGAGGTGTTATTAATAACATGGTGGTTTCGTGGTTGTCGAGGTGTTTTTATGACATCGGTGGTTCGTGGCTTGTGAGGTGTTTTTATTAAACATGGTGACTTATGTGGTTGTGAGGTGTTTATAACATGGTGGTTTTGTGGTTCGTGAGGTGTTTTTAATGAACATGGGTGGTTCGGCGTGTTGGTGAGGTGTTTTTAATAACATGGTGGTTACTTGGTTGTGCAGGTGTTTTTATTAACATGTGGTTAGCGTGCGTTTGTGAGGTGTTATTTTTATTACATAGGTGGTTACGTGGTTGTGAGGTTGTTTTTATTAACATGGTGTTTTGTGGGGAGTTGTTTTTCATTAACATGACGTAGTTTACCGTGGTTGTGAGGTGTTTTATAAACATGGTGAATGTAGGTGTGGTTTGTGAACGTGTTTTTAATAACATGGTGGTTTTTGTGGGTTGTGAGGTGTTTTTTTATTACCATGGTGATTATGTGGTTGTGGACGTGTTTTATACATGGTGATTATATGGTTGTGAGGTGTTTTAATAACCATGTGGTTTTGTGGTTTGTGAGGTGTTTTTTAATAACATGGTGGTTACATCGGTTGTGAGGTAATTTTTCATAAAATGGTGGTTTCGTGGTGGTTGAGGTGTTTTTTTAATAAATGAAGTGTGGTTCGAGGTGTTTTTTATTAACATGGTGGTTTTGTGGGTGGTGAGGTGTTTTATTAACAGGGTTTCGTGGTTGTGAAGGTGTTTTCTTTACGTGGTGGTTAACGTGCGTTGTGAGGTGTTTTTAATACATGTGGTGGTGAGCGTGTTTTTTTATTAACAAATGGTGGTTTTTGGTGGGGTGAGGTGTGTTTATGATTACATGGTGGTTACTTGTGGTTGTGAGGTGTTTTTATTAACCGTGGTGGTCATGGTTGTGAGGTGTTATTTAATAACATGGTGGTTACGTGGTGGTGAGTGTGTTTTCTAATAAACATGGTGGTGAATGTGGTGGCTGAGTTGTTTTTAATGACATAGTGGTACGTGGTTGTGAGGTGTTTATTTATTACGTGGTGGTTATGTGGTTGTTGAGGTGTTTTTAAATAAAATGGGGGTTCTGGTTACATGCGTTGTGAGTAATTTTTAATAAAAATGGTGGTTCGTGGATGGTGAGGTGTTTTGATAACCTGGGTGGTGTTACAGGGCGAGGTGTTTTTATTAACATAGAGTAGGTCTTTGAGTGGGTGAGAGTGTATTTATTTACATGTGTGGTTACGTGGTTGTGAAGGTGTTAGCTTTTTTACGGTGGTGGTTACGTGGGGAATAGCATAGAGCAGTGTATTTTATAACATGTGGTGGTGAGGTGATTATTTATTAAAACATGAGGGTTTGTGGTGGTAGAGGTGCTTTTATTAACACTGCGATGGTAAACGTGGATGATGAGGGTGTTTTTATTAAACAAGGTGGTGGTTAACATGGTTGTGAGGTTGTTTTTAATAATACATGGATGGTTACGTGTGGTGAGGTGTTATTTTAATTAACATGGTAGTGATGTGGTGAGTAGAGTTGTTTTTGATGACATAAGTGACGGTTACGTGTTGGTGAGGTGTTTTTATTAACGTGGTGGGTTACGTGTTGTCAGGTGTTTTTAATAACATGGTGGTGCATGTGGTGGTGAGGTGTTTTTTATGTAACATGGTGCGTGAGTGTTTTTTAATACTAGGTGGTCGATCGTGGTGGTGAAGTTGTTTTTAATAACATGGTGGTTATTGGTGGTGAGGTTGTTTTATTCAACATGGTGTTTTTGTCGTTGAGAGTGTTTTTTTAATAACATGGTGGTTTTATGCACATACACATAGAAGGTTTTTTAATAACACATGGTGGTTTTGTCCATTGTCGAGCGTGTTTCTAAGAACATAAGTGGTTATGCTGGTTGTGTGAGGTGTTTTTATAACATGGTGGTTTTGTGGTTGTGAGGTGTTTTTAAATAAATACATGGTGGTAACGTGGTTGGTGAGGTGTTTTTATTAACTGGTTGGGTTCGTGGTGTGAGGATGTTTTTTAAATAAGAATGGTGGTCATCGTGGTGGTGAGTGTTTTGAATAACATGGTGGTTAGTGGGTTGTGAGTGTTTTTATTCACATGGTGGTACGTGGTTGTGGAGGTGTCTTTTATTAACCTGCGTGGTTTACGTGTGGTGAGGTGTTTTTTATAACATGGTGATTTTGTGGTTGTGAGGTGTTTTTAATAACATAGTGGTTTCCGTGTGGTGAGGTGTTTTTATAACGATGGTGGTTACGTGCTTGTGAGGTTGTTTTTAATAACATGCGTGGTTATGTGGATGTGAGGTGTTTTTATTAATGGTGGGTTAGCGTGGTGTTAGGTGTTTTTATTAACATGGTGGTTTTTGTGCTCACACGGTGAGGTGTTTTTCATTAACATGGTGGTTAGTGGTTGTGAAGGTGTTATTAAATAAACATGGTGGTTTCTTTGTGGAGGTGTTCTTTTATGAACATGGTGGTTTTCGTGGTTGTGAGGTGTTTTTTATTAACATGGTGAATTATGTGGTTGTGAGGTGTTTTAATAAAATGGTGGTTTTGGCTGGTTGTGAGGTGTTTTTAATAATATGGTGGTTAACGTGTTTGAGGTGTTTTTTAAATAACCAAATGGTGTTAACGTGTTGTGAGGTGTGTTTATTAACTGTGTTTTGTGGTTGTGAGGTGGTATTTAATAACATGTGATGATTATGTGGTTGTCGAGGTGTTTTTAATAACAATGGGTGGTGTTTGTGGGGGGTTGTGTGAGGTGTTTTTAATAAGCGATGCGTGTTTTGTTGGTTGTGAGGTGTTTTTAAATAGATGGTGGTTTTGTAGGTTTGTGGAGGTGTTTTTAATAACATGGTGGTTTTCGTGGCTTGGTGAGGTGTTTTTATATAGGTGGTTACGTGGTGTGAGGTGTTTTTAATAACATGGTGGTTACGTGGTTGTGAGTGTTTTATGAAAATGCGTGTTTCGTGGATTGAGGTGTTTTTTAAATAAGCATGGTGGTGTACATGGTTGTGAGGTGTTTTTAATAACGATGGTGGTTTTGTTGGTAGTTGTGAGGGTGTTTTTAATAATATGCGTGGTTACCAGTGGTTGTGGAGGTGTTTTTAATAACATGGTGGTTACGTGGTTGTGAAGGTGTTTTTAACATGGTGGTTATGTGGTTTGTGAGGTGTTTTTATTACATGGCGGTTACGTGGTTGTGAGGTGTTTTTTAATAACTGGTGATTATGTGGTTGTGAGGTGTTTTTAATAACAGTGGGGGTTTTGTGGTTGTGAGTGTTGTTTTTATTACATGGTGATTATGTGGTGTGAGGTGTTTTTATTAGACATGTGATAAATGTAGGTATGTTGGATTGTCGAGTGTGTTTTCATAATCAACATGTGTTTTCGTCCGCGTTGTAGTGAGCTGTTTTATAGTGGCTTATGTGATTGTGAGAGTGTTTTTAATAACGTAGGATTTGTTAGTATGGGATATCGCTAGGTTGGTGACTGCTGAGATGTTTAACTGATTGTTAGTGAGATGCGCAATATCTATAAAAATGATATTCATTAATTTGCGTGGGATTGAAGGGGTATCAGAAATCGGTACGTTTCTAGGGGCAGTCAAAGGCCCATAACTAATCTGTGAGATTATGATGAGATTCTTTTAACTTATACAAATCAAAGGCCATACAATGGTTGGATGGAGATGTGTCACTCTTTAGTAATATAAGTTTGGGGAGTTTAACATTGTGGTTTCGTGTTGTGAGGTGTTTTTATTAAACATGGTGGTTTTGTGGTTTGAGGTGTTTTTAAGAACTGATGGTTACGTGGTTGTGAGGTGTTTTCAATAACGATGGTGGTTAATGTTAGTGAGGTGTTTTTCTTAAAGGTGGGTTACGTGTTGTGAGGGTGTTTTTTATTAAATGGTGGTTCGTGGTCGTGAGGTGTTTTTTATTTAACATGGTGGTTTTGTGGTGGTGAGGTTGTTTTATTAACATTGTGGTTACGTGGTTGTGAGATGTTTTTATTACAATGGTGGTTAACGTGTTGTTGAAGGTTGGTTTTAATCAACACATGGCTGGTTAGTGGTTGTGCGAGGTGTTTTAATAACAGGTGTTACGTTGGTTTGTGAGTGTTTTTATTAACATGGTGGTTATGTAGTTGTGAGGTGTTTTTAATAACAGTGGGTTCGGTGTGTAGCGGTGTTTTTATTAACATGGGTGGTAACGTGGTTGTGAAGGTGTTGTGCGTTAATAACATGGTGGTGGTGAGGTTTTTTGGTGAGTTAAGCATGGATGGTGTTGTGGTGTTAGGTGTTTTATAACTGGTGGTTAAGTGGTTGTGAGGTGTTTTTTATAACATGGTGGTGATTGGTGGTGAGGTTTTTATTAAATGTGGTTAGCGTGGTGGTGAGGTGTTTTTAATTAATAACATGGTGGTGATGTGGTGGTGAGTTTGTTTTATAACAATGGTGTTATGGGTTGATTGAGGATGTTTCTTAAATGGTGGTTATACCTGTTGAGGTGGTTTTTTAATAAATGAATGGTTAGTGGTTGTAATGTGTTTTATTAACATGGTGGTACTGGTTTGTGAGGTTTTTTATTAACGATGGTGGTTACGTGGTTTGTAATGTGTTTTTATTACCAGGGTGGTTGTGGTTTGAGGTGTTTTAATAAATGGTGGTGGGTGAGGTGTTTTATTAGCATGGTGGGTTTTGTGGTGGTGAGCGTGTGTTTATAACGAGTAGTTAGGGTGTTGGTGTTTTATACGTGGGTGTGACGTGGTGTAGGTGTTATTAAACGTGTGGTGTACGTGTGTAAGTCGTTTTGTAATTGGTGGTGGATGTGGTGGATGGTTTTTTATTAAAATGGCTGGTACGTGTTTGGTGAGTTGTTTTTAAATAACATGGTGGTTACGTGGTGTTGTGAAGGTGTTTTTATACGTGGTGGTCTACGTGGTTGTGAGGTGTTTTTAAGTATAAATGTGGTGATGTGGTGGTGAGGTGTTTTTATTAACATGTGGTTACGTGGGGTGAGGTGTTTTAATTAACTGGTGTGAGTGTGGTGGTGAGTTTGTTTTTCTAATAACATGGTGGTGATGTGGTGGTGATTGTTTTTATAATACATGGGTGGTCTACGTGGGTGAGGTGTTTTTAATAACTTTTGGTGGGATGTGGATGGTGAGTTGTTTTTTAATAACATGTGGTGATGTGGTGGTGAGGTGTTTTTAATAACTTGGTGGTGATGTGGTGGTGAGTTGTTTTTTAATAACATGGTGGTGATGTGGTGGTGAGGTGTTTTTATTAACATGGTGGTTTCGTGGTGGTGAGGTGTTTTATATTACGTGGTGATTATGTGGTTGCGAGGTGTTTTTAATACATGGTGGTGTTTTATACGAATAATTGCGACGTGTGTGAGGCGAGCATAGTGGAGCGCGATCCACGCCAGTTTAATATATTATATATATTATATACAAAAAAACATTAAAAACAAGATGTAAAAACATCGAGGGATGAAATCTCACAAAATACCAACAAACAGGTAGGAAGTCACACACTTGATTTCACAATCCGACACTCACAATTCTCTTATGGATTACATCTGACATATTTTGACATTTTACTTTGTTGTGGGGATTGTGATGGAACAACATCAAAGATTTGTGAGGCTAAACAATAAGAGGATTGTGGCGTCATTCTTCATTGTATTTCTTCCGTCATCTTTTTTCTTCTTCATCTATCTATAATTCCAGCAATGTGTGTGTGGTGTGTGTGTGTGTGTGTGTGTGTGTGTGGTGTGGTGTGTGTGTGTGTGTGTGTGTGTGTGTGTGTGTGTGTGTGTGTGTGCTGCGTGCGTGCGCGCGTGCGTGAGTGTCTGTGTCTCTGTGTGTCTGTGTGTCTGTGTGTCTCTGTCTGTTTGTGTGTGTGTTGTGTGTGTCTGTCTGTGTCTGTGTGTGGTGTGTGTGTGTGTGTGTGTGTGTGTGTGGTGTGTGGTGTGTGTGCGCGTGCGCGCGCGCGTGAGTGTCTGTGTCTTGTGTGTCTGTGTGTCTGTGTGTCTCTGTCTGTGTTGTGTGCTGTGTTGTGTGTGTCTTGTCTGTGTCTGTGGTGTCTGTTGTCTGTGTCTGTGTGTGTCTGTGTCTGGTGGTCTGTGTGTGTCTGTGTGTGTGTGTGTGTGTGTGTGTGTGTGGTGGTTGTGGTGTGTGTGTGTGTGTGTGTGTCTGTCTGTGGCCGCTGTTTCTCGACAACCACTGGTCCGATCTAAATCGAAACTTGCCAGGTATATTGCTGGGGACCTGAGGATGTGCCTTTTCAAGGTTTGATATTAATCGGACAAGTGCCTCCCAAGTTATGGCCATTTATTTACCAAACCAAATGACAAGACACGTTGTTGCGTGGCATGGCGATGGGGAAGGGAAGCTAGTCGCGTTCCCTTTACAGGTTAACAGTACGGGCTTCCAGAGAGTGATGAACTTCGTGTATTCTAATAATTTCTCGATTTCTTATGCGCATTTATAGATAAACACAATGCCCAAGTTATGATCGTTTTCATATTAGACGGTGCATAAATTTCGGTAACATCAGAGTGCTGGTATGCTCCGAACCAGGAAGTAATTTTTTTTCTCTTCTCTTCTCTTTTGTTTTTCCTTGCGATGACATTGCGAAAGGCAAATACGTTGGCGCTAATTGAATATTTGGGCATTAAAACTAAATTGCGAATAATCGTAACTGCAAATAATATGCGAACTTCCGGCCACGCACGTACGGGCACGCGAGAGCGAAGAAATGCCTGTGTGTTGTTGTTTTTGTTGCTCGCGGTTTGAATATTATTTGTTAATTTTTTTTTTTTTTTTTTACGGGCACGTACTCGTCTATCTATAATTCCAGAACCTCTGTGTGTGTGTGTGTGTGTGTGTCTGTCTGTGTGTCTGTGTGTGTGTGTGTCTGGTGTGTTGTATGTGTGTCTGTGACACGCTGTTTCTCGACAACCACTGGTCGATCTATTGAAACTTTGCCAGATATATTGCTGGGGACCTGAGGATGTGCCTTTTCAAGGTTTGATATTAATTGGACAAGTGCTCCCAAGTTATGGCCATTATTTACCAAACCAATGACAAGACACGTTGTTGCGTGGGCGTGGCCGATGGGAAGGGAAGCTCAGCCGCGTTCGCCATTACAGGTTACAACGACGGGCTTCCGGAGAGTGATGACTTCGTGTATTCTAATAATTTCTCTTGATTTCTTATGCGCATTTATAAACACAATGCCCCAAGTTATATCGTTTTCATATTAGAACGGTGCATAAATTTCGGTAACATCAGAGTGCTGGTATGCTCGAACCAGAAGTAATATTTTTTTTCTCTCTTCTCTTCTTTTTTGTTTTTCCTTGCGACGACATTGCGAAAAGGTAAAATATGTTGGCGCTAATTGAATAATTGGCCTTTAAAACCTAAATTGCGAATCATCATAACTGTGATATGTGAACTTCCGCGCCACGCACGTCGGGCACGCGAGAGCGAAGAAACGGCTTGTGGTTGTTGTTTCTTGCTCGCGGTTGAATATTTTTTTTTTATTTTTTTTTTTTATTTTTTTTTTTTACGGGCACGTACTATCACATCAATTCCAACACAAAGTGAAATGTTAAAAGATGTCGTGATGGTAATCCGTGAGGATTGTGGTATCATAATGTGGTGTCATTCCTCCCTTGTTTTTTTTTTTTTTTGAGATTTCATCACTCAAGTTTTTAACATTCTTTTTTAATGTTTTTTTTTCTTGTTTCTGTTGGTTTTGTGTTTTTTTAGGGTGAATATATAAAAGATTTTATAAAGAAAGCAAATACACACATACAGATCAGTGAGATAATACAGAGATCCGTGC
>CM068966.1:78777235-78789735 GCA_035128595.1 Eptatretus atami | reverse complement strand
ACAACAAGGGAGTGTGTTGCGATGATCTCATAGCTCGGTTTGCTTCCATCATTTTTTCTTCATTTCATTTCTACTCTTCTTTTTGTCTGATCATTCCTGAGGTAAATCAGCCACATGCACCTTCACTGTGAGGTGGGCCCTCATGGAGGCCAGCGTGTGTGGCGCTGCTGTGAGGAAATGACGGCGCAGAGCCCTCGCTCCCAAGTGAGCCCTAAACCCAACGTGTGCAGCGAGTGAACGATCCCTCCTTGAGAGTTGGCGCGTCGTCTTCTGCTTGGCTACGGCGCCGGCACAGCGTCTGCTCCGATCTAGAGAATGGGTGAGACTGTCAGGCGTGTGGGAGGGCGGAAGGTGGAGTCAGCGGCGAGTGGGTGGACAAGGCGGAGTCAAGCTGGCAGAGTCAGGTGGATGGGTGGAGCCAGTGGCGAGAGGCAAGCAGAGATGGCAGGGCAACAGGTGCATGCAGAGATCGATCCATGGCCAGACAAAGAGGATGACTATGACTACTATGATGACGACGGGCGGCTTCGCGATCCGTCCTTTATAGGATCCATCATGCGGGGTGGGGGCGACAACCCGAAACGATGTGTCATCACCCGAATCGGGTGCTCCCATTGGGTCCCAGCCGCCATGGCCGGAAGCGGCCTTATTGGTGCATCCGGTGAGACATCGCCGGGCTGTGGAATTGTCTTGCTCAGAACACCACGACATGAACCGCCCCATACCAAACTCCTGGGCCGTGCTTTTGGCGAGGCCTAGGTCCGCAGCAGTCAATGCGCCCACTTCGTGGAATGCCACCCAGTGCTCTGCTGCTGGCGCTGATCAATGCGCTTGTGCCGTCCGTAGCCATGCGGCCCGAGCGATCTGGGCCATACAGCATGCCTCTGCTTGGTGGCAGCTGTATCGAGGCGGAGGTGCGGGAATATTCTCTGCCGTCCGTGGGAGATATTGGTGGCCGCGGTGGCGAGCGAAGATCGATGGTAAGACGCCGTTGTAAACCAACGCGCACACCCGAACAAAGATGTGCGGCATGCGCATCCCGTACAGTGTGATGGTAAATATCACAGGGCTGTGCGTGGGTCTGCCATCGTGCATGCGGTTATTTATCACAGTGGTGATCCTCACAGGCGGCTGCCTGAGCGCGCTGCTGGCCCCAATCTGTGACATGGATTGAAGGAAAGGATTGGATGTAATTATTTGATGCAGATTTGTGTTGAAAAGAGCGTGACACATGTGTCCTGCACAGCGTTGGGATTTAATATATGGTTCTACTATTTCCTTCGTCACCGTATTCTTGCATCGGAGGATTTTTCCATCATGTAGTTGATGCTTCCTTTGGTCTCCGCGAGGACATTCATAGGTGGAGGGTGTTGCTGCGGTTTTCACAGGCGGCCGTCTGGATGCGGTGCCTGCTTGGATTTATTTCAGGAATAAGAGGAAAAGAGTTGGAATGAAGATAGAGATATAATCAGACCAAACTATGAGATCCACATAACGCACTTCGTCCCATTTGACTCATTAGACATGAGGGAAAGGTCTAACTGCACATATATTAATGAAATAACTGTATGGGAATCACTGTATGATGGATGCCATTGCATTTGAGGCGTGCGGTTTTCAGAACCGCAAATATATATATATATATATATATATATATATATATATATATATATATATATATATATATATATACTTATTTATTTATGTTTGTAAGGAGGTTGGAAGTTATAGACACACCGACAAATTGCAGACAGCACACCTACACCGACACCTTGCGACTACAAAACTGCTTGGAAGTCCATTTCCACTTTCCACGGATGGTTCACTGCCAACGCAGGAGATCAAAAGAATAGTTCTGCATGTTCATTTCCTCTTATTTGACAACAACTGGAATGAATTCACACCTGTTCTCACAAAGTAACTGAAAGCTTTACTATCGATCAGTTACAAGAGCAGTGAGGCAGAAGATGCTCAATGCCAGCTCAGGTGATGATCTCATGACCTGTAGTTATTATTGGGTTCTCTTCTGTAAGTGAACATCAAAAAATCAACTGGATATTTTTCTTCCAAATGCAGGAGCCTCCAAAGGGCAAAGATAACTTATTGTTGTTGTTTGCGCATCACCTATGACCACATTCCATCCCCGATAAACATGTATATCTGCCCTTTGAAGGAAGCTGTAAACTGTTATTATATATATGCGTGCAGATAGATCTTCAGCAAGTGTCATCCAGTGGTCATGACGGTGGCACCTTATCTCAAAGCTCCCTCGATTAACCCTTTTTAAGCTGTAGAGTGTTCTCGTACCATAAAAGTGCCTTTATGTGGAACTCGCTCTCATCATATTGCTCTTTAGAGGCCTAATTGGTCCCCGAATCTCGATGATGGTGAACTCGTGTAAATCCAGCCGAAACGTTAATGCTACACTTGTTAAAACTTCGCACAGCGTCCCCGAGGCTGGAGAACATATGCAGTGAGGTCACTGGGTCTGCATGTCAACATCAAGTCATGACAGCCTCGGAGCTCTGGGACGTTGCACTGCTGGGAAATGTTTTTTTAAAAACACTTAATGGGAAAACATGTCCGAGGTCACATCTAGTCCGAGGTCTCGGGGTCTCCACAGTGTTAACAAAAGATCTCGGCGGAAAAAAACGAGCAATGCTCAGGATTGAGTGCAGTGCGAGTTCGCGAGTCTATCGCGTTCATTTCAGATGGGTCATGTGAAGAGAGAACACGTCATCATGGATAATCTATAACTTCAGAGCGTAGGCAACAGATACGAGATACACCAAGTTGGGAATCTTGCATGGCATGGAACAGTCCAGTGATCAAAGCTCCGTTGGCTGTGGTTAGACCAAGACTACGTTGTGCAGACTTTGAGGCGTCCCGACTTCACCATTCCTTGCGCCGTGACCTGAGTGTGGACAAGGCGGTTCATTGTGTGCTCCACATCTAGTCGTTCAATCATTGCCGACAATGTGCTTTGACCGGAGAAGCCGTAAATTGGTGCAGAATTTGATCCATCGCTTTGTCACTTACTTCAGTGCCCTGAATTAATTTGTTACAGAACCGCGTTGTCTGCTGACATGTTGAACTTTTTCTAAATCTACAACTTTGAAGACCAATCGGAATTATAAAGTCACAATGTGTGCTTAGTATTTTATGCAGTCAGATTGAGCGCGGCGTCGCGAGACATAACCACCAAGCAGAACCATTGATAAATTCAAGGTTTTCCAAATTCAAACCTAGCCATATTTGTAACAGACTAAACTATACTGCGGAACTTGCTACTTATTTTGAACCGTTTAAAGGCATTTGAAACACTTTTCAATAGTTGCCTGCATTCCTGCCAAACATTCATTTCTACGCAACTCTGGAACACCCAATACACACCCATTGACCTCATTGTGATGTCATAAATATCATGTTCTGCTTCCATCGCAGCAATAATTCCTCATTCAGCTGCAGCACTCATCACATTCAAGCCTGTCATTTAATGCAAACTTAATATTAACATATATATGATCATATATTTATACAAGTTGGATTACCCCATCAAGATCAGGTTATTAAGACTTCAGTAAACCATCACGAAGACTGATGTTGAAAGTTGTAGCAAAAGTTAACCCGGGAGTCCACCATGTCATTGTTGGGACAAATGGCCTCATTTCCTTCTTTGAGGTCAGTTTCTCTCATCCCATTGATGTCATTTTTTCCCATGATCTTCATACTTGCACACATACCTACAGAGAATGGCTGTTGGTGAGGGGGGGGGGGATTGTCTTATGTCCATGACCTTATCCCAGGTAGCACCAGCACATATGCAATATTTGGTTGAGATTAGTCCAGGGGTGTGGAATTGTATAGAAAATCAAATAAGCAAAGAAAAGGCTTCTCTCGCACACACACACACACACACACACCACAACACACACACACACACACACACACACACACACACACACACTGGACCCGACTAATTGACATGGACTGGGAGGCACCTGCACAGTTGGGGGGAGGGAGATGAGAACGTGAGGATGGAAAGTGATGGGAAGGAAGAGGAGGGAGAACGAACGAATGAATGAGAGGAAGAGGAAGATGAAGTGTAAGGAGGGATGGATAGTGATAGGCAGGAAGACAAGGGAGAACAGCAGAATGATTGAGAGGAAGAAACAAGGAAGATGAAGAGCAGCGTGAACTGGAGGAATACCTAGCCAACAAAATAGAGGCGATGAGACTGATACCACCCAGGGAAAGACCACAACTCTATAGAATAATAAAATAAAAAAACAAACTGACAACAATACTAGTAAGGAGAACCAACAGAGCACTCAGAAAAATCGTACCAAGGTAATCCACCTTGAAGGAAATCAACATCGTGAGCTTTGCAGCAGCATTGATCATTCAAGAAAAAGTGACTGGCAAACATTAATAATAATAATAATAAACCAGGTCCTACAGACAAAGACCAGGCACCACCATGGAAACGGAGACGAATGAAACAGAGAGGACTAGAAGGGCACTCGGTAGAGCGCATACCTCCGCCAAGTAATGCCTGATCTAGGAGAACATATTGGGTCCAATACATTTCAGAAATATGATGCTATATATCGGTTTCACCCGATCTCTCAATGGTGAAAAATCACTTAAAAAATTATCAGATTCGGATCCTGATCCGGATTTTCACCGAAATCCAATCGGTTCGTCCTTGTCGCACACCCAACCTGTCCACAAAATTTCATCTGAATCCGTCCACAACTTTTTGAGATATCCTGCACACAAACAGACAAACAAACAGACAGATAGAGGGGTGAAAACATAACCTCCTTCACCTTCGGTGGCGGAGGTAACAACTGCGAAAGGAAGTGGGACAAATGCTACAGTTTATAAGAGGAAACAGAAGTCCAACAGCCGAGGACATTAGGCCGAGGACAAAGACTTAGAGGTAATGGTTGCTGAAAGCAAACTCAAAATAGAAACTTTTTTTTTCATTTATTTATATTTTCATTTACGGATTCTTTCCGACAGTTCTGTGATTTTTCCAAGTGTATCGGCTTCGATGTTCATCGGCACACAAAAATTATTGTGCTTCCCCATTGTCTCGGGTCACTCACCTGCATTCATTTTTGTTTTTTATTTATTTATTTATATTTTCATTTACGGATTCTTTTCGACAGTTCTGTGATTTTTCCAAGTGTATCGGCTTCGATGTTCATCGGCACACAAAAATTATCGTGCTTCCCCATTGTCTCGGGTCACTCACCTGCATTTATTTTTGTTTTTTATTTATTTATTTATATTTTCATTTATGGATGCTGTCCGACGATTCTGTGAATTGTTCCGGTGTGCAGGCTTCGACGTCCAAGGGCACGCAAAATTTCAGCTTTCTACGTCACCCAGAAGGTACCGATCTTTAATTTCAGTGAGTGAGTGAGTGAGTCAGGCAGTGGTTAGAAAGAGCTTTACACGTTACATGTATATCTCCTGTCGTGGCCAAAAATATTGGCACCCTTGCACTTTTTTCAAATAATGTACCATTTCTTCCAGAAAATTGTTGAAATAAAAAAATATTTTGGTATTCACACCTGTATTTCTTTGGTTTGCAGTGGAACAAAACAAAAAAAAAGCTGAAAAAATCCTAAATCTTAGCTTATTCCACACAGAAGCCCTAAAATTGCCCGGACAATATTATTGGCACCTTTTAGAAGTTGTTAGAAATAATTAGATTTCAAGCAGTGTCCTTTACTTTGGAATTGAACTCACCTGTGGTGAGTTGCAGGTGCTTGCAATACAAAAATCACTCATTTAACCAGTTTGAATAGAGAAAAGGAGTCATTCTGCTGTTTTGTGTCACTGTGTGCACTGCAATGAGCATGGAGAAAGGAAAGAAAACCAGAGAATTATTTGAGGAGGTCAGACACAACATTGTAGCCAAGCATGGACAATCTCAAGGCAACAAGTCCATCTCTCGAGCTGAACAGTCTGTCAGTCCCATAGAGAGCGCAGCAGAAGCATCTTCTTTCTGTCAGATCACTGGGTGGAAGCCAGTTCTGTTCCAGTAGGGTTTGGGGAAGGGGAACATGGAGATGGGTGGACCTTTAGAATGAACCACAGAACGAAAACAACCATCTTAGAACATTGTCTAATGTCTATAGTTTATATTACAGGCCGAGTGGTGACTTACAAGTTCGCCCTCTACTGTTCACACCTGAATATCGGTCACGGGGTTTGAAACAACTTACTTTCAATTGATTGTTATATTATGAACATGAATCAGGAAACACACTTATAGTTCATCAGTACTTTGACTCTGAATTTGTCCCGATCACGCATCGGCTTTGGTGTGAAGACGCTTCACAAAGTGTTGAAATTTCAGTGGAAAAAAAAATACGAATGCCCCGGGATGACACGTGCAGTGGATAAAAGCGAATCTTCCACAGTAGTAACAATGGTCCAAAATGGTGGAAAGCTAATTCAGAATGCCACCACGCAGGTAGTGTAATAAAATACACGAGGAGTACAAAAGTTTGTTACGTCCACAGGAGTAACTAGCGGGTGGTGAGGTAGAACTCTGCGGATATTCCCCGGGGGGTGGGAGGGAACAGAGTCAAGTCCGTGTCTTGTAGCTCAGAAAACCTTGCGAGAGCCCAAATGAATCATCTTTTTCAAAATTGCGCAATCGTCATGGAAAAGGACTGCCAGCCGATTGGTTGTTCCTGGTTTTAAACCACGCCCAGTTATCTGAACAAATGTATAAATGATGTATGTAACGATGGAAGCCTCTACAAGTCAAACAAAATTGAAAATCATTCCAAACAGGAAGCTTATTGTTTTTAGGGATGTCATAAAGGACACAAACAACAGACACGAAGACCGAATGTGGCGTGTTAAATAAGGCGGTGTAAAAGACATTGCATCAACGGCTGTAAACTTCTAGAATATATTTTTTCCGCGACCTTTAAAATCTTTATTTTATTTCAATTTAATTATATATTGAAACACTGCAGAATACAAATCTCCTTTTTAGCACTTTCAAACCCCTTCCGTTTAGCAGTACGTGGACAAAATATTACGGCATTCTACGTCGTCATGACCAATCAAATTTTCCGCCCGTAGACCCCACCCACGTCCTCGTTTCTCAAGATAGCGCGTGCTAAAGTATTCCATGAACTCTTCAATTAATGCATGGAATGGTCTCCCTGGAAAGGTAGTGGCAGCAGAAACACTAGATAAGTGTAAGTTGGAATTAGATATGTCTCTGGAAGTATTGGAGATGGAGGGGTGTCGGGATAGTTGCAGACTTGAAGGTGCCTTGCGTGTGGAATGCATGACGGTGTCTGGTGTTGGTTTAGCACAGGCATGATGGGCTGAATGGCTCCCTCCTGTGCCAAAGTTCCATGTCATTCCTTGTTATATGTTAGAAAAACAAAGTTGCTGATTCTTGGAACATTGTATCTCATTCGGAGAACATTTTGCACGTTCCACATAATACACAGATTGAGTTTACATTTCATATACAGTGTATTATTTATTTATTGCTTGGCATTTTGGAGTTGTTCCCATCTGATCATTTTGTGGTATAAGCTCAAGGTACTTGCATCCCCGGTTCAAATCTTGTTCACTGTATTAATTTGTCTGTTTACGAATGTCCTTGTAATTTTTTTGAAAATGTGATGACAAGTACAAACTCCGACATTATAAAACTGTATAGTTTTGTGTAACCACCTCGGAATAACCACGAGAGGGCATGCGTTGGCCAATAAATGGATAGTTTTGCTCGTTGCTTTGTGTAGTGGGAGATGTAACCTGGTGCTAAAACTACAAGTTATAACTGATTTTGTTTGCTCGGGTGGAGATGTCTTCCTGTCCAAAAAGTGTAAGCACCAATAAGGGAGCATCAGGATGATTCATAATCGTTTTTACAACTACCTTGGAATTTTGATTAACTGGGGAGTTAGTTCCACATGGTGTATCAGTGAATGGAGACTATTCTGACGTGCACTTGCCTGATAATGTGAGACCTGCAGTGGCCCCAAAAATATCAGCGCTTCTTCGTGATGCCATCCTCCTCTAGAGCAACCCTGCACCACCTACAGAGAACACAGTAACGGAGTCCTGGTTGTGGAAAGTTTCGGCTCAACCAGCATATCTACTGGATTGAACTTCATGTGATTTCCACTTACTCTCCATAATGAAAAAACAGCTTCGGGATGATATTTTGTTTCCGTCAAAAAGCTGAACCGATCCGCATCCACTGTGTTAAGGATGCTTCGCAAAAGAAAGGCTTCCACCTAAAGAACTCGATTAGTCCCACATTCTTGTTGGGTCGACCGGGGAAACGTTTTGGCACAAGTATTTGAAGAACCTGCTGACCAGGGCTGACATTCAAATTAAGGTGATTTGGACAACTCCAAGGTAAACGACCTCTGCACTATCGTGTCTGACTAGAAAGAAGGAAGGAAGGAAGGCTTCTGTGCCGGGATTAAAAAGTGGGTTACCCACGAGAGGAATGTGGATAGAATTGTGAATTTTGGGTCCTGGATACTCCCACTCCTTACAAGAGTACCCATGATCATATTATTATCCTAATTATTATTGTTAATACAAGTCTGAAGACGACGATGGTTCACGAGCGGTATTTGACGATGTAGATTGTTTCAGAAGTCAGGGATGAGACAATGTGATAATTTTGACCAAGTTATAAAAATGATCAACATGATGTGGACGAGTGACGGGTTATTAGCTGCAAAATGTCGAAAACCCGGTTTCGTTCAACAACTTTAAAATTTGACCTTTGCATAAACCTTTAAAGGTCACAAAACAATGTTGTGGACATTAAAATAAGGAAACAGGATACGTGCTATAACTTAATGGAGTTAGTTCGTCGAAGAAGGTCGAAACCCGGTTCGATTCCCACAACTTTGAAAATTTGACCTTTGTGACCTTTAAAGGTCAAAGGTCAAGGATTATGACCTTTGTGCAAAACTTCCTCTGGAACATTCCAGGAACAATATAACGTCATATAGGCTATATGGCATTTCGCATCCTCGGATTATCCATACTTTGATGAAATCAGCATAAAAACAAACTTGAAGAGGGCGCCACAGGCAAGGTGTTCGAGATAGAGCAAAATGGTTTCAAGACTTTAGGTGGGGAATGACCTCAAGATTATGCATAAAAAATTGTCATCCTAGCTCTCAAAGTTTGGGCGGTCGTATGATTTTTATGTCAAAATTCGAAATTTTCTAAGTTCGTGACCTTGTGACCTTGACCTTGGGACGAAAGTGAAAAATTGAGCTCCGTGGGGCTATGCAGTGCCATTGGGCTAACCAAATACCGAAACCACTGCAGATTCGACAAACCCCTCGAGAAGATGGATTTTTATGTCAAAATCGCAATTTTCTAAGTTCGTGACCTTGTGACCTTGACCTTGTGACCTTGACCTTGGGACGAAAATGAAAAATCGAGCTCCGTGGGCTATGCAGGTGCATTGGGCTAACCAAATACCGAAACCACTGCCAGATTCGACAAACCCTCGAGAAGATGGATTTTTATGTCAAAATCGCAATTTTCTAAGTTTGCGACCTTGTGACCTTGACTGGGACGAAAATGAAAATCGAGCTCCGTGCGGCTATGCAGGTGCTGTTGGGCTAACCACAATACCGAAACCCCTGCCAGATTCGACAAACCCCTAGGAGAAGATGCAAATTGAAATCGGCTACCCCCTAAAAACCAATTCGCAATTTTCTAAGTTCGTGACCTTGTGGCTTGACCTTGGGACGAAAATGAAAAATCGAGCTCTGTGGGGCTATGCAGGTGCCATTGGGCTAACCAAATACTTAAACCCTGCCAGATTCGACAAACCCCTCGAGAAGAAAATTTTTTATGTCAAAATTCGCAATTTTCTAAGTGCGTGACCTTGTGACCTTGACTTAGGACGAAAATGAAAATCGAGCTCCGTGGGGCACCTATGCAGGTGCCAATCGAGCACCTATGCAGGTGCCATTGGGAGAACCAAATGACGACTGCCAGATTCGAAACCCCTGCCGGATGGTAGCCTTGAAGGCATTCCACAACTCTTCAGGATTCCCCAAAACACTCAGAGTTGTGGAATGTTGTGTGGAATGTTGTGTGGAATTCAACAACTAGAGTTGTGGAATGCCTTCAAGGCTACCATCCTTGATGTTGCTGGTAAAGAGGCCTATTATCAAATTGCTGGAACCCACCTTCAGGCGAAGAAGAAGTGATTCTCATCCTGCTTGCAAAGGAATTTATGCATTGCGTTCCAACAAGCCCGTCCCTCAGTGTACTGTAGTTAGAGCAGAGGGTGGTGGGCTCTTCACAGAGGAGTCGAGAAGTGAAGATCCACTGGGCCAGTTAATTTGAGCGGCTGTACGAGTCTGACCCACCAGCTGTTGAGTTGAATGTTCCATCCCGATTGCTGACCCTATTGCTTACTGTTACTATCCCTATTGCTGACCCTCCAATCAACTATAAACCACCTTCATTTGTGGAAACACAGGCTGCCGTGAACAACTTGAAGGAGGGTAAAGCTCCTGGGATCTGTGGCATCCATGCTGAACTTCTCAAGGCTGGTGAAATGCTGCACTCATGTTGTTGCATGGAGTTCTGTGCTCTGTTTTGGGGCACAGGCATCATCCCAAATTATTGGAAGAGGGGCCTTGTTGTCCCTCTCTGGAAAGGGAAGGGTGATCGCCAGGACTGCAACAACTACCGAGGAGTGATGCTGCTCTCAGTGCCTGGCAAGGTGTTTGTTCGGATGATTCTTGATCGGGTTTGCCACCATCTGCTTGAGCACCTGCGCCCGGAGCCATCAGGCTTTACACCAAAGAGGTCAACAATTGACCGTATCCTTGCTCTTTGGGTCATCAGCGAATGCAGACGAGAGTCGGTGTGAAGGCCAAACCCCATACACATACTCAGATCACACATGGAACATGTGACACCAAACCTGTGACCCAAACATCCAATCCAGAAGCAAATCTACCCTCCAATCCCACTCTCTTTATTAAATCCGTCCCAAACGTCATGCTGATTGGTCCCCCTCGCAGCCCAACCGTGACACGCAGCCATTTGCGTTGGACATAAGTACAGTTAACATCTCTGCACGTGCGGTGTTATAAAAAAATGTTTACCTCTGAGGATGGAAGATAGTGGTCTGAAACGTCAGGGTTTTAATAAATAATTTTATTATTATTTTAGGTTTAGTGTGCTTTTACTCTTCGTACAAATATGTCTCCTGAGCTGCCTAGTTTTAGCTATTTACAGTCTATTTATTTTAGATATATATATATTTTTTTGTTTATGGTATTAGGAAATTCTCCTGACTTGGACCAACATCATGATGATGACACCATCATGACGGCGTCATTCCTGCCTACCCCGAAGGGCATCCAGCAGTTCATGTGAGGCAAAGTCAAAAGCTGTCGCCAAGAAGATGAAAAGCAAAGCTGCCGACCTGGTTTCACCCTTCTTAGGGCTCATCAGGGCAACATATCGTTGTTCCATACACCTAGTGATTCTTGAAGCCCTTTAGGCTTATATACTGGCACTTGATGCCCGGAGCTGTTAGGATTTTGATGACATCATCACGACATCGGTCCAAGTCAGGAGAATTACGTAATACCATGAAGGCAGGTGTCTTCCACTCGGAGGGTAGTTAAGGCATGGAATAGTCGCACTGGAGTAGTGGTGGAAGCTAAAACAGTGGAAGGATTGAAACTTTTTTGGATAGGTACCTGGAAGCACTGATTGCTAGGATGGAGGGCTAGATGGATAGTGGCGGAAATGCGAGGACATGATGGGCCGGATGGCCTCCTCCTGCGTCATATTTTCTTGTATAATCCTCGGGTAGACTGCAGTGTAATTTTTGACATGAATTAGTAAACAGACATTAGTAAACGATAGACAAACACATATGGCACAGTAAATGATTTGGGATTTGAACTTGGTTATCTCCATCGTTCAGAGGCGAACACAAACAAAGCAATTTCAAACTTCCTTTCAAGCAACTGGTGATATAAAATGGCAGTCAACTTGTTGCCATTGTAATAATATTAATAATACGACTAATAGTTATAAAAAAATAATAATAATAACATATTTTCATAATGTAATAAGATTGTGTAATCAATTCCTTTGATGCTAAACGGTTGTCTCACTAAGTGTTGAGGCGAATGCCTATCGAGAATTGAAATCGATTGAGTTGAGTGGATTGTGAGCCATTCATTGTTGGCCATGATGGAGTTTAAGGATAGAAGGTTGGACCTGGGAGGGACATTACATTACTAAGCACCGGTAATGGGCAATATTATAGGTGGGGTGAGGTTGGATATCGAATTCCTTCAGGAAACATCACAACAACAAGCTCGAATGAGCTAAGATCCTCGTCCTCTTAATGATGACGTCATAAAAACGAATATGACTGAGTCATTGTGATGAGTATCAGGTTTGGGGCGATAAAATTATCTGTTGTAATC
>CM068966.1:78760919-78775977 GCA_035128595.1 Eptatretus atami | reverse complement strand
GTAGGCTGTGAAACAAAAAAGTCCACAAGAACAACAACGTGAGTAAGAGTTAGAGATCCTCCACGAGGATGTAAAAACCTCAAATTTACATTTCTGTGATCAGCAACTCACTGAGACTGTCCTTGTGCCTTTTCTGTATTACTGTACATGGTGTCAAATCGCCCTTCAAAGGGGCAACTTGAAAATGTACTGCAGAGCCAACGTTTCTCCAACAAGCTTTTAACCTTTCACACGTAACATCCGCAGCAATGTCCCATGTCCCTTTGCAATTGGCTGGATGGAACTCCTGTGACGTGTCTGCAATTGTTTAATCCAAAGTCCTGAAACGTCCCACCGGGGATTCCCAAATCAGGTTTTGTTGATCTCACTTTGGAAAACTTTGTACCTAACTTTGCACTTTCTCCCATTCTTAGCCATCTATCCATGTCCAATCCCAAAATGCTCTCTCTCTCTACAGGTTAACTCATGTCACTTAGTCAATCTACCCTTTATCACTTCCTCTTAACCCACGCTTTATGCTCAACTTTACTTTATTTTTTTTTTATTTTTTTTTGTATACCATGTCGAGGCTCGTATGAGAGCTAACACACAACGACAGCAAGGGGCATGAGACAAGAGGGTGGGAGTGGAAGGACAAAACAGTGGGGAACAGACACTTAGTGATCTGTGGAAGGGGAGGGGATGGACGGGAACATGGGAAGGAAGATGGACATTACGACTTTCAGGAAGGAGCAGGGGAATTGAGGAGTGTGGCTTGGTGGATTATCGGGGTAGAAGACGAGGATTTGGATGGGGATGAAGAGTGGTGGTGAACAGCGTTTGAAAGCCTGGAGGGAAGAATGGGAAAGAATAGAGTGAGGAGTTTATTCCAAAGCGGGAAAAAAAGATGAAGGAGTGAGGTGAGCAGTGGGTCGTGATTTGGTAGTTTACCAGAAGGGGTTGTTGCGGACCTTGACGCCCTGTGCAAAGTGTGGGGACAAATGAGAGAGAGCAGGGGGCAAGGCTGGAGAGAGGACGTAGAAGACAGAAAGCACCGACCAACCTGCGTGATGAGTGAGAGGCCAAAGACTCAGCTTCATTGGGGAGATGCCGATGATCCTAAATGCCCTGGTTTCGACAGCCTGAAGCGAGAAGGTGGGAGCAGAGCACCAGCCCAGAGGGGAGAGCAGTACTCCATCAGGCTACGGACAAAAGCTTTGTAAGTGGTCAGGAGCTCAAGAGGCGAGGAAGGACTTTGCACGACGGAGGATTCCAGTCGGCGACTGCTTTTGAGGCGAGGTTGGAATGTGACTTTCCCAGGAAAGGTCATGGCAGATAGTGAGACCCAGAAGCTTGAAAGAAAAGACTTCTTCCAGAGATTGTTGGAGAAAGTGGATGGGGGTTTTTAAACTCCTTCAAGAGAGACATAGTGAGAGTGTGAGATTTGTCTGGATTGAAAGACATGTTCCATGTGTTGGACCAGTTTGTGAACTGGTTTTTTGTGCCTTTCTTCTATCTATGTACTTGTAATTACTTTTGTAGAGCTCTCTTAGGATAGGAAAATTCAGTTTAATTGAGGATTTCTTCTGTCTGGTTCTGCAGCTCAGGCCTGACCCAATCTGTAAACTTCCCAACCTGGATTTCTGCAACTGGTATGTCCTCCCTCCTGGACCGAGTAATGACTAACTTTCCATCCAATCTCTCTGGTTCCATGGATGTATATATTATATATGGTATATATTATACCATATATAATATATATGGTATAATATACTCTCTGGTATATATTATATATGTACCATGGATCATGCATGTTCTTGTCAGGGGCCATATCTCTTTGGCTATTGCATGAGAACAATCTCAATGGCACATAATAGGTCTGTTTGGCAAGGACTGCAATCAGCCAATGGTAAGCCAACTGGCAGGGACTGCAATCTTCCCTCTCAAAAAAGGTTAGGGCTGTCATGTCGACAAAATCTGATATTGATCTGCCTGGGAATACTTTCACAAAAGCTTACTTTCAATCCTGCACCGGTTTATCCAATCTTGTCTGTGGATATCCCATCCATCCTCTTGGCCCCATTACAATGAATTATGTGGGGAGGGGGTTTCCCTCAGGCAGCTTGCTTTTTCAACGTGGAAAGCAAACCCGACTGAGAGTGACTTTAGGTCATTCGGTAAGGCTCACAAAAAGTGCATCTATCCTGAAGCAAGCCAGAAAAACATAATCTTGCAAATCTCAAGGCTTAACTCTCCTCAAAGTCATGGTGGGACCTTGTCAAGTGTGGCCTTGGTGTATGCTCACCCTCCATCCCCTCCCTCACCTAGTCGTGAAGACTCTTCCCAAGACAAGGTAAAATGTCTTGACTCTGTGTTTGCCTCCAAATCTAATGTACCCAACCCATTCTGTTCTGTCCTCATCTCACTCCTTCATTCCCACTGCCTTCTCAACATTGTTTCTTTCACACATGAGAAGCTACAAAAGATATGTGCAGTGCCTCACTCCCTCTTCGGCGACAAGTCCAGATGGCATCAGTGTCCATGGTTTCAAATCCTGCTCTACTGTTCTTGCTTCTCCTCTATTCAGCCTACCCTTCTCCTTTGGCCATCTCCCATCTACATCAAAGTCAGAAAACATCACTCCAGTCCACAACAAGGGTGCTAAACTGATCCTCTCAACTGCAAATCAGGAATCTTGCTTACTTCCAATTAGAAGCAAACTCATGGAATTCATCATTTCTGTCTATATCAAATATTTCCTCTTTTCAAACAGCCTGATAACTGACTATCAATTTCAATTCCATATCAGTCACTCAACACTGGACACGCTGCTTCTCCTCTCTTCAATGGTTGGAGGCCCTACATCTTAAACAAGAGTTCAGGACCATCTCTCTGTACATATCTCAGTCACTTGACACAGTCTGGCATTCTGCTTTGCTTGCCAAGCTCTCTGCCTATGGCATACAATGCTGCCTTTATTCCTGGATTTATGATTTCCTCCTTTCATGCAGTTAATGCATTGCATTTAATGGAACCCTCTCCTTTCCTTTCCCAGTCGAGACAAGAGTGCCCCAAGGCAGTGAGTGGGGCCTAGATTTGTTCCTCATCTACATAAACAACCTCTCAGATGCTGGAGAAAACCCTCCCTTCATTTATGCAGACAACTCCACACTGTCATAGGTCAACAGCAGCTGTGTCACTTTCCACTGAACTGGAAATCATGAGATGCTGGCCTGATAACTGGAGCATGTCCTTCACTCCTGGAAAATCTCAGTCTCATGCTGTTGGTCCAGAAAGATTGTCAAACGAACCCAACTATCTATTTCCATGGCCAGCCACTGGAAGAGATTCAGTCTCTTGCATTTGCAGGCCTCACCATGAGATATGGCCTCTTGGGCTGACCAGAGAGCAAAGCTGACCTGGGCTCTATAGACAGCCACAGACTTGGCATCCTCCATTGTTCCATGACTTTGCATGAAAAATCAGAATTGCCGCTTTGCCTGTATCTCAATGGAGTTCTGCTCTCCGCTATGGGCTGGCACCCCAGCATCACATCTGTCTCTCCTGGATTATATGGAATCTAAAGCTCTCATCATTATAGAATATGCCGTG
This sequence comes from Eptatretus atami, assembly GCA_035128595.1. Lineage (NCBI taxonomy): Eukaryota > Metazoa > Chordata > Myxini > Myxiniformes > Myxinidae > Eptatretus > Eptatretus atami. The sequence continues at coordinate 78,772,386 of CM068966.1, read as the reverse complement.
ATGAGGCCAAACGGTTGGCCACCTCTCCATTTTTAGTGCCCTTCCTCTGGTTTAGTTCCTTCCATTCTCTCAGCCATCTGAAACTCCTCAGCAACTTCAGAATGCATTGTTTCTTCCATGAACCCCCTCTTGGTTAAAATTACAAAATCCAGGCAGACTGCACACCTCAATTACTTTGTCCCTTGTTTCTCCTGCATGTATAACGACCGACCATAGGCTTTGCTATCTCATACTGCCTCAAGGGCTTCAAGCAGGTGGTGCACCACCATCTCACATCATCCATTTACCCACAATATTTATTACCTCCATTAACTCTTTATAACCCAACCCTCTTACTTGCAGGTTGCAGTGTTTCCTTTCCTCTTTTCCTCTTGGTTTATTGCTTTGCTTATTGTTTCTAAGAGTTGCTCCACTGTCCAACTGCCACTTCATACCCTATGTCACCTTGCTTCTCCATGATCCTCGATCGAATGGAGGAAAAGAAAAATGCAATGTGGAGTCAAACGGCATACAGATACAGACATTCTTACAATCCACGCAATTTAAAATTTCACTTTGTTTTGCTGATGTTGCCATCAGAGCTAAACACATTCGTGGCCAAGACTGAAGCTTTTAAAATGTTGGCTTGAACATGATCCCATTAGATGTTGTTGCTATTGTTAAAAACTTTTGGAGAGATCACTTCAATCCTTCTCCCCTGTAATCCTTCAAGGAGTGCTCATAGGTCACCACCATTTAATGTCATCTTCCATACTCACTCAAGAGCTTTTATTCTTGCACAACCTCGTTTTTTTGACCCCCCTCCCCATACATCCCACGTTTGTGCCTATTCTTCATGGCTCGTTTGTCAGGAAATCAATTTTTGTGTCTTTTATAACTTATCTTGTATGTTAGCCATGATGGATTTGCATAAAAGGGAACTAAGATACAGAAAGAATTTTCAATGCTATTGTTAGTTTTTCGGAGCCTAGGTACACAACTATTGACTGAATTATGTCCGTTTTCTTAAGAGAATCACCAACTCGACGTTGCTGAGAGTTGATCAAAATCCCATATCCCACCAGTAGTTGTTGATGAAACTGAGCCCCTGACCAATACTTATTTTGACCAGACTAAAACTTTATTTGAAGAGGAATTATTTTGTACAATTTATGAAAAAAGAAAACATAGCTTGAGTAAACAAAGAGTAAATGGACCCGGTTAGGAGACATGCAGCAGTTAGCTTATACCTTTGTCGTTTTACGCTTCATTGGAAATATTCACAAAGGTTTAGAGTGTCTTTTGCAATTACAGTGTCTCAAGACTCAATAGCTCAGTGGTGAGGTCGCTTGGGGTGGGGGTTGGCACTTCCGGTTTGCAGAATTTTTTCCACACGAGTCCCATGCAGGAATTTATTCCTGTTTGTTGTTTATATCTTATCTATCTCTCTCTATATCTCTCTTTCTCTCTCTCTCTCTCTCTCTCTCTCTCTCTCTCTTTTCTCTCTCTCTCTCTCTCTCTCTCTCTCTCTCTCTCTATCTCTCTCTATCTCTCTCTATATCTCTCTATATCTCTTCTATCTCTCTCTCTCTCTCTCTCCTCTCTCTCTCTCTCTCTCTCTCTCTCCTCTCTCTCTCTCTCTCTCTCTATCTCTCTCTATCTCTCTCTATCTCTCTCTATCTCTCTCTATCTCTCTCTATATCTCTCTCTTATACTCTTCTCTCTTTTCTCTCTTCTCTCTCTCTCTCTCTCTCTCTCTCTCTCTTCTCTCTCTCTCTCTCTTCTCTCTCTTCTCTCTCCTCTCTCTCTCTCTCTCTCTCTATCTCTCTCTATCTCTTCTATCTCTCTCTCTATCTCTCTCTCTCTCTCTCTCTCCTATATATATATAAACACATTAAACATGCTGAAGTTGGGTCACCTGATATTGAGACTTTAGTGAACCATCAAGAAGACTGATGTTTGAAACTGAAGCAAAAATTAACCTGCGACACCACGGAAATGATGGGACAAATGGCCTAAATTCCTTGTTTATGGTCAGTTTCTTGATTTTCAAACATCCAAACACACATACAGATAATTTCCATGCGGGGGCAGGGAGTGGGGGTTGGGCCCATGACCTGACCCTGGGTACTCCCATTATGCAAAATTTGGTGGAGATTGGTCAAAGGGTGTGGAATTGTATCGAAGTCATGCAACGAAAAGGCTTCACACACACACACATACACACACACACAAACACACGAAGAGGGCCGCCAAATATGTCACAAACAAATGCGCAAAACAATTGCCAAAAAATACTTGAGTCGAACGAGGCAGATCCTGAACATATGTCACCCCGAGAAGCAAAATCAAAGCCATTAACCAACTAGCAATACCAGTATTCCATTACATCTGTGGAATAATGAACCGGACACAAACGGAAATCAATAAAGTCGATATCAAAACAAGGAAACTCCTCACCATCCACAAAATGTTCCATAAAATTCAATGCATCCTGAGAATGTACCTGCCGAGAAGAGAAGAAGTTAGGAGGTAGCGGCCTGATGGAACTCAACCAAGTGCACAGAATGACATGTCGGACTGGCTGAATATGTGAAAAATTCAACAGACTACAGAATCCAATTTGTAGGCAAACATGAAGACAGCAAGCTAGGGAAGGTATCCCTAACCCACCTTGCAAAAACTTTCCAAAGACAGGTGCAAACGGAAGATGACATGCATGAAACCGAAACAGCAACGAATACAGTTCTAATGATAGCAAAAAAAAAACGAAGTAAAAATATATAGTGAAATATCAACATGTATACATCGACAACTAAGAGAACAACAAAAGGAAGAGAAGAAAAAAAAAAAACAGTTGGACAGATTGGGCATAGACAAAGAAGGCCCATTTGAATGGCTAAGAAGAAGTCAGCTCAACTGCGATGGAGAACTAATCATTATTCGTTCCAAGACCAAGGACACTACCTGAGTTTTAAGAAAATGTGTGACTGAGTCAATCAGACAGGTGTAGATTCTGCAAGTAGAAACATAAAGCATGAGCCACCTTCTATTGGGATGTAAAAAACTCATGTCAGAACAGCTGTACACATAAGGATACAACAAGGTACGTAAAGTAATCCACTGGCACATCGACAAAAACTTCAATATCCCAGTCCCAGAAAACTCATGGAAACATGAACCAAAAGTGATAATTGAGAACAAGAAAATAACGCTCACATACGACCGGATGATCCAATCGAGCATTAACATAGAAAACAAAGCATTCATTGCAATCTGATATAGTACTTAGGTATAAAAAAGACAAGAAGGCATTGCTACTTGAGGTACATTACCAGTTGTTTTGGACTAAATCATGCAGAAATCAAGAAAATTATCAAATATCAAGACCTCAAAAATGAAGTGAAAAGATCCTGGAATCTGAAGAGCGCCAAAATTGTGCCAGTGATAATTGGAGCAACGGGAATGATGAGGAAGAACTTTACAGAGATCTTAAAAAACATCCCTGGGAATATTACTACAAACGAACTAAAGTGCAGTTGGAAGCTGTCCGGGGCTAGGTGATGACCCTCAAAAGAGCCCTTGGAACAAAACTTTGAAAACAAGAAAACTTCACAGTTTGGTCTATGAATCGTGACCCACTCTCTCACCTCCCCCCTTCCTGAGAGGTGAATATTTCGAGACCTTGGAGGACTTTGTCCCACCTTGTGAAACCCACATATGGAGATGACCACACACACATGCACACACACTTCTTTTTTTATCTCAACACTTTTACCCACTTAATGAAAACAAAAGATGCTGGTACAGTTTTATTTCTCTGCTCCCAATACCAATGGACCTTTTTTCTACAAGTTGTCACATGTGTTGGTCTTCCTTGAAATGAATTATTCACTGCATTGATCTTTCCGAGAATGACCCAAAATGGTGAAGCATCAGGATAATCAACCCTTTTGAAACTGCTCACCAGCAATTGTTCACAATCTTTCAGAAATGGGAATCATAACCAAACAATGCTGAGAGTCTGCGATTAATTCAAATATACAGTTAACCCTCTCCTTGGTCAAGAGATTGTAATCTTTCATTGTCTCATTCAACGAGAATTTACATCTTTCACCTCCATCTTCATTCATGTACAGTATAAACCAGTGCAAATGGAATCACTTCTGCATGAGAGTCATGTCTCAGAGACACGTCGTCATCTAGATGACACCTCCCTCAGGTATTAACCAACACCAATGTTATAGTAAAACAACATCAGTAAATAAGTAATGGACATCCACAACCACCCTTGACCATGTTGTGGTCTGTCGGCCGAGGTCCTCACTTCTTTTTAGATCCTCGTGGAGGATCTCTAAGTCTTACTCACGTTGTTGTTCTTCATCTTCTTCTTGTGCTTTTGTTTCACAGCCTACTGTTTTCATCGAAACTCCTGAAACTTGGCATATATATGTAAAAATACCCTGCGCAGACAGTAACCATCAACGATTTTGAAATTCCTCTAGAAAAAAAAGTTATGACGTCAAAATATCTCCGCTAATGGTAATCGCCTAAAAAATTATCTCTGAAACTAGGCAAGCTTTTTGAATTCTGTTTGCGGGAATCGAACAGGGCATTAGCAGAGATGAATTACCGCACATATGATACATCACTATGACGTCCTATCAATTTTTATGACGTCATTCCTATTTTTGACTTTTTTGTTTCACAACCCAGAGTTTTCATCGGATCTTCGTGAAACTTGCCATGTATATGCAGAAAGCCCACGCGCAGGCAGTAACCATCTCCGATTTTGGAAATTCTTCCTAGAAAAAAAGTTGACGTCATAATATCGCCGCTAATGGAAATCGCCTATACCATTTCTCCGAAACTAGGCAAGCAGTTTGAATTTCGTTTGCGGGAATCAAGCCGGGCATTAGCCAGATAATTAATTTATCGCAAACCTGATACATCACAATGACTCATTTCGTTTTTATGACGTCATCATTAAGAGGACGAGGATCTTAGCTCATTTGAGCTCGTTTCTTCCGCCCTCTTTTTTACCTTATATTCGCTTTTAATTCATTTTCTCCGTAACCACTTGAGCAATCGACACAAAACTTTCAACATAGGAGCGCCTTCCCATGGATAAATTTTTATCAAAGTTTCATAATGATGGGAAGGAAAATGCCGCCGGCATTCCAAAAAGTCTGTTTTCTGCAGGCATGGGTTGCAGGGTGTTTCACACATCAGGAATAAGGGGCCTCGAACACCTGTTCAATCCATGAAAAACAGAAAGGTATATTTATTGACTTGTATACTTAAGAAAACAAATTAGTGTAAAAGTGTATTACTGTACTCACACTTCTAGTAAGAGGGGATATACAGTACTGAGATCCATTAGACATTACAGGTGAGTGGATGTGATGTTGACAACACCGGGTGACGACATGAATGATTGATTAGGGTGCCATAAATGTTACATCCATTTCACCTTGCTCTATCACGTAACATCTGTTAATTTTGTGTCGGTAATTGCCTTCTTCATTATTACTAAACAGGGTCGATGAATTACCACCATGACACCAGCACAAACAAAACTGTCACAATAAACAGCCCTACGTCATAATGCTCGTTATCTCTGGAATACGTAACTCGACAATCTGGGGAGTTCATCGACTCGCAAACCCAGTGTCATGTGACCACCACTTCAGCTGGTCTTCCGATGTAGAAACCCGTAAAAGTAAAGCTGACAACATAATTTTTTGGTTCTTTTAAAAATCATTGTAAGGTGTGTGTGTGTGTTTTTTTTTACACAAATAGAACCTCCTAACTTGAGGTAGCAAGGTACAGGTCGAGTCCCATCATAGCACTTGCTGCACGACCTGTTAGTAACAAGTGGCACGTTGTTTCTGCCTTGTTGTTCACCTGTCAGGAGGTTTTCAGTCAGAAAAAAATTAAATAATAAATTTAACATAAAGAGCACACTGACCATAAGACATGATGCCGCCACATCACCTCCAAACGAGGAGGCGTCAGTATGGTACAACAAAGACCTGAGTACTACGTGGACCTGAGTACCCCACCTCCTTAAACTGGTGATCAGCAGGGCAGAGACGATGTGTTCGTGTGGCAGACGACACGTGCTGCTAACAGTTGGTGCAGAATTTGCTGTTCTGGGACCCGATCTGTTGCTTGCTGACTCATCAAGTTTGGGGAATCGGGGCTGCGAATTTTGTGCGGGTGTATGTGTATATCAGAAGCAGGCAGTCGAGTATCGTGGAAGAGCTAGAACAGAAGGGACAGAAAGATGAGAAGGAGGGGTTGGGGGGGACACAGCAACAGATGGGTAGCGGGTCACTTGGAGGAGGAATGAGATAAAAGTGAGGGGAAGGAGGACACAAGAGGTGAACAAGCTCAAACACAACACGAAGAGGGAGAGTAAACCAGGGAGAGTGTTGAGAAACACAATAATCTGGAAAGGAAGGGGGTGAGCTTGAGGAGAGGTAATGAGGGTAGAAAATATCATGAGTATGAGCATGGGGTAGTGTTGAACAGCCATATTGAAACCCTGGAGGGAAGAATGAGATTGAACAGACTGAGGAAGTTGGTGAGAGAACAGAGGAACAAATGAGTTGGAGGTGAGCAGTGAACCTGGATTTAGGGAGTTTGACACGAAGTGTCCGCAGGTTACCTGGCAGACCATGTACACCCTGCAGAAACATAATGGCGGGTGGGGAGCGAGTTTAATGAACACAATAAGCTTTCAAATACAGTTACAAGTTTGATACATGCAGACTTTAACCCCCCCCTAACCCCATGTTCCATCAAACCCAACAGGTTGAATAATTGATGATGGAAAGTTCCCTTGCTGATGGTACAAAGTGCACAGCAAGCAGGAAGGATCTGGATTAATCAATCAACAACGGTATATGTACCTGTACCTGCACGTCTCAGATTGATGTACAGCAAGTAAGGGGTGGTGGTTAGGCCGGTGTTTTGGTGAGAGGGCGGTTAGACCAAAAAATAATTGTTACATGGATGAGGGTCCAGGAAAGGATCAGGTCGGGAGGTGTGGGGCGGTCAGAATTCCACCACATTTGCGTACGTAATAAATATATGGGCACTCACTGCAAACACTCTAAGGGTTTGGAAAGGTCACTCTAAAGATGTTATACACACTCCTGTTATTCGTCCATATTTCAAATGACGGTAGTTGTGAACACGAAGCGTTTTCATGGGACCTGTGCAGGTAGGTGGCTGAGTGCACCTGTAGTCCCCCCTTTTGATTACAATGTCTTTTCTTCTGTAAGGATTGACGTGCCACCACCTGCCATGGCTCGAAGGTTAAAAAGAATGCATATCGGTGATTTTTACTGCTTTTGGTAATCCATATTGTATGGCATTGAAGAAAGTAATGTAAAATATGTAATCGTAAATCGGATATTCCTCTTTCATTGTCAGGACACAGACAGGTGTGTCAGTAGGTGGTTTGGGGGGGGGGAGGACTCCATCAGAGAATGCCAAGTGACATATCAATCCTGATTCCACTCCTGATTGCCTGTCTCCATCGCTTTAGTGTGACGACTTCAGTACTGGGAGGGAACTCGGCCAATTGGCAATGCGAACTGAAGTTCCGATCCCTGCCAAGACAGCTGAAGTTTGGCTCAGTGTTCATCATGAGATGTCTCATGTCTGCCAATCACTCCATCAAGGTAGCGATAAACGTGTAACCTTTGGTTTATCGATGAAGGACTTCATGTGCAAGCTGACGATACACAAAGCGTTTTTTGGAAGCAAGGGTTTGATTTAACCCCATTCCATGCAATGATAAAAGGCAAGAGGACCCTGAACCTGCACATCTAACCACATTATCGACCTGTGTGTAGAACAGTCAAACTGATTGGGAAAGTGCACAAGCAGATCAGTTGCCACAAGTTACAAACTGATCAGAATTTAACGACTGGAGAATTGCTACTACAGAGGTTTGAATCTCATTTACTGTCCAGCTCTTATGTCCACAAGATGGTGCACTTCTCTGAGAAGCCTGGTGTGTGTTCGAATCCCGACCTGGCTATAAACTGTGGGACCTGAAGGTGGAACTGTGCGACTTCATTCGTGAAGAGTGGGCGGGTTATTGCCAGCACTGTGGGTAAAATTACAAATTCCTTCTCGAACCTACAGGGGGGGCACTGCATTAGCGGCACAGTTGCACCCCCAGAAAAAGATCTGCAATTACATTGTCTTTGCCTTTGATGTGTTTAATTTCCAAGTTGAATTCTTGTAAAGACAAGCTCCATCTCATCAATCTCTGATTTTTATTCTTCAGTTGCAGGGGTACTCGGTGTTGCCAGGCAACGCCAGTTCCCTTCTTCCACCCCTTCCCCTCCCTCATACATCAGCCAACCCCCTCCCACCCCACCCTTACCCTCTCACCCCCACTTCCCCTGTCTCCGCTGATTCGTGGAGGTTGGCTTTGGGGCTTCCCACTCTGGGGACGTGTCCAGTGTAAAAATGCAAGTTATCTCCACAACTGACTTGTAATACCCTCTGCCACCACCACCGGGTGGTGCTACATGATGCACATTTACATGGAGAATTTTCGTCAACCTTCCCTCCCGAACCCCCATGACTACAAGTTAAACCAACTAGCCCCTGTTCACTACGAGGTCTAACTTGGTCCGTGTGCCAAGTTTGGTGGAAACTGGCCCATTAGTTTGGGCGTGATTGGTGGTACAGACAGACAGACAGACAGACAGACTGACAGAAAATGACATTTATTTATTCGAAGATTCTATGGAGGAAAGTTAAGGGATTGTGATCTGTGAGAACAACTGCTGGAAAGGTCGTTGCACCCAAGTATTCCTCAAACTGTTGCAATGCGAGCAGAAGAGCGAGGGTTTCTTTTTCTATTGTCAAATAATTATTTTATGCCTGGTGTTGGCTTAATGGTTAGGGTGGTGGGCTTGGGGTCTTATGATCCTGCGTTCAAACCCCACTCAGCTGTTGAATTAATACCAGGTGGGTTTGACGTCCAGGATTGTGTCCTATAGCCAAGGAGACTGCTTCGGCAGCACCAATGCTCTGCACAGAGTGTGCCCCCAATGGTTGGATGGAATAGTTGTTTTGGTGTTTGTTAAACTTCTTTCAGTAATAGCACACAGGGTGATCGATGCCTTTATCATCTTGCTGTCGCAACACAGCTCCAGCTCCCACATCACGAGCATCTACAGACAATTTGAAGTTTTTATGAACATTTGATGTGGCAAGAACTGGAGAACTCTGAAGTCAGGCTTTAACTTCGTCGAATACAACCTGACATTTGTCATCCCATACAAATTTTGCCGTTTATACTGAGCAGATTAGTCAAAGGGTCAACAACATCAGATAAATTTTTACAAAATCCTCAATACCATCCTGCTATAAACAGAAATCTCATGAGTTAAGCTATCAATTGCTCCCACCTTTGCTTTTACTGGCTGAATCTGACTCTGACCTACAACATGACCTAAAAACACGACCTGTGCTTTAGGAAATTCAGATTTTACGAGATTCACAGTCTCGCAAAGAAAGCACAGATTATCTTAAGATGATCATCCCTAGTCATGGAATTAATGATGACATCGTCATTGTACGCGTGAACCCCTTCCAGATCTTCACTAAGGTCATTGATGGGGCATTGAAATGGAGCGGGGACGTTCTTTCGGCCGAAAGGATGAACTTTATACTGGTAAAGTCCATTCGGTGTCACAAAAGCTGAAATTCTCTTTGCTGTTCAGGAAGAGGACTCTGCCAGTACCCCCTTTAAAACGTCAAATTTGCTTATAAACTTGGCTTGACCCTTGCCACGACAAAGACATGACCATTCAAACTTGCATTTGAGGTGCCTAAAAGCGAATGTGCCGCTTAAAACAGGCAAAAATCAAAAAATATCCGCAATGGGATGAAGCTGTGATGTTACCGTTGTCGAGATAAATTGGAACCCTCAAGTCCGGAAGTTCCTGGTGGTGTCTTCCAAGGACACACTTTCACACTCTGAGTACAACTGCTATTAATGTACTGTATGTAGGGGAAAGTAATGTGCAGACTCTCATGAAGGTCCTTACATCACTCTGAAGGACTTGGTCAAAGTTGAAGGTGGTAGTTGGAAGATGAGAAGGAAAAGGTGTCAGGCGAGTGGAAGGAGCTGAAATTGATGAGCCGCCTGGGAGAACATAAATCTGTAATTTTTGACTGACATAATATGTAGACGATCCTAAAAACTAACTGATCCAAAAAAAAAAGAGTGCAAAAAGACTGTCTGTAACCATTTTTATTTCATACCGTATAGTAAAATTAGCTTTTAATAGAATAAATTGTTAGGCATACGTATGAAATAGCAAAGTAAAAAAAGGTCTTGGTGTCCTCCAAACTATATTTTTTTAGAGGACACCAAGATCTTACTTGCATGCGGCCAATGTATGTGTGTGTGTGTGTATATATATACACAGGGTGTCCCAAAAAAATATACAACTTTTCATCTGCAAAGAGGAGGTCAATAGGACAGATATTTTTAAAAAAAAGATATATGGCTGGATAGAAAGCTGAAAGTTGAAGTTTATTGTACCAATGTCAAAATTGCCACCAAAATTTAAATTTTGGTATAGAATCCTCGTTTTCTTTTAGACCACATGTCGACGTAGGCTCCACGTGTCTGATCACTGCCTGCAAACGCGTTGTCATGTCTCCATCACTTTGGGAAACTTTTCTGAGGAATGTTCTGATTTCTCGGTGGATGTTTTCCTTCAGCTGATCAAGAGTCTGAGGCCTAGGGTTTCCATAGATCCGTCCTTGAGATACCCCCACAAGAAGAAGTCTGGAGGAGTAAGGTCAGGGGAATACGGTGGCCACTCAACGTCTTCGTAAGAGGGAGATAAAGCGGCCCTCAAAATGTTTGTGAGAAAACGCCTTGTTTTCCCCCACCCTGCTGTATGGGGCGGTGCCCCATCCTGCTGGAACCACTGGGTTCTCATCTGGATCAGGTTGTTTGTCTCGGTAGAAAGTCGTCGAATCGATTTTTTTGGACTCTGAACGACCGTCTGTCTCACCATTTCCACATTTTCTTCACTACGACCTTCCTCTCCGACCACTGTGACCCTTGTGAAGGTCACCAGATGGTTCCCACATTGGTAAACTTTGCGATGGTGCACTTTATTGTCCGAAAGTTTGGTGCATGGCGCAAGTGGATACCGAAATGTCTCGAGTAAAGACGTTGCACCTGTATGACACTTTTCGTCTGGTGCCAAAGTTCAACAATTTCCATCCGTTGTTGTACGGTCAGTCTTGCATTTTTCTGGCACTTGCTTGGTATCAAAATAAACTTCAGGGTCTCTGCAACAAGAAATAAGCATTAGTGACAAAATTACTTGCTTTTTTAGGTTCAAACGAAGCATTTTAAAAGTTGTATATTTTTTTGGGACACCCTATATACATATTTACCTATATATATTGTTGTGGGCCGGGGGTCGGT
>CM068966.1:78748017-78760909 GCA_035128595.1 Eptatretus atami | reverse complement strand
ACCACTAGGTGGGGAAAGCTTGCGTCGTCTCGCACCAAAATCCCCGGAATTGTAGGCCGTCGCTCGGATAACTCCGCGAGCCGGAGGGTCCTTTAACCGACCGTGGTCGCCAATATCTCAACCGCGTAGCGTAGGGTCTATAACAAATTTACCTAATTAACTACGTGATTTCGACTACCGGGGAAACCATGCCCTCGGCACGTCTTGCTCGAACCGGGTCACTCTACCGACTGCGGTAGAGTTCCAACTACCGACTACCAACTCCGGTTCGGGTGCAGCCGAGCGGAAACTGCCAAAGCCGTGCCGGCTGGAATGAACGGATTATCGGGGATAAAACCCCGCCTAAACTCAGATCCGAACCATGCTGGACCAATTCAAGAAGGGACAGAAACGGACTGGGAATATTTCTACAAATGTTTATTTACAATAAAAAGACAAAGGCAAGACTTAACGCAAATATGCAAGAAGGAATATTTACAATGAGCAAAAACACTTATTCAGATCTACTTAAAGACGGGCCCACACGCAGACACACACACAAAATGAAAAGAAACCCAGAGTCTTTATTGGACCCTTGCAGCCGTGGAGAGAGACAAGCTGGGGGTCAGAGTTCGGTGGTGTACCTTCGGTGTGCTTACTTTTGGAGATATTAAGAAAAATAGTAATTTCGACAATGGCCACCGCTAATTTGCATATTAATGGGTTTCTACAAAAATGCTCAAGGGTGCCAGAGTGGCATCAATCGGAATATTCATTCAGATGGTCTGGTGATCACAAAAATGCAGAAAAACATTGTGCGGACCCTAATGCAAGGTCATCTTGAAAAATGGTATTTGACATCTGGACTAATATATATTTGTGCAAAGGTACCCAGCGTTGGCGGGCAATGCCGGGTCCCTCCTCCCATCCCTTCCCCTCCCTCTGAACTCCCATCCCTCCCCACCTCCTCCTTCCAGATTTCCACCCCATCCCCCCTCCCTCATGACTCCCACCTTACCCTTTCAGCTCTCTCTTCCCACCCCACCCCCACCAGTGACGGGAAATGTGAATGGGAATTTGAAGTCTCATCACTACCAACACCTTTCGCAGCTTGTTGTGGACCTGCTCATGAGATCCAAAGGCTTGTTCTGAACATCTCTTTTGCCTCCGTGCTGTGTATCATGCTTCGTAAGTTCTCGGGATTCTGGATTTTCACGCTCACTTCTCTTGGCTGCAGTGTGAGACAGTCGTATGGTGGTGAGTCAATGTGCACCTTTTGAAAGTGTTAATGCAAGATTTCTGGGTAAACAAACATTTTGTGTTCTCCCATTTGGAGCCAAGAGTCAAAGCTTTTGAAGTTTCGACTCAAGAGACGTGAACATGAGAAATGTGCATAATAAAATAATAATTGGTGTTTTATTGTTTGATACATCCTCGAGACTCATGGAAGAGCAAGAACACAAAACAGACAATGACGTTCACGAGAACAATGAAAATTGACACAAAAAGTAGAATCTAAATCCAAAGGATCGCAACTGGTGTCCCTGGGTGGTATCACTGTGGAGCCTATTATTTAATTATGTTGGGTTGGGGGTGGGAGGGGGGGGGGAGGAAATCACTTTTTATTAAAAATTTTCCAAGTTAACTCCAGATTTTCGACATAATCATTTCAGCCATGAGTTCAAAACATCAAATATGGAATCAGATTTCGAATATCAGCTTTTAATAAACCCATACGATACATGAGTCAATCTTGCCAGTAGCCAATCACATTGCACATAGCCTCATACAGCCAATCACTGTAAAGTGCGGACAGACTAATGCACAGCCATCTTTGTCTTACATACACAAATATGCCGCATGCAAATAAACAAAATATAAAAAGACTGCCTGTAATAATTTTGAGTAATCATAACCTTTTCGAACACGTGCAAATCTCCCATTCTGCATGCAATGAGTTGTGGGTAATGCAGCAAAATAATACGGACAATCTGTGTAATTATGTTGATTGTTTGCCTACATGATTTGAATAGCCAGTAGGAGCAGCGATTGCAAGGGGGCACTGCATCTTGGAGTACGACCTACATCCAAGTGCAGCCGTAACGTCTACTTGAACTTGCTTGCAGGTGTACATGACCAAGAGAAGTTGTTCACTCAGAGTATGTTTTTCGGGCTTTGGTTTCCTGGTATCACCTACATGTCACTTGCATGAGGTTTCACGAAAGTTTAATCTTTGAAGGGAGATCATAATATGCAATCAGATCACAACCACTTCTCATCACAATTTCTGCAGTCCTCCAAAGCTCCCTCTATCATTGCCGCTACTGTTACCACTGCTGCTTTCAGCTGAGTGGAGCTCAAACCGCATGGAGTGTGGTCTCGTGTTGCAGATGTTTATGCTCTCAAGGCTGGGCAGGGTGGACTTCCCTGACAAGAACAATCGATCCATAATTTTCTGCCTCTGATAGTACTTTGTGAAATTGTTGAAGATGACGGTGATGGGCAGCGCAACGGTCACGAGCCCACAAATAATGCAAAACGTTGCCACAAGCTTGCCGGAGAGGGCAATAGGTACGACGTCACCATATCCCACAGTGGTCAAGGTGATGGTCGCCCACCACCAGCAGATGGGAATGGAGTGGAGCTTACTTTCTGGTACGTCGTGTTCAACTGCAAATGTGAAAACTGAGAAGATGGCAATACCCATGGCTAGGAAGATGAGTAGCAGACCAACCTCGTGGTAGCTATGAGTCAATGTGACTCCGAGCGTACGCAGGCCCGGAGAATGCCGTGCCAGCTTCAAGGTGCGGAATATCCGTGAAAGCCGGAGCACCTACCTCGTGGGGAGGAGACAACCAAATTAAGAATACATTTATGCTGAAAATCCAAAAACACAACACAGCGAAAGATTTTGTACAACAATGTACTGTGCAACACAATTATTGAAATATGGACCATATGACAAAGGTGGATTTCAAGACATTGTCAGCATGAATTCCACAGCCCCTGAAAATTTCTTAATTCTATATATTACTGTCGTGTGTTTTCAAAACAGTGATTAAGGGCTCTTTTCAGAGCTTGTACATAAACCACATGCTGTACATAATGAGATATCAGTGCTGTATGTCTATACCAACAAAAGGCTGTGTGTGTGCGTGCGTGCGTGTGTCTCCTCCATAACTACAAAACCATAAAACCGAGCAGCCTGAAACTGCGTGCATAAGAAAACTCCAAGGAAGTGCAACAGTGATAATTGGGTGTTTGGGTTAATTAAAACACCCCTTTTGAAGATAATTAACGGCATTATTTAATTATATCCTTCACCAGGCGATCCTCGGCCACCTTGCTGTCTGGGGTCTTAAGGAGTTTCCTGGGTAACCTCACTGGAATCTGAAGCCGCCATGTTTTTTGGCCTACTCAACCATGTCTTGACTTGGAACAGACCACAACGATTTATTAACGATGAAGTTTTTTTTCACTTTCCTCACTCATATCAAATGCCTGTTCATCATCGCTACGGATCGCTGTATACATCACTTTCGTAAGTGCTATAGTTTTCAAATTAGGAGCTTGGAGCGATTTCATGCATTGTGTGACACGATTTTCCACAATCTACTCTGATGGACTAATTCAAGTTTATCATCGAAATATTCTTTCAGTTTTGAGGATCGGATATCGTCCGGACTAAATAAGTCTCGAAATCTGTTGTGAAATCTGATAATTTAAAGAAATAACGAGTCATAACTAAGCCGATATACCTCTTTACTTTAAGCAAGCAAGGCTTCGCTCCCTCCTCCATACATACATAAGAAAATGTGTAATTTCCAAAGCATTAAACATCCTTTTCTACTGTTTGGAGAATTATTTTGAGTGAACAAATTTTTTTTAGGAATGAAACAAAATTATCCAGCTTCATTGAGCTATATGAATTAATACATTCGCTGCAAGACCGCACACCCTGTACCCCTAGGGACTGCCTATCCATAGCATCTGCCAGATCTGTGTCTCTGGTTTCGGAAGGTGATCGACAGCGAGTCAAAGCAAATCTGGTTTAAAAAAAAAGTTATAACGTTTGCGCAGACCCCGAACCGAAGTACCATGTGACACGTGCACAGATGAGCAGGCAAAATGGCGAATTTTCTGCAATGTTTATTTCACGGAACCAGCTTCATCGAGCTGTATGATTTAATGCAATTACTGTTAGACCTCACGACCTGTCCCCCAGAGGGACTGCCTTTCCATGGTGTCTGCCAGATGTGTCTATATTTTTGGAGGTTTCGCGAGGTGCTCTGCAGGAATCAAAGCAAATCTGGTTGAAAAAAATGGACGTTTCAAAATAAAGTTATAACGTTTGTGCGGACCTCGAACCGATGTACCACGTGACACGTGCACAGACGAGCAGGCCTCCGTCACCCTAAACGAGTGGTTTGTGCTCCCTCACCCTGAGCGAGTGGTACGGTGCTCCGCACCCTGAGCGAGTGGTTCATGCTCCGTCACCCTGAAGCGAGTGGTTGTGCTCCATCACCCTGAGCGAGTGGTTCGTGCTCCGTCACCCTGAGCGAGTGGTTCGTGCTCCGTCACCTGAGCGAGTGGTTCGTGCTCCATCACCCTGAGCGAGTGGTCATGCTCCGTCACCGCTGACCCGAGTGGTTTGTGCTCCGTCACCCTGAGTGAGTGGTTCATGCTCCGTCACCCTGAGAGAGTGGTTCGTGCTCCATCACCCTGAGAGAGTAGTTTGTGCTCCATCACCCTGAGCGAGCTGTTGTGAAATAACACCCGATTTCTGAGCCGTTTGCCGTATTTTCTAAATTACTGAGCAAAATTTTTTTCCACCTGCCACACGCAGCTGTATATAAAGATTTATGTTTGTGAACATATGCCTGAAACGTCTATATAAATTTAACGTCGTTTTTCAGTGAAAGCTACTCAACAGAGAGAGATTCCTGCGTTCAAACCCCACTCAGCTGTTGAATTAATACCAGGTGGGTTTGACGTCCAGGATTGTGTCCTATAGCCAAGGAGACTGCTTCGGCAGCACAATGCTCTGCACAGAGTGTGCCCTCAATGGTTGATGGAATAGTTGTTTTGGTGTTTGTTAAACTTCTTTCAGTAATAGCACACAGGGTGATCGATGCCTTTATCATCTTGCTGTCCGCAACACAGCTCCAGCTCCCACATCACGAGCATCTACAGACAATTTGAAGTTTTATGAACATTTGATGTGGCAAGAACTGGAGAACTCTTAAGTCAGCTTTAACTCGTCGAATACAACCTGACATTTGTCATCCCATACAAATTTTGGCCGTTTATACTGAGCAGAATTAGTCAAAGGGTCAACAACATCAGATAAATTTTTACAAAATCCTCAATACCATCCTGCTATAAACAGAAATCTCATGAGTTAAGCTATCAATTGCTCCCACTTGCTTTATCTGACTGGCTGAATCTGACTCTGACCTACAACATGACCTAAAACACGACCTGGCTTTAGGAAATTCAGATTTTACGAGAGATTCACAAGTCTCGCAAAGAAAGCACAGATTATCTTAAGATGATCATCCCTAGTCATGGAATTAATGATGACATCGTCATTGTACGCGTGAACCCCTCTCCAGATCTTCACTAAGGTCACTTGATGGGGCATTGAAATGGAGCGGGGACGTTCTTCGGCCGAAAGGAGAACTTTATACTGGTAAAGTCCATTCGGTGTCACAAAAGCTGAAATTCTCTTTGCTGTTCAGGAAGAGGACTCTGCCATTACCCCCCTTTAAAACGTCAAATTTGCTTATAAACTTGGCTTGACCCTTGCCACGACAAAAGACATGACCATTCAAACTTGCATTTGAGGTGCCTAAAAGCGAATGTGCCGCTTAACAGGCAAAAACAAAAAAAATATCCGCAATGGGATGAAGCTGTGATGTTACCGTTTTCGAGATAAATTGGAACCCTCAAGTCCGGAAGTTCCTGGTGGTGTCTTCCAAGGACACACTTTCACACTCTGAGTACAACTGCTATTTAATGTAACTGTATGTAGGGGAAAAGTATGTGCAGACTCTCATGAAGGTCCTTACATCACTCTGAAGGACTTGGTCAAAGTTGAAGGTGTAGTTGGAAGATGAGAAGGAAAAGGTGTCAGGCGAGTGAAGGAGCTGAAATTGATGAGCCGCCTG
Organism: Eptatretus atami; assembly: GCA_035128595.1. NCBI lineage: Eukaryota > Metazoa > Chordata > Myxini > Myxiniformes > Myxinidae > Eptatretus > Eptatretus atami. The sequence continues at coordinate 78,754,760 of CM068966.1, read as the reverse complement.
GGAGAACATAAATCTGTAATTTTTGACTGACATAATATGTAGACGATCCTAAAAACTAACTGATCCAAAAAAAAAGAGTGCAAAAAGACTGTCTGTAACCATTTTTATTTCATACCGTATAGTAAAATTAGCTTTTAAATAGAATAAATTGTTAGCATACGTATGAAATAGCAAAGTAAAAAAGGTCTTGGTGTCCTCCAAACTACTATTTTTTTTTAGAGGACACCAAAGATCTTACTTGCATGCGGCCAATGTATGTGTTGTGTGTGTATTATATATACACAGGGTGTCCAAAAAATATACAACTTTTCATCTGCAAAGAGGATGGTCATAACATATATTTTAAAAAAAGATATATGGCTGGATAGAAAGCTGAAAGGTTGAAGTTTATTGTACCAATGTCAAAATTGCCACCAAAATTTAAATTTTTGGTATAGAATCCTCGTTTTCTTTTAGACCACATGTTCGACGTAGGCTCCACGTTTTCTGATCACGCCCTGCAACCGCGTGTCATGTTCTCCATCAACTTTGGGAAACTTTTCTGAGGATGTTTCTTGATTTCTCGGTGGATGTTTTCCTTCAGCTGATCAAGAGTCTGAGGCCTAGGGTTCCATAGATCCTGTCCTTGAGATACCCCCACAAGAAGAAGTCGGAGGAGTAAGGTCAGGGAAATACGTGGGCCACTCAACGTCTTTCGTAGAGGGAGATAAAAGCGGCCCTCAAAATGTTGGTTGAGAAAACGCCTTGTGTTCCCTGGCTGTATGGGGCGGTGCCCCATCCCTGCTGGAACCACTGGGTTCTCATCTGGATCAGGTTGTTTGTCTCGGTAGAAAGTCGTCGAATCGATTTTTTTGGACTCTGAACGACCGTCTGTCTCACCATTTCCACATTTTCTCACTACGACCTGTCCTCTTCCCGACCACTGTGACCCTTGTGAAGGTCACAGATGGTTCCCACATTGGTAAACTTTGCGATGGTGCACTTTATTGTCCGAAAGTTTGGGTGCATGGCGCAAGTGGATACCGAAATGTCTCGAGTAAAGACGTTGCACCTGTATGACACTTATTTTCGTCTGGTGCAAAGTTCAACAATTTCCATCCGTTGTTGTACGGTCAGTCTTGCATTTTTTCTGGCACTTGCTTGGTATCAAAATAAACTTCAGGGTCTCTGCAACAAGAAATGAAGCATTAGTGACAAAATTACTGCTTTTTTAGGTTCAAACGAAGCCATTTTAAAGTTGTATATTTTTTTGGGACACCCTATATACATATTTACCTATATATATATTGTTGTGGCCGGGGTCGGTGGCGAGAACGACCACTAGGTGGGGAAAGCTTGCGTCGTCTCGCACCAAAATCCCCGAATTGTAGGCCGTCGCTCGGATAACCTCCGCGAGCCGGAGGGTCCTTTAACCCGACCGTGGTCGCCAATATCTCAACCGCGTAGCGTAGGTCTATAACAAATTTACCTAATTAACTACGTGATTTCGACTACCGGGGAACCATGCCCTCGGCACGTCTTGCTCGAACCGGGTCACTCTACCGACTGCGGTAGAGTTCCAACTACCGACTACCAACTCCGGTTCGGGTGGCAGCCGAGCGGAAACTGCCAAAGCCGTGCCGGCTGGAATGAACGGATTAATCGGGGATAAAACCCCGCCTAAACTCAGATCCGAACCATGCTGGACCAATTCAAGAAGGGACAGAAACGGACTGGAATATTTCTACAAATGTTTTTTACAATAAAAAGACAAAGGCAAGACTTAACGCAAATATGCAAGAAGGAATATTTACAATGAGCAAAAACACTTATTCAGATCTACTTAAAGACGGGCCACACGCAGACACACACAAAATGAAAAGAAACCCAGAGTCTTTATTGGACCCTTGCAGCCGTGAGAGAGACAAGCTGGGGGTCAGAGTTCGGTGGTGTACTTCGGTGTGCTTATTTTTGGAGATATTAAGAAAAATAGTAATTTCGACAATGGCCACCGCTAATTTGCATATTAATGGGTTTCTACAAAAAATGCTCAAGGGTGCCAGAGTGGCATCAATCGGAATATTCATTCAGATGGTCTGGTGATCACAAAAATGCAGAAAAACATTGTGCGGACCCTAATGCAAGGTCATCTTGAAAAATGGTATTTGACATCTGGACTAATATAATATTTGTGCAAAGGTACCCAGCGTTGGCGGGCAATGCCGGGTCCCTCCTCCCATCCCTTCCCCTCCCTCTGAACTCCCATCCCTCCCCACCTCCTCCTTCCAGATTTCCACCCATCCCCCCTCCCTCATGACTCCCACCTTACCCTTTCAGCTCTCTCTTCCACCCCACCCCCACCAGTGACGGGAAATGTGAATGGGAATTTGAAGTCTCATCACTACCAACACCTTTCGGCAGCTTGTTGTGGACCTGTCATGAGATCCAAAGGCTTGTTCTGAACATCTCTTTTGCCTCCATGCTGTGTATCATGCTTCGTAAGTTCTCGGGTTCTGGATTTTCACGCTCACTTCTCTTGGCTGCAGTGTGAGACAGTCGTATGGTGGTGAGTCAATGTGCACCTTTTTGAAATTGTTAATGCAAGATTTCTGGGTAAACAACATTTTGTGTTCTCCCATTTGGAGCCAAGAGTCAAAAGCTTTTGAAGTTTCGACTCAAGAGACGTGAACATGAGAAATGTGCATAATAAATAATAATTGGTGTTTTATTGTTTGATACATCCTCGAGACTCATGGAAGAGCAAGAACACAAAAGACGAATGACGTTCACGAGAACAATGAAAATTGAACACAAAAAGTAGAATCTAAATCCAAAGGATCGCAACTGGTGTCCCTGGGTGGTATCACTGTGGAGCCTATTATTTAATTATGTTTGGGTTGGGGTGGGAGGGGGGGGGAGGAAATCACTTTTATTAAAAATTTTCCAAGTTAACTCCAGTTTTCGACATAATCATTTCAGCCATGAGTTCAAAACATCAAATATGGAATCAGATTTCGAATATCAGCTTTTAATAAACCCATACGATACATGAGTCAATCTTGCCAGTAGCCAATCACATTGCACATAGCCTCATACAGCCAATCACTGTAAAGTGCGGACAGACGAATGCACAGCCATCTTTGTCCTTACATACACAAATATCCGCATGCAAATAAACAAAATATAAAAAGACTGCCTGTAATAATTTTGAGTAATCATAACCTTTTCGAACACGTGCAAATCTCCCATTCTGCACGCAATGAGTTGTGGGTAATGCAGCAGAATAATACGGACAATCTGTGTAATTATGTTGATTGTTTGCCTACATGATTTGAATAGCCAGTAGGAGCAGCGATTGCAAGGGGGCACTGCATCTTGGAGTACGACCATACATCCAAGTGAAGCCGTAACGTCTACTTGAACTTGCTTGCAGTGTACATGACCAAGAGAAGTTGTTCACTCAGAGTATGTTTTTCGGGCTTTGGTTTCCTGGTATCACCTACATGTCAGTTGCATGAGGTTTCACGAAAGTTTAATCTTTGAAGGGAGATCATAATATGCAATCAGATCACAACCACTTCTCATCACAATTTCTGCAGTCCTCCAAAGCTCCCTCTAATCATTGTGCGTACTGTTACCACTGCTGCTTTCAGCTGAGTGGAGCTCAAACCGCATGGAGTGTGGTCTCGTGTTGCAGATGTTTATGCTCTCAAGGCTGGGCAGGGTGGACTTCCTCTGACAAGAACAATCGATCCAATAATTTCTGCCTCTGATAGTACTTTGTGAAATTGTTGAAGATGACGGTGATTGGGCAGCGCAACGGTCACGAGCCACAAATAATGCAAAACGTTGCCACAAGCTTGCCGGAGAGGGCAATAGGTACGACGTCACCATATCACACAGTGGTCAAGGTGATGGTCGCCCACCACCAGCAGATGGGAATGGAGTGGAGCTTACTTTCTGGTACGTCGTGTTCAACTGCAAATGTGAAAACTGAGAAGATGGCAATACCACATGGCTAGGAAGATGAGTAGCAGACCAACCTCGTGGTAGCTATGAGTCAATGTGACTCCGAGCGTACGCAGGCCCGGAGAATGCCGTGCCAGCTTCAAGGTGCGGAATATCCGTGAAAGCCGGAGCACCTACCTCGTGGGGAGGAGACAACAAAATTAAGAATACATTTATGCTGAAAATCCAAAAACACAACACGCGAAAGATTTTGTACAACAATGTACTGTGCAACACAATTATTGAATATGGACCATATGACACAAGGTGGATTTCAAGACATTGTCAGCATGAATTCCACAGCCCCTGAAAATTTCTTATTCTATATATTACTGTCGTGTGTTTTCAAAACAGTGATTAAGGGCTCTTTTCAGAGCTTGTACATAAACCACATGCTGTACATAATGAGATATCAGTGCTGTATGTCTATACCAACAAAAGGCTGTGTGTGTGCGTGCGTGCGTGTGTCTCCTCCATAACTACAAAACCATAAAACCGAGCAAGCCTGAAACTGCGTGCATAAGAAAACTCCAAGGAAGTGCAACAGTGATAATTGGGTGTTTGGGTTAATTAAAACACCCCTTTTGAAGATAATTAACGGCATTATTTAATTATAATCCTTCACAGGCGATCCTCGGCCACCTTGCTGTCTGGGGTCTTAAGGAGTTTCCTGGGTACCTCACTGGAATCTGAAGCCGCCATGTTTTTTGGCCTACTCAACCATGTCTTGACTTGGAACAGACCACAACGATTTATTAACGATGAAGTTTTTTTCACTTTCCTCACTCATATCAAATGCCTGTTCATCATCGCTACGGATCGCTGTATACATCACTTTCGTAAGTGCTATAGTTTTCAAATTAGGAGCTTGGAGCGATTTCATGCATTGTGTGACACGATTTTCCACAATCTACTCTGATGGACTAATTCAAGTTTATCATCGAATATTCTTTCAGTTTTGAGGATCGGATATCGTCCGGACTAAATAAGTCTCGAAATCTGTTGTGAAATCTGATAATTTAAAGAAATAACGAGTCATAACTAAGCCGATATACCTCTTTTACTTTAAGCAAGCAAGGCTTCGCCTCCCTCCTCATACATACATAAGAAAAATGTGTAATTTCCAAAGCATTAAACATCCTTTTCTACTGTTTGGAGAATTATTTTGAGTGAACAAATTTTTTTAAGGAATGAAACAAAAATTATCCAGCTTCATTGAGCTATATGAATTAATACATTCGCTGCAAGACCGCACACCCTGTACCCTAGGGACTGCCTATCCATAGCATCTGCCAGATCTGTGTCTCTGGTTTCGGAAGGTGATCGACAGCGAGTCAAAGCAAATCTGGTTAAAAAAAAAAAAAAGACGTTTAAAAAAAAGTTATAACGTTTGCGCAGACCCCGAACCGAAGTACCATGTGACACTTGCACAGATGAGCAGGCAAAATGGCGAATTTTCTGCAATGTTTATTTCACGGAACCAGCTTCATCGAGCTGTATGATTTATGCAATTACTGTTAGACCTCCGACCTGTCCCCCAGAGGGACTGCCTTTCCATGGTGTCTGCCAGATGGTGTCTATATTTTTGGAGGTTTCGCGAGGTGCTCTGCAGAGAATCAAAGCAAATCTGGTTGAAAAAAATGGACGTTTCAAAATAAAGTTATAACGTTTGTGCGGACCTCGAACCGATTACCACGTGACACGTGCACAGACGAGCAGGCCTCCGTCACCCTAAACGAGTGGTTTGTGCTCCCTCACCTGAGCGAGTGGTAGGTGCTCCGTCACCCTGAGCGAGTGGTCTATGCTCCGTCACCCTGAGCGAGTGGTTCGTGCTCCATCACCCTGAGCGAGTGGTTCGTGCTCCGTCACCCTGAGCGAGTGGTTCGTGCTCCGTCATCCTGAGCGAGTGGTTCGTGCTCCATCACCCTGAGCGAGTGTTCATGCTCCGTCACCCTGACCCGAGTGGTTTGTGCTCCGTCACCCTGAGTGAGTGGTTCATGCTCCGTCACCCTGAGAGAGTGGTTCGTGCTCCATCACCCTGAGAGAGTAGTTTTGTGCTCCATCACCCTGAGCGAGCTGTTGTGAAATAACACCCGATTTCTGAGCCGTTTGCCGTATTTTCTAAATTACTGAGCAAAATTTTTTTCCACCTGCCACACGCAGCTGTATATAAAGATTTATGTTTGTGAACATATGCCTGAAACGTCTATATAAATTTAACGTCGTTTTTCAGTGAAAGCTACTCAAGGTTTCTGGGTTATACACAGTAAGTACAGTAGTTGGTAATCACACTGATTCTAACCTGCCGATTTTCTGAAAATTGCTGATAATAATCGGCCCGTGTGTGTTTGTGTGTGTGTGTGTGTGTGTGTGGTGTGTGTTGTGTGGGTGTGTGTGTGTGTGTGTGTGTGTTGTGTGTGTTTGTTCATAAAGCATAACAAATTCTTTCTGCTAACTCCCCTATCCCCACATCTTTCTCTCTCTCCTCTTTGCCCATCCTTGCTCTACACCCTCCCAATACAGTGCAGTACCCACCTCCCCATCTCCTCTCTCATTCCCCTTCGGTCTCTCTGTCTCTGGACATATCTGGACAGTGGTTTTGTCTGGACGATATTTGTCTCCAGACGTGTCCGGGCAGGGTTTTTCTCACGGCCAGCTTGGATCCGGATGCATCCGGGCGGTATTTATGTCTGGACGGGAGTTTTGTGCCCGGGCCGTGTTTATAGTATGTCCGGTAGAAAATGGATTTCAAACAT
>CM068966.1:78717422-78734038 GCA_035128595.1 Eptatretus atami | reverse complement strand
TCTCCTGTTTCTGCTGCCACTACCTTTCCAGGAAGACCATTCCATGCATTAACTACTCTCTGAGTAAAAGTCCTCTACCTTACTACCATCTTAACTCTCTGGCTATGGCCCCTGGTCCTATCACTGTCTACTCGTGTGAAAGTACGTTATCTGAACTGTATTTAGCTCTACCTTTCGTTTATTTAAACATTCTATCATAGTTTCCTCGGTAACCGCCTCGCTTTCTAGTGTTAAGTTCCCTAACATTTCTCATTAGCTGAGTTAGCTAGGGCGTGGAAAGAATGATATCTATATCAAAAAGAAATAAACAAAGAGAATAATCAGAATATGAAATTATATATATAAAAGAAATACCGAAGAATTTAGTTAATATATTTATGAATAAGAAAGCTAAATTATAATAATATAAGATCTCAATTTTATGAAAGAAATATATATCTTCAAATCAAATGATATTTGATTAGATAATGGATCATTAAAAATCGAAGATATTGCCAATATTGATGAAAAGATAAATAAGATGAAATCAAAAAAATAGTATATCATGATTCTATTTTCATTCATTCAAATATTAAATTAATATATTTAGTAACAAATATTCTGAAATGATTTCGATCATTATGTTAGTAATTTATGATCATTATAATTTTAAGTATGAAAAAAATGTTGACTGATAATTCCATTTTATCAATTTTAATCAGAGATATGATTCATTAATAAAAAAAAAACATGATATTTCAGATAAAAAAAATACATATTTCGAATCAGGAGAATAGTCGAATATTTTAAAATTCTTCCAGATAAGTGTCTAAAAATATTTTTAATTTAATTAATATGAAATAAGGATAAAAAATTTGAATTCATCAAAATTGATTGAATTGGAATTATCATGAATATAATCTAAGAATATTATAAGCGTTGAGATTTAAATTAAAATCCTGATAGATAGATGTATTATAGTTATATATTTGATTGAATTAAAATATTCACATATCATATAAAAATATTTTCTTAATTAAAATCTTTTTAATTCAGTCCACTGGATAAATTAAACAAAATAAACGATGTTCCGATACTGGTTCATCTAAAAAATGATTATTTTTATCACATTGAATCGTATAAAAATCTAATAATGTATAAAAGATAATTAATAATTTCATAAATCAATAATAAATGAATATTTTTAATTAGATTCAGGATAGATCCCAATATCTGATGATAAATAAAGATATTACAATAAAATAATTCAATAAATCTTCTAACTGAGTAAAAGATCCGAAAAAAAACAAAAAAAAAAAATCGATAGATATCATAAAGATATTTGAATCCAAGATTTCAATATCCATGATCCTAATATTTTCGGATAATTTTTAAGTTTAAAAAATATAAAAAGTAAATATATAAAAATTTTATATCAATAATTTTTTCAAAAAATAATAAATAAATAAATATAAATAATTTTAATTATAATATATTAAAATTAAAATAAAGATCGATCAAAAACTAAAATATAAATATAAGATTAAGATAAATAAATTTAAATAAACTAAAATCATCTAATTATGTATGAATATAAAATATTATTACATTTCTATATTTTGAAATTATATATAAAAAAAAAATGTAATTAATAGTCTGATAGATCATTATTAGAAATGATCTAAGTTCAACCATTCAAAATTGAATGAGAAATCTCTTTAAATAACTTGAAATATAATCAATTAAATTGACATTAAAAAATCTCTGTATAAAGTATATTCCGTCTAGAATGATCAAAAATATCAAAAAAGATTTCGATTCCATATTCTTTCAGATTTGATATCATTAAAAAAAAAAATATAATAATATGAAAGATTCATATATTTAATGATAAAAAATAAGAAATAAAAGAAGAATTCAAATAAATATTTAAAATAATTAAATAAGATTAATAATAATAATCATATCAGAAATTTGTTAATTAATCCATTAATCTCTATGTTATAATATGATATAATTCGATTCACATATATTATAAAATTTCGTCTGAATCAATCAATCTAATTATGATTATATTATTCCACATATATAATTTATTAATCAATAATTTTTCAAATCATATTGAAAAATAAAATAAAAATTAAATAATAATATCTCATTAAATTTATGATTACTTATATACAATAATTATATATATATAATATTAAATTTATTCCATTTTAATAAAGAATTCGTATTTCTAAATTAAATTGTAGATTCTAATCATTTTAAATCAATTAGAATAAATTTTTTAAAATCCAAAATTAAACTACATTAATAATATAACTTCATATATTAATCAAAAATAAATTAATATCATTTTTCCTGAAATTTTCCAAAGAAGTTTGTATCTCCCAAATATAAAATAGATCTTTCAAATTTCAAAATAATAAATATCAAATATCAATTATAATAAAATATAAATATATCATCCTATTATTAATTGAATATATAATCCAGCTCTATTATATGATTTACTCAATAATAATATTAATTATTATTAAATATATATTTATAATCAATAAGTCCCTCGATAAATAACTAAAAAATTATTATAATCAAAATATGATAAAAAAAAAAATTAATTAAAAAATATAATCAAAATAGATTATCTAAAATTAAATAAAAATAAATATAAATTTATTTATCTATAAACATCAATTTTATATAATATTTAATATATCAATCAATCACAAAATAAATTTCCGATCCAAGTTAATTATTAGATATAATCCATATTTAATTTAATCAAAAATAAAAAATCAAATTAAATAATTACTAAATTATAAATATAAAATCATAAAAATATATTATCTAAATAGAAATTATTATTATATTATAAAATATAATATAAATTATAAAAAATAATATTATATAATTAATTAAAATAAATAATAAGAAGATCCATCTCAAAGCAAAAAATATACATTCAAAATATAAATTAAATTATCAATTATTTATTCTAATTATTATAATCCAAATTATCCCTCAAAAAAAAATTATATATATCATTAAATAAATATAATAACTTTAAATAAAATAAATTATAGATTATGATTTATTATTAATTCAAAAATAAAAAAAAACATATAATAAATTATATAATCATTATTCTTAAAAATGAATTCATCTCATTTAAAATCATATCAAAAAAAAAATAATCAATTCAAAATATATTTAAATTAAATAAAAATCTAACAAAATATTTCATAATAATATTATATGAAAAAAATTATCATTTCATAAAGACTTCCTACTTAATTAAATGTATAAAAAAAATTTCATAAAAATAAAATCAATTCATATCAAAATCATTTAAAATTATATATAATAATAATTCTATTAATATATTAATATAATAAATAATATTTTAATCTTAAAAAAAAAAAAATCAAAATTAAATTATAATATATATCAACTTCTAATATATTTAAAAATTAAATAATAGAAATAAATAAATCCAAAATAATGAATGTCAATAAATAATTAAAATAAAAAATATAAAATAAAAAAAATAAATATATTTTAAAAAAAAAAAGATAATTCTAAAAATATGAATAGAATTATTAATTTCATAAATAAACAAATAAAAATCCAAAAAAACATCTTATTAATAATATTTTTTTAAATAATGAATATATAATAATAAAATCATTTTTACTATAAAAGAATATGTGTTCTTCAAGAAATAATATTAAAGTATAATTATATTTTCAAAAAAAAAAAAATTATAAATAAAAATAATCTTAATATCGTTATGATGATTATAAGATATTATAAATATTATATTAAATAAATTAAAAATGTTTAGATTAACAGAATAAAATCATAATAAAAAATATAATTAAATTTATAAATTAAATAAATTATTAATATATCAATAATAATAATAAAAATATAATCAAAAATAATATAATTATATATTCTTCCCCATCATAAATATTAAATAATATTGTATAATTATCTAAATAATAAATGATAAACTTCATAAAAAATAATAATGATTATCCCTTAAAAAATTTTTAGATCTTGATAAAATTAAATATAAATTATATATTAAGAATATATAAGTAAAAAAAATTTTATATAATATATAAAATATCAATATAATCCTATTATATTAAATTAATATATTTAAATCAAATCAAATATTTGATAAATATATCAAAAAAAAAATCTTTTCTTTCAAATTAATAATTATTTTAATAAATCACTACATCCAATATTTATCATATTATGATAAATATAAGTAAAATAATCATCCTTTATCTTCAATAAGATTTAATAAAATAAATAAAATCAAAATTTCATAAATATATAAAAGATTATTTAAATAAGGAATAAAATTCAAGATCATTTCTCACATCAATTTAATAATAATAATTTATCATAATAAAACTAATATCATCTCAATAAAATTAAAAAAATTTCACAAATAATATAAATTAATCAAAATAAATTATTAAACATAAGAAATCTTAAAAAAATAAATTAAATTATATATATAAATTTGATCTTAATCATATGATCTTCATCTATATATAATTAATAATTTCAATGATAATCAATAAATATTAATAAATAATATAAAATATTATTAAAAATAAATCAATAAATAATAATTAATCTATTAAATAAAATTTTTTTATTAGTATATTATTTACATCAAATAATAAAAATAAAAATTAAAACAATTTTTAAAATAATTCATATTAAAAAATAAAATTAATATAAAATAATATTAATATAAATAAAAATTCTTTAATTTCTATATCGATAATTCTTTAATATTATAGATAATTCAAATTAATATCTATCATATAAATATAATTCATAAAACTCTTATATAAATGATAAAAATTAATTAATTAATCAAGTAAAATATAAATTCTCAATAAAAAATTTTAAAAAAAATATTTATTTTAAAAAAATAATATATTAAAAATAAATTTAAATTATGTTTTATAATATTTAATCTCAAATCTATATTTCTAAATCATTCAAATTTCATGTTTAAATCCCACTATATTTATTTAATTCTTTAAATTAATTTAAAAAAAATATATAAATAAATTCATTTAAAAAAAATTATAAAAAAATTTCGATTATAAATTATTTATTCCTCAATTTAAATATAAATAATTATTTTCTTATATATCATTAAAAAATATTAAAATAATCAATTAAGATCGAATCATTATCTATTCAAATATATTTCTATAAAAATATATCTTTATCATATATTAAATTTTTTTAATAAATATTATCTAATAAATCTATCTTATTTCCAAAATAAAATAAATTAATTATAATAAATTATAACATTATAATAATAATCTATTAGGAATTATCAGATTTAAATTATAAAATTATAAATAATAAATTCCTAAATAAAATTATAGAATTGCTTTTATCATAAATCCCTATTAAATAATTAATAAAAATCTAATCATAAAATTATTCCATATATTACTTAAAGTATATTTATAATAAATTATATCTTTATTAATTAAATTATATATCTAAATTATATAAAAAATAAAAATTAAAATAATCTCATCAAAATATTCAAAATTAATTCATAAAATCAATAAAATTATAACATATAATAAAAAAAAATATAAAAAAATATATAAAATATTCAATTCATATAAATATTTTTTTATTTATCAATATATAGAATTCAATAATTCAATTATCAATATTCATTCAGAAATATATTAAATTAAATCTATATCATCACAATATCTCTTTCATAATTGATTTTAAAAATATATATTAAATCAATTAAAAATTTAAAAAATATATCATTATATAATATGTAATTATCATAAATTATATATAAATCAAACAATTCATCTCATATAATTTTAATTCCTTCTCTTTAAATAAATAAAAAAAAAAAATTTATCATCAAAAAAAAATCCTATAAAAAAAAAAAAATAAAAATCATTTATTTCTTCATTATATAAATCTAATAATATCTAATAAAAATCATTTATATATAATTAATCTAAATAAAAAATAAATAAAATAAGATATCATATATTTGATAAAATTATCTATAATATATCCATATCCCATAAAAAATATCTAAAAAAATATAATTAATGAAAATATAATATCTAATAAAAATATATAATTATTTTTAATTTATTATTTATAATCAAAATAACATTTTATAATTAAATAATACTGATAATTAAAGAATAAAATAAATCATCATAAATAAAATAATTCTAATGATCTCTAAAATAATCATAAAAATCATATATTTTAAAAAATCTATTCATAAAATTTTCAATTAAATCTAAAATTTTCCACATAAATCTCAATAAGATCCACATATAAATTTGATTCTTAAATCATATATATTAAATATTATAAATAATATATAATTATTAATTAAATTCTTTTAATAAAATAAATTATAATATATAAATTATTATATAATAATAAATAATCAGAAATATTAAGATTCTGAATTTAAGTATGTCTAATAGAATAATAAATAAATCAATTTAATCAATAATTTCAAATTCTAAAATCAATATATATTAATTCATTATAAATAATTAATATTCTATGTATAATCTAAAAAATAAAAAATATTAAAATTAAATCTTTTAAAAAAATCAAAAAAAAAATCAAATAATCAATCTAATTATCAAATCTCTTAAATCATTATATCTAAAAAATTAAAATAATCCCTTTAAATTATTAAATAAATAAAAAAATAAAAAAAAAAATAATTTACATAATAAAAATCTATAAATATTTGATATTATATCAATTTATTATTTTAATTTTCCTTTAAAATATATCTCCAATCAAATATATATAAATTTTAAATAATCATATATAAATAATAATATTAATAATCTTCGAAGATTTCCTTCTTTTCTAATTATTTCTATCAATATTAAAATTATAAAATTTATCTATTATTTAAAAACATATAAATTAAATCTAATAAAATAAATAATAAATATTTTTAATTTAAAAAAATCTAATCAAATAATCAATTTCAAAGAATCGATTCTATATAAATCATTAAATAAAATCAAAAAATATAAATAATATTCAGATTTAAAAATTAAAATCATTTAATTAAATATTCAAAATATCTTAAATTTATAATTAAATAATATTTAAAAATCAAATCATATAAAAATTAAAAATTTTAAAAAATCCAGATCATTCTAAAATATTTCTCCACAATTCGATTAATAAAATAAAAATTATCATTTATATAAAATATTCTTTTAAAATTAAAAAATATTATCATATCTTAAAAAATATAATTATTCTTATTAACAATTAAATATTTCATATATTAAATAATCATATATATAAAAAAAATCCTAAATAATTAATTATTTCAAAAAAAATCAAAAATATTATCAATCCAGTATTCATTATCTAAAAAAAAAATTATTTTTATATTTTATATTTTAAAAAATAAATTATTAAAAATAAAATATATAATAAAAAGAATAAAAATTAATAATATTAATTTATAATTTTAAATAATAATTAATATTTAAAAATAAATTTCATTTATCGATTAAAAAATATCCCTTCTGAAAATTAAAAATTAATGAAATTTTAAATTTATATAAAAATTTAATTAATAATCATTCAATATATCTCTTCATTTAATACAGTTAATTTCATATATTCATTAATTTAATTCAATAAAAATAATAAAAATTTTCCAATTAATATTTATAATCCTAAAATAAAATATATTATTTTATCAATAACTAATATAATAAAAATCAGAAATAATTAATATGAAATAATAAACTTTATATTAATTTTTTCCTAATTTATAATTTTTTAAATAAATAATCTCTGAAATTATCTTTCCAGATTATATTCTATAAATTAATAATAATTGATTAACATAATAAATAAATTATTTTTAAAATAATTCAATCAATATAATATTAAAAAAAATTTTTCTTTTTTATAAAATTTTAATATTCCTAATTATCAATAATTAAATTATAAATTATCCTATTCCATTTAAAATAATTTAATCAATAATTTTATTCCATCAATTTAACATATATTTTTATTAATATAAATCATTATATATTATTTTTCTAAAATAAAATTTCCAAAAAAATAAATAAATCAAATAAAATTTCGATTAAGAATAATATTTAAATTTCATCCAATAAAATATAAAAATAAAATATTCTTATAAATTAAATCATTATTTTTATTATAAAATCATCTCATTTTTATTTAAAAATTAATAATATTTATAATCATTAAATAAATCAAAATCTATCAATTTTTTATCAATAAATAAAAAAATTAAAAAAAATTAAAATAATTATAATTTATGTTATTTATATATCTTTTAATATTCTATTCTTCAAAAATTAAAAAAGATAATTATTAATTATCCTTTAAATATAAAATTAATTTATAATTTAACTCCAAAAATTCAAAAATAAGATAAATTATATTTTTTATAAATAATAATAAATATTATATAAAAATTAAATCCCAATTATATATAATTTCCAAGAAGAGAAAATTCTATTCCATAAAATATATATAACTATTTACACTAATTTTAATGTCATATAATATATAATTAATAAAATATAATTTTAATTAAAAAATTATACAAATTAGAATATTTATCATCAAAAAAATAAAAAAAAATCTAGATCATCCACAAAATTAATAATAAATATAATAAATAATCCATCAATTAATTAAATTATATACATACAATCAAAAATAATATAATAATATAAATTATTTATCCTAATAATTAAAAATTAAATAAATATATAATATTTATATTATTAAATATAAATTAAAAAATTTAATAAAATATTAAAATTCTCAAAATAAAATATAAAAATTTCTTATTTTATCCAAAATAGAATAATATTATTAATATTTATAAAAATATTAAATTTCAAAATTCATTATTAATATTCTAAGAAAAATTAAATAAAATGATTAAATATTCAAATGAAATCAATTAAAAAAAAAAAATATATTTAAAAAAAATATAAAATTATTTAATAATTAATTAATCATTATAAAAATTAAATATTTAATATAAAAAATCATAAATATTTAATATCTATTTTTATAAAATAAAAAATAAATAAAAATATAATAATAATTTTAAAAAATTAAATTATAAAATCAAATATCCAAAATAAATAATAATATTAATTATTATAAATATTATATAATACAATTAATAAATAAATAAAAAAATCATAAAATTCCAAATTTAAATAATATTTATATAAATTTATAATAATCAAATAATTTCTCATAATATCAAAATAATAAATTCTAAAAACATTATAATAATTTATATTTAAATATAAAATCTAAAATCAAAAAATTCTAAAAAATAAATAATTTCCAAAGATTAAAATATAATAAATAATATTCATATAAAAATCTAATTCATCCATATTAAAATCATAAAATAATATAATTTCTATATCTAATCAAAAATTAAATAATTAATTATAATAATTTATTATTATAAAGAAATTAATCAATTTCCAAAAAAATTTATTTTCAAATAATATTCATCTAAGATATTCAAATAGAAATTCTTTATATTAAAATTATTTTAATAGATATTTAAAAAATCCATATAAATTCAATAATCAAATAAAAATAAATAAAAAATTTTAAAATATAATATTAAAATAATATTTATTAAATATATATACAATTAAATTAATAAAATTATAAATCTAATTTAAAAAAATTAGAAATTAAAAAAATATATAAAATAAAAATTTTAAAATATATAATTTTTATTTAATAATATTCAGATTTTTTTATCAAAAAAAATAATTTAAATATGATTCAATATAATTAAATAATTTATATCTAATATGATAATCTGAATAATATAAAACCAATATTAAGAATCAAAATGTCCTTCTAACAATATATTTTATGTAAATACACAACGAGCTCATAAACCAATACTAAGACGTTTACAGTAAAGGGTCCTTATAATTTAAAAATAGAGTGTGCTTTAACAATTGTATAAGAATTCAGTGATCGGTCACATCTAGATAATATTTGTGAGCATTATCTGGTTAACTTCATCATATCCATTCAGGAAGGACAGAAGATGCAATCACGTGATTGGCGTATCAGTACACAGGGTATCTATTTATTTCCACCTAATGAGACTCTCAGACTATGAGAGAGTGATGAGGTCAGCACGGCTTTAATAACATACACCTCAGTATAAGGTAAGCGTCTACCGATCACAATTATGATAAACGATGTTTCTCTTAAGATTAGTAGGTAGAGATTCACAAAATTCTAGTAACAGTGAGAATGACTGTAGTGAATCACACAGTAGTCAGTAGCGAATCTCTGTCCTTCCTGAGTTGTGGTAACCAAAGCTGCACACATATTTCTAGATGTGGCCCTCACTGAATTCCTGTACAATGTTAACACACCTCTTTTGATTTATAAATGATGCCCTCCGAATACAACCTAAAACCCTATTTGCTTTACCAGTAGCCTGCCAAGCACTGAGCTGCCTGCTTACCTCCCATATCAATTACCACCCCAGATCCTTCTCCTGTGTGACACGTTCCAAAATTACCCTTACATCCTGTAATCTCTATCTTTCATTGTTCTTTCCCATCCCCAACACCTTACACTTGCTCAGGTTAAACTCCATCTGCCTTAATAGGCATAAGCTCTAATCCTTAATGGGCTCTCAAGCACACCACGGTAGATGGACCAGGAGAAGGACGAGATGGAAATATCAGTAATGGCCCATACGAACACCTTGGGATTATTTATAGATTCAACGGCTCTGCAGCCCAGTTAGGGGATTGGAAGGGGGGGAGGTTCAGTGCATTGCACACCAATGGGGGCCGACATTCTCATGCAGGTGAGAGGTTGGCAAAAAAAATAAGAAGGCGGTGCGGGTCTCGCAGCTTGGCTCTCCTTACCATAAGTACTAGGCTGGACTAGCACCAGATAGCGATGGATTCTCTGGACAATCTGATTGGGATGCAAACTCCCCCGGACTTCGGGCCCCACCATGGGTGCATGGGCCTTATATGTGTGCCCCGCCTTGTGACATTGCTATGCCCTGTCTGCCCCCACCGATTGGTGGTTTGGCCGTAAATGTCAGGGAAATCCCTCCTCTGAGCCTCCCGATTCTTTCGGAATGTTCCAGGCTCCCATATTCACAGCGAAACTAGCACATATAAGATTCCCCTGTAAAGCACATATAAGACATATTACAAAGGATAGAACATTAAATAGGGTTTCAAGGGAGAAGCGGTTTTAGACACAACAGTGAGGGAAAACGACAGATTTCAATACAAATATCAATGTATAATAATCCTTTATCACAATTAAATTACCTCGCTCTAATGTGAATTACATGTACTAAGGGAATAACTACTTTTAAGCTGTATAATCTTGTCCCCTTGAAGCCATTTTCAAATCACTACCCCACCTTCCTCTTTCAGATTCTCCACAGTATGCACTCAGAGGGAGGGGGTGGGGGGAGGGGTGTTGGCAGCATTGGGGTCTGACTCCACTTACTGTACAAACAACTCCCTATCCTAATCTACACCCTCCTACAGCAAGGAAACAAAAATGTATCCCTAGTTTAATGCATTGATCCACTATTCCCACACATTCTCTCTCTATTGTACGCACTTGTACTTTATTCCGGAATTCTTTCAACTAAATGCAAAATGTGGTTGGGAGGGGTGTGTGTGCTAGGAAGAGGTACCTTCTTCGTTGTTTCAAGAAGGAGTTTATAAATTAAATTGTTCAATGAAGAGTTTGCAAACCGTTTACTGGGGCACTGGGCTCCGGCACATCAAGTGTGTTAGGTGGCCTCGGGGCCTATCAGCACACAGAAGTACACAGCAGATGACAATGGCTCATATGGCCTCTCAACACTGTTGAGTCTACTCGGCCTTTATGGCTCCAAAATAAAACAGAGCATGGGAAACAGGTGGCTCAGGCTGGCTGGCAGGCAAGCAGGTGGTGTCAGGGCAGGGACAAGGACCTGCAGCAGCAAATGGTGTTTGCATTGGTGGCAGGAGCATGTTTGTGGCAGCAGGTAGGACGGATGGCTTTGTTCCTAATCCTATCATACCTGCCCACTTATCACTCTGTCCTTTTCCTATCGCCTGCCTCTCTAAATCCAACTAAACTAAGCTATTGCTCCCAGGCCTCTAATCCCATGAGTTATCCGATCTCTCAGGAAGAGACCAAGTCAGGTGCGGTGGCTTAAAGGATAAGGTGGCATGACCTTTCATAACTTACTGGCAGAGTGGCTTGGTGTGGGGGGTGGGGGGAGGGAGAGGCGGTCTGCCTTCCCGTAAACTACCAATTTGGGACTCAAGGGGTCCTCGCAAAATCTAATTGCCCTCCTCCTGTTCTCCAGCAGCCACAGACGTCAAAATGGTGCTAAGGTGAAGCATCTGTATATTCTAACCTAGCACTTTCAAAACACTTTTTTTTATTATTCTTAACCCCTCCCCCACCACCCCCCATCATGGTTCTACCTAACCAATTTACCCACCACTCCACATGCTGGTGTTCCAATCAGTTCTGGTCTGGGCCACAAATTTTCACTCCATGCTCCTGCACAATCTCGTGGCTGGGCAGTGTGTTTCCTTTTGCAGGATCTTTTCCTGCTCTCTTGCATAGCACCCATGAGCCACCCTAACCTTGCGAGTTGCCTTGCTCCAACCAAATTCTGGGGGGCCCCCTCTGGCACATCGTGCCTCGGCTCTATTCCTGGGTAGCCCGGCCTTCCTCAACAATAAATTTAACTTGCCACTCATGGCATCCATGACCTGCACAGGGCCAACGTGCCCTTTCACTCTGAGCTCTGGCTCAAGTCAGGCCCACACTCCGAGCCCTTCAATTATACTCTACTTACACCCATATCCAATGATTACCTTTGCTTCTCTCAGCACCAACACCAGAAATGGCATCCACATTCTAAAACAGCTGAACTCCTTCCAACTACCTATCTCTAACATGGGGATTCCCCTCCATAGGAGGATGTGCTTCCTCTTCATCAACACACACACACACACACACAATAATCAATCACAACACTGTAACTCTTTACAACACTCGTTCCTCCATTCATCCCAAATCCCACTGGGACAAGAGAATGGAGGACGAGGAAGGCATTCTGTCCAAAATGTCAGCCAATCTCAAACCAAATTCCAACCATCTGCAATTTAAGCTTTTATAACCAATTTAATTATCTTCCTTTACAATTTAAAATGTAAACTGTACAAGAAAATAAAAGGCCAGGAAGAACCAGAAGAACCTCCCCTCCCCAAGGCAAGCCAAGCGTTTGAGGTTGCTCAAGATCCATGATATAAGGAAATCAAGTCAGCAGCTGACAAATGAAATGAGAGCAGGCCTGAACATTAACATCTTGTCCAGCACTGTGTGTAGAAGGCTGATTGAAGCATGTCTCCATGGCAGAGATGCAGCAGAGAAACTACACCCAAGACCACAGAATAAGGTGAAAAGACTGACATTTGCAAGGCAACACCAAGATTTGGTGACTGAACAATGGAATTGGTTCTCTGGTCTGATGAATCGAAGTTTGAAGTTTTTGCATCGAAGTGGCACCAATTCGTACGACAAAGACCTGGAGAACATTACGACATTCAATGGTTGGAGCCTACTGTTAAACACAGGGAGGTTCTGTGACTGTCTGGGTTTGTATCTCAGCTTTTTTGGAGGAAAACTGGTTCAAATCAAAGGGACGCTGACGAAAGAGAAGTACAAGCAGATACTGCAGCACCATGCAGTTTCTCGTGGAAATCTTTTAATCATTGGAGGACTCATTTTCCAACAGGATCATGATCCAAAACACACTTCCTATGAAGTAAAACGTTATTTGGAGAACAAGGTCACAGCTGAGGTTCTCCAAGTTTAGAATGTTAGAACGGTCCCATCAAAGCCATATAGGATTACCTGTCAAGAAAGAAGAACAAGATGTGTCCAACTAACCCTTCAGAACCGTGGAATGTACGACAGGATATTTGGCACAATGTTCCTGTAAGAGTGCTTCAGTCATGTACAGGAACATGGTTAAAATAGTGATGGCACTCAAGAAGGCAAATTTCAGACACACAAAGTATTGACTGAAACTGTAAAATGACACTATTCTTGTTATTACCTCCACCACCTTTGGTGGTGGACGGAGGTTATGTTTTCACACCTGTTTTTCTGTCTGTCTGTGAGCAGGATATCTCAAAAGGTTTTATGGATGGATTTGGATGAAACAAGAACAAGCCGATTAGATTTTGGTTAAGATCCGGATCCAGATCCGGCCTATCAGTGGGCTACAAAACAAACTGTTCAACCTGGCAGAGGTATGTGCTCCACCTAATGCTGTTCTTATTTACGGCCCTGTCACACCTTGACGTTTTAGCCAGCGTATGGCAAGGTCTCAAAATGTATGTAAAACGCTGGAGTACGCTGAACTATTGATGTTTTTTTTAAGTTTTGGGCGTATAATAACGTGTTGGACGTATGCATAACGTATTAGTAACGTACACAGAACGTTTCAATCACATATACTGTAGATAACTTATACCAACGAATGCTGAGCGTCTTGTCGGCGTTCACAACCTATGCCCAACGATAGTCTAACTTATGCATAGCGCGGCAGCGTATGGCCGACGATCACGTGGCGTAGGCTATTCATAGGCTGCGGCTCGACGATTCAAATCATAACCGCACTAGACATCGAAGTGTGAAGCTGCTGTCACACCTTGACGTTTTAGCCAGCGCATGCCGACGTATGAAAAATTTGCCGAACCAAGCTGGCACACGTCGAATATGTTATGGGTAAGTTTTGTATACGTTAATAGCACGCTGGCATACGTTGTAGTATGCTGGCATACGTCGTAGTACGCTGGCATACATCATCATACGCCGAGTACGTCGAGAAATTTTCAGGCTGTTGAAAATTTATCGACGTCTCACGTATACACATTTCCGCATACGCTGCATAAGTTGTAGGCACGTTACGCGATCGTTGACACACGTTGACATACGACTTGTACGTTACTCATAAGTCGAAAACGTCATAGTATGGTTAGCGTCAGTGTTCCAGACTCCTGGTTTTTTTTTTCTTCTTCTTCCAAATGACGGTGATGTTGACACTATCGATTTTCTAGTGCGGTTATGATTATAAATCGTTGAGCGCAGCCTTTAATATTTATATATAACCACACTAGAAATCAGAGTGTTACATCACTCGCATACCGAAGAAAAAAATAAAAATAAAAAAACAGGGAGTCTGGAACACTGACGCTAACATTACATTGACGTGTTTCACTTATGAGTAATGTACAAGTAACGTGTGCGACGTGTGTCAACGAATCGCGTAACGTGCCTACAACACGTTACTCATGTATGAAATAAGTTTCGGTATGCTTAAACATTACCTCGAATGTTTCGACTCTAAGTAACTATAAAGTAACGTGTGTCAACGTGTTCAACGATCGCGTAACGTGCCTACAACTTATGCCAGCGTTATAGCGAACGTTCAGTGAGTCATACGCTGCATACGTCAAAATTTCAAGCATGAAAATTGTCTATGTCTCACTCGCGTTTCAGCTACATAAGCGTATGCCAGCTTGTCTTAACTTATACAAACTTACCCATAACGTATCTACGTTGCCAGCGTTTAGCAATTTTGCATACGTCAGGCATACGCTGGCTAAATCGTCAAGGTGTGACAGGGCCTTTACTTCAGCAGTTTGTTTCATGTGCATTTATAAAGGCTGTTCTGTTCTTGCATATGGCAGCTTGGCTGCCAGGGTAACTATAATTTCTTGGAAGCACAGCTGTGCTGCTGATGTTGTGCCCCTCGACCATTACACCGAACTCAGAAGGATGACAGGCTGAGTCAACCCCACCTGGTGTTAATTCAGCAGCCAATGAGGCTTGAACTTAGGACCCTAAGATCCTAAGTTAGCCACCCGAACCACTAAGCCAACACCAGGCTTAAATAAAGGCTGTTAATTTACAATGATAAACACATATGACATCACTGAGAATTTAATGAATTTACCCTAAAGCTTGAATATTATCGGAATAACCTTAACCTTTGCACATTACTGTGTAGATGATGTCAGCAGATGAAGGTCACGTTATTGTGTAAATCAAATCAGAAGATCAAGGTCACGTTACTGTGTATATGAAGTCAGAAGATGAAGGTCATGTTACTGTGTAAATGAAGTCAGAAGATGAAGGTCACGTTACTGTGTATATGAAGTCAGAAGATGAAGGTCACAGTATTGTGTAAATGAAGTCAGAAGATCAACGTCACGTACTGTGTATATGAAGTCAGAAGATGAAGGTCACAGTACTGTGTAAATGAAGTCAGAAGATCAAGGTCACGTACTGTGTATATGATGTCAGAAGATGAAGGTCACAGTACTGTGTAAATGAAGTCAGAAGATCAAGGTCACGTACTGTGTATATGAAGTCAGAAGATGCAGGTCACGTTACTGTGTAAATGAAGTCAGAAGATGAAGGTCACAGTATTGTGT
>CM068966.1:78679019-78698879 GCA_035128595.1 Eptatretus atami | reverse complement strand
ACCTTTTATGTGGTCTATCAGCAACTGCAAGCTTTGAATGGGCAAAAATTGTTTTTTTTTGAATCCCAAGATGCACGAAGCCAAAACATTACTGCTTATAAACTCGTCACTGCACTGGAAAACATTTCGTGAATGTTTCAAACGTCGCCTCCAAAGCCAGTTGCCGACTGGGTATCCTCCGTCGTGCAAAGTCCTTCCTCGGCCCTCCTGAGCTCCTGACTACTTACAAAGCTTTTGTCCGAGCCTGATGGAGTACGCTCTCCCCTCTGGGCTGGTGCTCCTGCCTCCCACCTTTCTCGGCTCACGCTGTAGAAACCAGGGCATTTAGAGACATCGGCATCTCCCGCAATGAGGCGAGTCTTTTGGGCCTCTCACTCAATCACCGCAGGTTGGTCAGTGGTCTTTCTGTCTTCCACCGTCTCCTCTCCAGCCTCGCCCCCCCTCTCTGCGTATTGTTCACACCACATTTCCGCAGAGCGCTCAAGTCCGCCAACAACCCCCTTCTGGTAAAACTACCAAATCACGAATCACTGCTCACCTTCACTCTTCATTCCTCTTTTTTTTCCCGGCCTTTGGAATAAACTCCCACACTCTATTCTTTCCCATTCTCCCTCCAGCTTTCAAAACAGCTGTTCATCACTGCCACCTTCACTCTTTCATTCCTCTTTTTTTTCCCGCCTTGAATAAACTCACACCTATTCTCTTCCATTCTTCCCTCCAGGCTTTCAAAACAGCTGTTCACCACCACCTCTTATCATCCCCCATCAAATCCTCGATCTTTCACCCCGATAATCCACCCAAGCCCACTTCCTTCAAATTCCCTGCTTTCCTTCCTGAAAGCCTGTAATGTCCATCTTCTCTTCCTCATGTTCCCCGTCCATCCCTCTCCTTCCACAGACTTCCTAATGTCTGTTCCCCACTGTTGTCCCTCCACTCCCGCCTCTCTTGTCTCATGCCCCCTCTGCTGTGCGTTGTGTGTTAGCTCTTACACGAGCCTCGACAAGGTATACAAAAAAACAAAAAAAAACATGGGATAGGAATACTGTGCTGTACTGTAAATGGGAACAAACAGCCTGAAACATTAATTGGGGCGATGCTGATCCGATGCAGCAAGTCTGGATGTAATCAGCCCACAACTGTAGGAGAAGCACGACACGCGTACACAGTCGGTCGTGCTCGCACACTCCCACTCACACTTTATTTTATTTTCTTTTATTATCTTTTATTGTCTGCCAACCAAGAATTGTGGAATGACATGCATTTAATCCACACTAAGTGGGAGAGGCGATTTAACTCCCTGATGGTCATTGTTTGACCTGCTGTTCTTTTTATTATTATTATTTATTTATTTTTGTGGCAATTCTGCCAAATCGATATGCTGCTTTGTTTCCCAAAGCTTAAGTTTCAAGTTCTTTTGGTCTCCAGAAGCTAAAATACTGCTCCTTCAGCCTGATGTGAACATTGTCCTCACCAACAGGCCCATTACCTTGACTTGGGAGCTTGCGGATCAAGTCTGTCCCAGCAATGACACCTTTAACTTTATGCTTAATCGAGTCCAACGTCGAGATCTTTGTGCGTCTGTGCAGGGAGTTTGTTTCACAAATTATAGCATCCGTCACACTGTGGCCTTCAAGGTCTCCATAACTAGTTGAATTAAGGTTAACCGGAGGGGTGGGTGGAGTTTCCAGTATGGCTGATGTGCAGGTATATTTGAACCTACACATCCCACTCTCTCTGTAGAATGATTCGTTTAACCTCGACACTGAGTGGGTGTTTGAGAACATCAGTTGGAACTTGGTACCAGAGACCGTGGTCTACAGAGCAACGTGTCGTGAACACTATGACTGGGCGAGTCGTGAGATTCTGTGCGCACAGAACTACATGGAGGTACAAACTGCTCATCAGATCACATGTCCAATCAAATAACTTGTGGGCATTCTTTGCATCCTCTTAAATTATTTTATTTTCATTTTTAAGGTCTCTGTTGATCAAACGTCACCGAGAATTCCAGATTATGCGAGGTCAGAGGCCGATTGGTTGGATGACATAACTATGGTAAGCTCTTGGTTCTACATTTAAATTGAACATCCTTGCATCCAAATAAGTGGAGGTTGGTTGGAACATCTTCAAACTTTCATTTCAACTGACCTCCAATAAATGATGAAGGGTTAAAGTTTGAAATTTTGTTTATTGTTTTTAAATGATTGTGCGGACCCACAACTGCCCGACCCTAGTTCATCCCCTCGGACCAGATCTGGAGACTGGTTTTCACGGTGGCTGGACAGCGTCAGGGAGTAATGACCGTCGAGGAAGCGGTGAGGATCGGCTACAGCATCAACTCGTCCATCTCTGACACGCGGGTCGTGTTCCGCTCGCCATATTTCACGAACCACACATACGCGGTGACGGTGAGTACTGACATGCGTTTGAAATGGTCTGATTTGTTTTGTGTTTTTATTTTATTTTTTCACAAATGCTGAAATTGCATCAATTGGTTGATGATGAAAATTTTGTTCCCCCCCACCCCCCAGCTTGAAAATGGCCTTGTGATCCAGATGATCAAGCCTCTTGTATATTTCAGAAGGTTTGGCCTTACCCTGCTCTTGGACATGGTGATTGCATGCCCTTTGAGTGAGTATTTATCTTAAGGTGTTTAAAAAAAATTGAGATCATGGAAATGTGGTTGGTTTTGGGAGGTGAAGTTCCACTTCAATACTCAAATAAATTGAAACGTTGCCAGAGCTTCACAGCTTTGCTTTAAATTTTTCTCAATTCCTGCATCCCTTCCCTTTCCCCATATTTATAACCAAAAGGTCGACCACAGCCTTTAGAAAGGTGGCTCAGCTGGTCTATTCCCCTCCAGCCACCTGTGCTGCAAGAGTGGAGTCTGTTGATGGTTCCTGATGTGCAGTTGGTCGTGGGCAGACACTTATTGGACGACAAGGCGATGGCCCAAAGAGGAGTTATCCTTTCTCGGAATAGCAGTTATATGATGCTGAAGGTCCCTTGGGGTGTAGCTGGTGGAATCAATCAGGTTTGCCTTTTCTGCACCTCTTGTCACAACTCAAACCTCCCTTGAAATGTTGTTTTCGTAATGGTGTCCATGTTTTTGTTATTGACTAGATCTCTCATTCTAAGCTCTTACATTTGTTTTGATTCTATGGGGGTGCATCCTCCATGGTATAGTGGTTTCATCCTCTGAGTTTGGGAGGTCGGTGGTTCGAACCCTCACTGAGTCGTACCAAAGATTTTTAAAATTGTATGTGCTGTGTCCTTGCCTGATGGTCTTTTTTTATTTTAATTTTTTATTTTTAGAAATGACAGATTATGTACAACCATAGGTTAGCAGCCACTGCACAGGTTTGATGGGCCTAATGTTCTCCTGTGGTTGGCAAGGAACTCTTTTTCTAATTATTATTTGAGATTGAACCCACAGGAATACATGGTGGTGTTTTTTATTTATTTATTTCAGAGCTGTGTGGAACATGGTCAACAAGGGTTGCTATACTCTGTGGATCTTCAGCTTTTGGTCACTTGGCAGCGTTTGTCCACCAAACTGATTTTGTTTACAAAAGGGAGCTCTCCCTGCCAGATGACCACCCAGCAGTTTCTCCATGGTCCAGGTAATAGAATGATCGGCCTGTTTTAATTTTGTTTTTGTGTGTGATAGGAAATAGATGTTTGAATGCCAGAAAACATTTGGTTTGGTGATGCAGTTGGTTGTTTTGATGATGTTGGTCCCCATGGTTCATCTTTGTTTTCTTTGGTCAAGGGCTACTTGTTGCAATGGCAAAAAAGTTGGACTGTTGTCGTTCTGTTTCTCTTTTAGCCTTCACTTTATTATGGGTTTTTTTTTGTTTGTTTGTTTTTTAATCGCTCTGCAATTTTAAACTGAAGTTGAGATTTCCTTTGCAATCTGCTGCCTATATGCCACCCACCACACCACCACCACCACCATGCATGTGCAAATTCCCCTCACCACACCACATGCGAATATTCCCAAACCCCACCACAAATGTGCAAATATCCTGAACACCAACACCACCACTTGTGTGACAGTATGCCCCAACCATACATGTGCAAATATCCCCTTTCCCCCAACCCTCCACCCCATGTGCACCCTAACTGGTGATGCAACATTTTATCTCTCCACAATCCTTCCTACTCTCCTTTCCATCTCTTAGTTGGAGTACACTGCAAGCAGGATATGTTCCAACTGATAGTTGGGCCTTACAAAGAGGATATCTACCTGACTAATGTCACCATTGGAAATACTGCCTTCATTGTGTGTGGCTTCTATGCTGATGGGGAGGTATCTTTCGCGACATCACCAGCTTTGTGCGAACGGGCTGGTCCAGTGGGCTACAAGATGTACATGGTGTCTGCAGAACCTGCCTCCTATTACCTTTACCTGGAAGTGCTTTACTCTGTGTGCCCAGTGATTGGAAGTGTAAGTGTTGGCAATGTTGCTGAGTTTTATTTATTTTATTTTTAGATCCTCGTGGAGGATCTCTAAATCTTACTCGCGTTGGTCTTGTGGACTTTTTTGTTTCACAGCCTACAGTTTTCATCGAAACTTCCTGAAACTTGGCATAATATGTAAAATACCCGCGCAGACAGTAACGATCAACGATTTTGAAAATTCCTCCTAGAAAAAAAAGTTATGACGCCAAAATATCTCCGCTAATGAATCGTCTAAAAAATTATCTCCGAAACTAGGCAAGCTTTTTGAATTCTGTTGTGGGAATCGAACAGGGCATTAGAAGAGATGAATTACCGCACATATGATTCATCACTATGACGTCATGTCAATTTGTAAGACTTCATTCCTATTTTTTGACATTTTTTTTCACAACCCTGAGTTTTCATCAATCTTCGTGAAACTTGCCATGTATATGCAGAAAGCCCACCCGCAGGCAGTAACCATCTCCGATTTTGGAAATTCTTCCGAGAAAAAAAGTTGACATAATATCGCTGCTAAGGAAATCGCCTATACCTTATCTCCGAAACTAGGCAAGCTGTTTGAATTTTGTTTGTGGGAATCAAGCCGGCATTAGCACAGATAATTTATCGCAAACCTGATGCATCACAATGACGTCATATTAGTTTTATGACTCATCATTAAGAGGACGACGATCTTCGCTCATTCGAGCTTATTTAATTGTGGGGTGTCACTGCTTGAACTGTTGTTTCTGGGTTGGGGTGGGGTGGAAGGTGAGGGCAGGAGCTGTGGCAGCATTCTAAATTTCCACTTTAAATTTATTTGTGTGGTGGAGTAGGTATTTTGTTTTTGCCACAACACAAATGCACGAGTTATCTTTGCCCGTAGTCTTTTTTTTGTCATGTTTTTGTGTGATCATTGTCCAAAGTCTTTCTCCTGCACTTTTGTAGTCCACCAACGATGTCCATTCGTACCAGCTACAGTGGCTTTATCTTCATGGATCCAACTATGATGAAACCCATTTCATTTTTCTCCACCATGGTGTGTGATGTTCACGGTAAGCCTGCTTTTGTAGAACGTACAAAAATGTACAGTTTGGACTTGGTCTTGCCCCGAAGGGTTGAGACTCTTGCTGTGGTTGTTGACACGTCATCCACTCCCCATTGGGTATATTGGGTGGTGATATTCCAGTCGTTTGAATTGAAATCTTCTTCCGAAAAATCTGAAACTTCATATATCTGATCTATGACTCATTGTGAATGGAAAAATTCAATTGATGTCATTGGTCAGGTGGTCTAGTGGCCATATTGGATTGAAGACAAAAAAAAAAAGTAAATCTTCAGATCTGCTTAACAGATCGAGGTGAAACTTCAAACGTATGATTGACTAGTATGGGGATATAGTTTGAATTTTTTTCTTTCTTTTCATATTCACTTTCATTGATGCAATTTAGCCTTGATGTGTACGAAAGTGGTCATTAAATATCCTAATAATTAAAGCTATGGTTGATGGCAATGTATGTGACGTAACAGGGTGCATGGATGATGTGGGTATATGGGCAATGGGCCATACTAGTAGCATGTTCAGGAAACTATGGTATTTTGTTGAGAATTAGTGCACGAGGCAAGATTATGCTCTCCGGGTGCCTTAATTATTTAGGTAATTGTTCATGCAAGTGTGTTGTGTCAGGGGCATTAGCCAAGCGGCCATGTGAAAGCATTGTGACTTTGGTGATGCAAGTATCAAATTTAACACAGCCATGGCATGTCTTAGGAATATTTTATGTTGCAAGGCCATCACAGATTTCTTTTTTTCCCCCCCTCTGTGAAATGGTCACCATTTTCCAAAATAGCCACAATCTCATTGTTATTTCAACATAATTTAGGAGATTGGAGTTGAGGCATCAAAACTTGGTTTTGTTGCATTTTCCACTTTATTGACTCTTGTACTGCTGAACAGACGGCACAAGATAATGCCACTTGTAGCAGGAGCTGTCTCCCAGTGGTGTACAGCACTGAACATCAGCAACTGCAAGAGGAGAGCTGACTGAGGCACTGACTGGTTGTTTGCCTGTGACTGTGTTTGTGCCACTCAGGATCATAACCATGAATGAAGTGATTTTGGCACTGGTTAAGAAATGAGTTGCTGAATCTCGTTTTCGTTTTGAAAATGACAACGGCCAATTTTTCATTCTTGGCGAGATGAACACCATCACTGTCTCCGTCATGCTCACATGCTTTTTCTCGAGCAGGTGCAGCATCTTGGTTGCTGAGGACCACAATACGTCCTTGCTTGTGGCCTTCCATGTAAGGAAAGTAGGTGAAGATTTCGTTTTTCAGCTTGAGTGAAAACGTCCGGTAATTTCAGTTCCTAGTTCTTTTAGTCGGTTGTTGTATAGATTTTCTAGGTCTCATTTTTGAAATCTGGTTCTGCAAGATTTATCCGTATGAGTATTTCTTCATTATAGGACTGGTTAATGGCATCGACATCCCATTCTACAAGTGACTTGATTTCATGCACTGTTGTACAGATCAAGTACTCATGTGCAATCAAGTCATCAGCAGTCAGTTTGTGAGCAGAGGCTTATCTGCAACTTGAAAGCACATTCCCTGATGTGAAGATCAAGTTGTAATGGTGATGTTTTCTGGAATGAGTCTCCAGCTGCTGATTTACCACAAAATGCAGTAGAAGATTGACCTTTTCCAACACTTACGAGTGTACTTATTGACAAGTCAGAAAGACGACGATGGTTCACGAGCGTATTTGACGATGTAGATTGTTTCAGAAGTCAGGATGAGACAATATGATAATGTTGACCAAGTTATAAATGATCAACATGATGTGGTACGAGTGACAGGTTATTAGCTGCAAAATGTCGAAAACCCGGTTTCGTTCAACAACTTTCAAAATTTGACCTTTGCATAACCTTTAAAGGTCACTAACAATCTTCTTTCTTTCGGCTGCTCCCATTAGGGTCGCCACAGCGGATCATCCATTATGATCCGCATAATGATTTGGCACAGGTTTTACGCCGGATGCCCTTCCTGACACAACCTGGTCGCCTCTTACGACACAGGGATATGGTACACCTATTCTAGCCGGGGCATACACCGGCCCAGTACACTGGTACTCACTTCGCCAACCTCGGAAGGATGACAGGCTGAGTCAACCTCCTGGTGTGTAGTAATTCAAGCAGCCAACTGGGCTTGAACTCAGGACTTTTTGGATCCCAAGCCGCTACCCTAACCACTACGCAACACCAGGCTGTCACTAAACAATGTTGTGGACATTAAAATAAGGAAACGGGATATGTGCTATAGCTTATTGGAGTTAGTTTGTCGAAGGTCGAAAACCTGGTTCGATTCCCACAACTTTGAAAATTTGACCTTTGTGAACTTTAAAGGTCAAGGATTATGACCTTTGGTGCAAAACTTCCTCTGGAACATTCCAGGAACAATATAACATCATATAGGCTATATGGCATTCGCACTCCTCGGATTATCCATACTTTGATGAAATCAGCGTAAAAACAAACTTGAAGGGGGCGCCACGGGCAAGGTGTTCGAGATAGAGCAAAATGTTTCAAGACTTTAGGTGGGGAATGACCTCAAGATTATGCATAAAAAAATTGTCATCCTAGCTCTCAAGTTTGGGCGGTCGTATGATTTTTATGTCAAAATTCGCATTTTCTAAGTTCGTGACCTTGTGACCTTGACCTTGGGAAAATAGAAAAATCGAGCTCCGTGGGGCTATGCAGGTGCCATTGGGCTAACCAAATATTGAAACCCTGTCAGATTCGACAACCATAGGAGAAGATGCAAATTGAAATGGGCTACCCTAACAAACTTTTGGGCGTGGCTCCGCCATAAGGGCGCACCACGCCCATTTTCAGGAAAACACAACTAGATCATGATAATAAACTCCCACCAAAATTATCAGGATCGGATCAAAACCCACGGAACTCTGCTCGGGACAGACACAGACAGACAAGCCGGTAGGCAGCCAGGGTAGTCGCCTACCCAATAGAACCTGACGCGATGGACGTTCGATGGGGAATGACCTGAGGATTAAGCACAAGAAATTCATGATTCTAGCTTCAAGGGTTAATGCTGCAGATTGTTTTTTCGTTAAAATACCCCACATTTAGAGGTTTTTGGCCGTTGCTAGGCAACGGAGGGGTCCATAGCAACGGTTCCTTCTCACACATAACTAGGACATACCATGAACCTACCATACCAGTTTCATGTATATCTGACTCATAGTCTCTGCGATATAACGAACTTCGTTTTTTTATTGTTTTCGACCAGGGTTCATTCAAAGTCTATCTTCTCCGACAGTTTTCATAGGATCCGGCTGGAAAATTGACAATATGGCTGAATGTACTGCCACAGTCGCTCGTGGCCCGATTTTTGATTTTCGAAAAAATAATTTTTTTTTTATGATTTTTCAAAAATTTCAAGTCCCGTTGCTAGGCAACGGTGGTGTCCATAGCAACGGTTCTCATTTGCACACAACTAGGTCATGGTATGAACCTACCAACCAAGTTTCATCGAAATCGCCATTGTATTAACTGAAATCGCCATTTTAAATACTGATAAGGGTAGAACAAATCTCAAATTTTTTATTTTTTTCGACTAGATCGACTACCCAATAGACAAAATAACGAATATAGTGGTCACTTTTTTTCACTTTTTTCGTGAACCAAAAATGTGTGTGCTGACTCATTTTTTAAAACTTATTTATATTTATCTATGACATCATTGAATATGCAAATGCTTTATCTGATCAGGATGAATTTGAGGTCATCTGAGCTAAATTGTATGGGGGAACATTTATCAGTCCCATGGTTTGGCAGATTAATATTTATGTATGTATATATATTTTATAATTTGAACATATTTTTTTTTTTTCCCCAACAAGGTATTCAAAAATCTCTCAAACGGCTGAATCTCAAAATAAAGGCGAAACGTTACAGGTATGATCGCCTATCCATGAGCAAAATGTTCTCCACCTAGGATGTCATAGGTGCATGGTTTGGCAGCTTTTTATTTTTATTTTTATTTTTTTGGCAAATAAACCTTAAAATTATCTTCCGCTGGAATGGCTTGAAAGATCGAGGGGAAACTTCATCCACATTTTCTCCAAGTCTTGGAGATACCATTGTGCTCACAAATATTTCATAGGTGAATTGGTCTGGTAGCCATATTGGATGAACCAAAATCTTTTTGAAAAATTAAAAAAAATTCTTTTGAAACGTCGCATTTATGATCTTGTAGTCATGGGGAATTTGTTTTAAATTTCAACATGATTGGATGCATAAGCAGGCAGTCATTGATGTTCACCTCTGCCACCAAAGGTGGAGGAGGTTTTTTTCACCACTTTGGCTGTGTGTGTGCACGATATGTCAAAAAGTTGTGGACAGATCTGGATGAAACTTGTGGGCAGGTTGTGTGTGTGATCACGATTAAATTGATTCAATTTGGTGAAGATCGGATCGGACGACGATAATTTTAAAGTGGTTCTTCACCATTGAGCAGTCGGGCTCAGACAATATATATGTGTGTACATATTTATGTAGATATTTATATATACTAGTGGCGGGCCCATACAGTGGGGAGAACAAGTATTTGATACACTGCCGATTTTGCAGGTTTTCCCACTTACAAAGCACGTAGAGGTCTGTAATTTTTATCATAGGTACACCTTCAACTGTGAAAGATGGAATCTAAAACAAAAATCCTGAAAATCACTTGATATGATTTTTAAACAATTAATTTGCATTTTATTGCATGAAATAAGTATTTGATCACCTACCAACCAGTAAGAATTCCGGCTCTCACAGACCTGTTAGTTTTGTCTTTAAGAAGCCCTCCCATTCTCCACTCATTACCTGTATTAACTGCACCTGTTTGAACTCGTTATCTGCAAAAGACAGCTGTCCCACAAATCAGACTCCAACCTCTCCACATGGGCAAGACCAGAGAGCTGTCTAAGGACATCAGGGACAAAATTGTAGACTTGCACAAGGCTGGGATGGGCTACAGGACAATAGGCAAGCAGCTTGGTGAGGGCAACAACTGTTGGCGCAATTATTAGAAAATGGAAGAAGTTCGAGATAACAGTCAATCTCCTCGGTCTGGGGCTCCATGCAAGATTCACCTCGTGGAGCCTCAATGATCATGAGAAAGGTGAGGGATCAGGCCAGAACTACACGGCAGGACCTGGTCAATGACCTGAAGAGCGCTGGGCCACAGTATCAAAGAAAACCATAACTTACACCTACGCCGTCATGGATTAAAATCCTGCAGCGCACGCAAGGTCCTCTGCTCAAGCCAGCGCATGTCCAGGCCCGTCTGAAGTTTGCCAATGACCATCTGGATGATCAGAGGAGGAATGGGAGAAGGTCATGTGGTCTGATGAGACCAAATAGAGCTTTTTGGTTTAAACTCACTCGCCGTGTTTGGAGGAAGAAGAAGGATGAGTACACCCAAGAACACCATCCAACCCGTGAAGCATGGAGGTGGAAACATCATTCTTGGGATCCTTTTCTGCAAAGGGGACAGGACGACTGCACCGTATTGAGGGGAGGAATGGATGGGCCATGTATTGCGAGATCTTGGCCAACAACCTCCTTCCTCAACAAGAGCATTGAAGATGGGGCATGGCTGGGTCTTCCAGCATGACAACGACCCAAACACACAAGCCAGGGCAACCAAGGAGTGGCTCGGTAAGAAGCATCTCAAGGTCCTGGAGTGGCCTAGCCAGTCTCCAGACCTGAACCCAAAAGAAAATCTTGGAGGGAGCTGAAAGTCTGTGTGCCCAGCGACAGACCTGAAACCTGAAGGATCTGGAAGAAGATCTGTATGGAGGAGTGGGCCCAAAACCCTGCTGCAGTCTGTGCAAACCTGGTTAAGAACTACAGGAAACGTCTGATCTCTGTAATTGCAAACAAAGGTTTCTGTACCAAATATTAGTTCTGTTTTTTCTGATGTATCAAATACTTATTTTCATGCAATAAATGCAAATTATTATTTAAAAATCATACAATGTGATTTTCAGGATTTTTGTTTAGATTCCGTCTTTCACAGTTGAAGTGTACCTAGATAAAAAAAAAATACAGACCTCTACGTGCTTTGTAAGTGGAAAACCTGCAAAATCGGCAGTGTATCAATACTTGTTCTCCCCACTGTAGTGCGTGCCAGTATGTGCAGCTTCGTTCCTTCGGCTCTCGTAAACGACGACTGGATTGGGGCATTGTTTCAATTAGTCGGACAACCGTATCATAAAGGCCATAACTTGGGAAACACCTGGAAACATACTCAGGTCCCAGCGTAAATTGTGACGTCGTATCAAACGAAGAAGAAGAAGAATTGTGACGCCCCTCTCTCTCGCCCCCTCTCTCCCGACCCCCTCTCCTCCCCTAGTCTTTCCCCTCCTCTCTCCCCCTCTCTCTCCCCTCTCTCTCCCTCTCTCTCCCCCCTCTCTCCCCCTCTCTCCCCCCTCTCTCCCCCTCTCTCTCCCCTCTCTCTCCCCCCTCTCTCTCCCCCCTCTCTCCCCTCTCCCCCCCTCTCTCACCCTCTCTCCCCTCCTCTCCCCCCCCTCTTCCTCTCTCCTCTCTCCCCCCTCCTCTCTGCCCCCTCTCTCTATAAATGTATTCACAAATGTCTACGAAGCACAACAATTAATTCAAACCTTGGGAAAAAAAATCAGCTTTCAAACCCTTGGAAACAGCTGTTTCCCTTGGGAAAATTCAAACCTTGGAAAAAACAGCTTTCAAAACCTTGGGAAACAGCTGAAATGGATGAAGAACGATATCAAACCTTGAAAAGGCACATAACTCAGGTCCCAGTGTCGATTGTGACGTCATACCAAACGAAGAAGAAAGAAGAATTGTGACGTCAATCGTGCAAAAAAAAAATAAATAAACATTAAATTGTGACGTCGTTCGTGACGTCATAGCACCGTGTCCTGTCATTGGTTGACAGACATTGGTCATTAATTGTTGACAGACAATATATAGGTGGTTTTTGTTGACAGACATTGGTCATTGTATCACGTTATTCTTTTTTAACTTGCCAATTATTGTGCTATTATTATTATATGCTGTTATCATTATTCTGAGATATCTCTTTGGGAAAAATTGGCATGATGAGTGGAACGACACTTCAGCTGCGATATATACACCTTTCCAACACTGAAAAGGCAATAAAATGGCCGTAACTTGGGAACCGCTTCGTCGATTTATATCAAACCTTGAAAAGGCAACATCGCGGGGTCCCTGGCAAGTTTCAATCAGATCGGACTGGTGGTCGTCAAATCGGCGGTCACAGACAGACAACACAGACAGACAGACACACACAGAGATTGCTGGAATTATATATATAAATATATGTGTGCATATTTATGTAGATTGTACAATTTAGCGTGGAAAATTTACTTTCTCATGACTGAAGGGTCAATGAATGTGCATGGCTATAGCCTAATTCGGGCTAAATACTGTATAGGCGACTCAATGCGTGATGGGGGCTTGCCTCTATCTAGACGTGCTATTAATGCAAAGTAGGTTATTGGTAAAACAGCCTGAACAGTATTCTTCAGTTAAGGTCATTGTCACCCGCACTCACTTCTCACCACCACGGGCACTCTGTTTCGGTAGAAAAACGAAAATTACCGACATGCACGCTTCAGTCAATACTATGGACAATAATACAAATGGATTTTGCTCATTCGACCCTTTTCAACTGCTGACCCTGTCCAAAATTACGACTGCAGCGACTGAATTTCATTGTGATTATTGACAATATGAAGTGAAGTGAGAATTGACGACGAGGCATCAACAACTAACCGAATCAACAGCTTACAAAACTTATCCCTATTTCCTGTTTCATCATATTTAATCATATAAATATTACCTGGTTGAAAGATTCGTTCATCTTTTCCTGGCGTTTCCAGCGAAAAATAGCGAGTGAAATTCAAGAATTGCACCGAAATCAACTTGCGTCTGCCATTTTGTCCTACTTTTCCTGTTCCTCCGGGTCATCTGCAGGTGAATAGGAGCACGGAATGGCAGTACCACGCCCAATTCAAGCTCCCATTAATGACTCGTGTCTTGGAGCGGAATGGTAGAATCGAGTGCCTCCTGGGCTAAAACTGTTCCAGGTTTATTATATTAATTTTATACCAAGTTTCATGCTTTCTTCCGGAAGTGCACGGTAATATCTTAACAAGACACACTATAAAAAACAGAAAAGGAGTGTTCATCTCTGCCCCCCCCCTCCCCAATCCTTGTCCTCTCCTCCCTGTTTCTTTCTCCATTCTTCAAAAGCAAGAGGACATAACATTAAGATGTTAAATTATATTTTAAAACCTTGTTTTCTTTAATTCACAATTCTAGTAATGTGTGATTTACATTTTGAGTTTATGGGTTCATTTCACCTCTTGATGGAAATTTTAAAAAAAATAAAGTGCTCCATTAGTTTTTGCACATTGACATCAATCATTGTTGAGTTGCCTTGGAAGTTGGGGGGGGGTCAAACAAAAACAATTGTTGATGCACCAACTGATGAGCATTGTTGTGGTTCTCGAGCTCTTCACAACTTTGTTGCCGAGCTAATTACAGATACATGAACAGTGTGGCATGTAAATTGAGGGATATTTTAAAGACAAAATAAACAGTAAAAAAAAAACAGTTGGTAATTTTCTGGTCCATAGTTTAAACAGTTTTGTGAATGTCCATCTTTATTGCATTAAATGACATTTTTGTGATTATTATTATTTATTTAATTAATTTAAAAAATAATTTATTTTTCCATGAACAAAGTTGGATGGATACTTACCTGGTTAAAAAAAGGTCATTAGGGAGACATTTTTATATGATGATTGTCATTTCACTCGAGACGAACTTTTGGAGAGCTTTTTTAAGATGTGGAAAAATAACCTGCAAGGCTTGAGACCAAAATATTTATGAAAGGGAGAGTATCGTCCAGTGAATTTTGTTTGTTTTTTTTATTTATAATATTTTTTTGTTTTTGGAAGGTTAATTTTATTGCCAATTGATTAACTTACTAGATGCTACGTCTCTAATTGCTTAATTATATTTCTATCTGTTCAAACATTTCAAGCCATTTTGTGCTCGAATAGACCAATTGATTTAACTTGACACAGTAGTACCATGAGCTTGCTAAATGTAGTTGGTGGCCATGTTGAAAAATGCTTCTGTTTTGTTGTTTTTTTTTTTGTGGCGAATGGTGATGGCCCCTTCAGCTGAAAGTTTCCTTTCGGAATGCTCTACAAGCCTTCCAAGTTTCATGCTTCCATCATTTATCGCATACCCAAACTGTCGCATCTGTTGGTTTCATGTGCAGATTGTTTGTAGATTGTTTGACATTTGGTTTTTTAAATAGACTAATTTCTTCTCTTTTATTTATTTGTGAAAGACTTGAGCACCAAATTCCTCTGAGCATTTGTTTTATTTTCAAGTTTGGTTTCTCTTGCATTATTGAACCCACTTTGAACTTTAGTTTGTGGATGCAATAATTTTTTTTTTTTTTTTTGTTTAAATACGAAACAGAGCCATCATACATGGGAACATGTACTGAAGAAGGCCTCAAGCTCGTCATAAGCTCCAGTCTCTTGGGTCCTCATTGGTTACTGTTTGAGGGTGGAACTTGGCTCGGACCAAGTAACCTTCGGAGGCTTGGGTATAACCTTCACCGTAATGGCACACACCTATCGCTCGTTGTGCCACACGGTGCCGAGGGATTGCTGTATGAGGTTTGTGCTGAAACTTCCAACTTGACTCTGTCAAAGTTCTAAAGTTGTATCTTATTGGGGGGGAGGTGTGAATTTCAAGAATTTCTCATCAATTGGGGGAGCTTGTGCACAAATTTTATCCAGGGGAAAAATTGGGACTGTACTTGAGTGTGAACTATGATGGACTGTGTAGATTTGAATTGGAGACTTGCATCATGAGCGATGGTGAGGCTAAATGGACCCACTCACAATGTTGTGCATGTCACTTTGTGGGGTGGATGGTTGTCCATAATTATCAGCTCAGGGAGGGAGTATGGGAGAGACTTTAAAGATTTTCAATGTGAAGCACTGTCCATGTACGTGATTGTGTACCAGTGGAAGTTGTACACAATTTAGTTTTTTTTTTTTAAGATGTGCACACTATTTGGCATGTTTGAGTCGTGTGGACATAGAGCTGATGTAACATCAAACTTTTTACTTTGTAGGAAACGGACCCATCACACGTGAGGTACAGCTTCACCCTGCTGCTGAAGGACAATGTGACACTCGAAACCAAAACCAACTTCACCGTCACCTGTCGGGCTCCGGCGGCTCAAATAAGTAAGTTTTTGAATGTGACTGTTGCACTTCATCCTGTCATGCTGATGTGTACGAGCTCTCGATTTGATCGTGAAACGCATTCCAGGCTGTTTTCCCAATGGCACTGTGGCTTTCACTGCTCCGCGGATGGACATCAAACCTCCTGTGGATATGTCCAAACTGGCTTTGCATGACTCCTCCTGTGGACCCCAAAAAGTTGGCCCAGATGGAGCATACTTTGAGTTTGGTGTCGACACCTGTGGAACTTTGCGCAAGGTAAGAAATATTGTTCTTGATGAAGTGAATTGGGAGGGGGTGCACAAAGACCTTGTGTAACAATTCCCTTTATCTTTGGGAAACTGAAGCACTGCTCATCACCTTTTAAAGAATGTAAAAATCTGCTCCTTTAACCTCATTGCAGGTTCTTTCACCTGTCTATTATGCATACACCTGTAATGAAAAGTAATTGAACTCTTCCAACCTGCATGTACACATCCCACAATGCAAATTGGCAAGTTGCTTAAATATATTGACATTGTACTCCTGGCTTTGCAATACAGTACTATAATTCACAGGCCTTTGTAACCACATGACTTTGCATCTTACCATGCAGCAGTTTGTTTGGATTCGGTGCCGAGTCGGAAGCTGGTCTTGCCCATCGCCCGTTCAAAACATGACTGTCTTTAAACAGCCTGGCGTTCAGAGTTGATGCAGTGCAATGCGTAACAACCTCGCACCTGCTTTGGTGAAATCGAGCAATATTACACCTGGAAGCTTCCAGCATACAGTGCAGTGACATGCTCGTAGAAATCGGACGATGCTTTGAATTTGATGACCTCTTTACATTTTCTTGCTTCCCCTATTTGCTTATCGCACGTGTCTTATTAATCAATTGATCATTGATGTCTACCTGTAAAAATGGCAGGTGTTTTATTGTAAGTTCTGTTTTCTGCAAATAATGTATTGCAGAGAAAGATCTTTGGTGAAGCAAAGGAAACATTTTGAATGCTGAGCTTGGACAGCAATGCTTTTAAACTCTCTTTATTGGAGTTGTGGCCATGTGGTGGTTGCATGTAATCTATGGCTTGCCTTTTGGGTTTAATGTTTCCTGAAAGCTGCCTGCTGTCTCAGATTCCCCTTTTGCTCGTAATATTTTTTTTTTTGGACCAAGGCCATCTCTAGCAGGATTCTTTTTTATTGATGTTTGGTTGGAGTGGGGGTGGGGGTGGAGTGGGGGGAGGAGGGGGTGGGTATTGTAAACCGACTGCAGCATTCTGTCGCCTACCTTGGATCCATACCGCAGCATTGTTACTCCAGCTCTTGTGTGTTTGTGCTTTTAATAGATAAATAATTGAGCAAAATGATGATTCTGCAGTTGCATCAAATTGAAATTGGAGCTACCAGACTCTGATGTAATGGTTAGTGTCCGCTCTGAGTCTGG
Organism: Eptatretus atami; assembly: GCA_035128595.1. Lineage (NCBI taxonomy): Eukaryota > Metazoa > Chordata > Myxini > Myxiniformes > Myxinidae > Eptatretus > Eptatretus atami. Next base: position 78,681,666 of record CM068966.1, on the reverse strand, counting down.
GGGGGTTTGAATCTGACCCACGGCCGAGCCCTTCCAAAGACTTTAACAATGATACATGCTGCTTCCTTCATCCTTAGTGTTTTAAAAAGGATGGAACATTGAGAAACGGCAATAGGTTAACAACCATTGCGCAGTCTTGTTTGGCTGAATTCTTCCTGCCTTGGTTCCTCCGAAAGGAACTCCTGTTTATGAATGGCAAAAACACTTTGCTTGATAATGTCATGTCATTCCTCCTCTCTCCCCCCCTTGTTTTTCTCCTTCTTGTGACCTTGAAGCTTCATGATGATTTCCTCGTCTATGAGAACGAATTGTCTGTTCCACGAGAGACCTTATCGTTTGGACACACTTTCATCACAAGGGACAATGTGTACAGGTAAGTCGTGAACCTGTCAGTGTTGACTGTTCCAGGAGCCGAGGCCAGAGTGCAGTGATCGGCGACCAATTGGTTAATAGTTACGATGACATGATCTGGCTCGAGTGCATCCTTCTATCGTCAATAATATGCTCGAGTGCAAGTTCTATTTCAGATAAAATGTAGAAAATGGTCTTGATGGCTCTGGCTGACTTAGGTCTGGCAGTTATTGATAAATTTTCATTGATCAGGAAAAAAAAAGAGATTTTGATTTTCCAAAACAATGCTTCCTACTTCAATTATTGTTTGGCTATTCGTGTCGTTGATGCGAGCTGGGCGATTGCTCATACCTTGATGGGCAGAAACATTGCTATTCTGCCAAGTATGGTAAATCGTACGATTGTATTTTTGGACAATTTAAAACTATAGAGGTGAGGGGTGGATAACTAACTGTTCCTTGGCAAAAGTTCACTGGGATGGTTTATTACTAATTGGTGTTTCTTGGCTGGTTTTGAGCTTTTACAACAATTGAAAGTTTATCGTTGTGTTATTAACAGTCGCTTTGTTTTGCTCATGTAGACTCAAGGTGACTTGCTCTTACCGGCTCAACGATACCCTCAGCCTCATTGCCAGTGCAAGGTCCGGCCAAAGGGCTCACTTTGAGTTCGCTCCAGTGCTGCCAATCCAGATGGTCTTCAGACAAGGTAAGTGTTTAGCATTGACACTTTTATAGCAGTTTGGTTAGCATTGTTTTGCAAACTCATTTTGGTGCAAACATTTAAAAAAAAAAAAAATCCCTCCATTTATTTTCCTTTCAGCTGACCAACATGAGATGGACCTGACATTTAGAATGGCAAAAGGTAAACCACTTCAATGCAGTCCAGCAAATGCTCTTTGACCTGGAAGTTAAACTTTGATTGCAATCGGAAGTTCATCGCGTGGCGATTTAACTCTATTTTTGCTCTCCCGTTTTTCCTGCAGACGAGCACTTCTCTGAGTATTACGTGCCCAGTGAGTACCCAGTTGTGAAATTCCTCCAGGATCCACTCTTCTTTGAAGTTCGTCTCCTTGGGTTGAATTACAAAAACATCGAACTCTTCCTGCATAATTGCTGGGCAACGGAAAGGCCGAATCGGGACAGCATACCACAATGGCCTGTCATTTCTAAAAGGTGAGGTGTTGATGCTGCTTGTGTATCCGTTTGGTGTAAAAAGGCGTTTTCGTACACAATGTTGGGGCTCATTGATGAGTAAGGTAACAGAAGAAAAAGCGCAGGCAGACAGGATGTGGGGAAGGATATGGGTGAACAAAATGTCTCAGAAATGGAAGGAAAAACTGAAAATGTGAAAGATGTTGGCATAGGGAGTGTTGATGGGGAGAAGGGGCCTGATGTGAGATGATTGTGAACAGTAGGCCTGAAAGGAAGAATGAGACTAAGGTTTGTTCCATAAGTGGGGAAGAAAGGGGAAAGAATGAGTGGGAGAAGGTGAGCAGTGAGTCTGGATGTTGGGAGCTTCACCAGAAGGGGATTCAGGTCAGGTATGGGAACATGTGCCAGACCAGTGTCGATGCATCCACTTTCTGCTGATATTCCAGAGATCTCCGTCTGGCCATCCCCCAGGCAGATGCCTGGACCATCTCCATCTCCTTGAGATGCTGCTCAACCTGCTGCACCATGAGGCACGTGGGTGACCTGTTTGACTCTTCCACCCATGAGGCTCCATTAAGAATCTGGTGAGCAGGTCATCAGCAAGTGTTCACTTGACCACAGGTGATGCTCTCCCCCCCCCCCCCCACCCCTAGGTTCCTCGCACATAGGCCTCCTTGTCAACCCTCAGTACCCATGCACTGAGGCATGGGCTTAGAAGAATGCAATGCACTAATTTCTCTTTGCGGAATGAGGTTCATGACCACATATGATGCTCCAGCCCTCAGATTCCTCGCACACATCCAGCTTTAAGCCTCAACTCTGCCTCAGCTCTGCCATTAAGCCTTGCCCTGTGAAACTGGTCAATGCTGTCCAGTGTCCCTTGGAAGATTGTTGTTCTTTGCCTGACGGTGAGTTCCAAGACATCCACCAGCAACATCAAGGCTGGTTGTCTTTTAGGCACTCCACAACTCTTCAGGATCCCCAGAAACACCCAGACATCCCCACGCGACCTGTTCACAAACTCTTCAGCTATCCTCTCATCCTTGATCGGTATTGAGGCATTCAGATTCAGAGATGTGGTCGGTATTGAGGAACTGAGCACTCCGGTAGACCCTGCAGTTCTGGATCATCCTCCAGTGACAATC
>CM068966.1:78668887-78679005 GCA_035128595.1 Eptatretus atami | reverse complement strand
TGGTCAATCGCCTTTGCCACACCACCAGCGTTGGAATACCAAGTCCAGCGATGAGCCTGTGGGTGCTGAAACTGTGAACCAGCCATCCTAAATCCATGACTTCTTGCAATGTCAAGGAACTTGGTGCTATTCTGGTTCAGTTCCACACCCATGGGGACCAACACATGTCTTGTAACCAGCCCTGTCATGGCATTGAAATCCCCCAAGATGAGAATTGCATCTCTCCTGGGGCACCGATCAGCACCACTCGAGTGTGGCATAGATTGGCTCCTTCAGCGAGATCACTTGCCTCAGAGTATATACAGAGACCAAGGCAATGATGCCCAAGGAGTCTTGAATCCTCAGTCTCACCTCAATTATCATTGGAGACATCTACATTAACCCTTTGGGCATGGAAACGATCAGTGACCAGACCAATAGTGGGTGTAATCACCCACCATGATCTCACCACTATCTGGTCTCAACCTCAGAGTGCAGCGATACCGATGTTCATACACTGAGCTCAGATGGTGCCAGATATGGATGGTTGTTGGCTCGCGTAGCTCCTCCACCCTTTGAGGACCCAAAGAGCAGGGAAGTGGGTTGCAAATGAATTGCTTCTGGCATCGGAGTTTTTTTTAATTTTAATTACTTTTTTCCTTCCTTCCCCTTTTCTTTCTCCCCAACATATCATGGGAATGGACCACAGTGGTGTTGCAATCCTTTAAGCTTGTGTGATTGTAATCTCATTCCAAACAACTTGTTTGCCATCATCAGATTGTTTCCTCAAAGCTCCAGGATCTTGGTTCTGCATTCGACTTCTGTAGTCAAGTTTAATAACTGCACACATTCACGACTGACGTACCACCGATGTGTATTTTAATTCTAATCTCGATCAACGTCCCCAACTGGTGGTAAGAATGTTTCACATTGCAGATAAAAGTTGAAATTTGTCAGGTGTGTGACGTGAGATGCTTGGACAACTTTTTATTTATTTTCCTGACCATTACGTTGACTGTTTTGAATATCCTTCCTGTTTTAAAGGTCATTTTTGCTTTATTATGGTTTAAAGATATGTGACATTGAATCTCTGAACGTTTTGGGAATGTCTTCGTCCACCACGACCTGAAATCGATCTTTGTCTCTCAGCCATTTCCATTCTACCAGACACTTTGGTCTTTGCACAATCATTCCAAACACTTCTGTCCTTTCCTTGTCCTTCCATTCAAGGCCTTGCACATGTTGGATGTGCGAAGGAAGGGTGTTTATTTTTAACCCACTACTCCACCTCCTGAATGATTGTAGTAATGTTCAGGATTCTGAATTTTCTTGGTTTCATGTGTGGGTTTGCAGTGTTTTTTTTATTTATTTTATTTAATTTATATGCTTCGGATTTAATGAATGGTGGAACAATTTTGAATTTGGGATGAATGTTTGTGTCGGCAAAAAATATATATATCGGGGCGTATTACGTGATACCGGTCATCCGTCCGTCTGTCCGCACTCTAACTCCCAAAGTTTTCAACTTTCACGTTTCATATTTGGTACATACAGTGGGGAGAACAAGTAATATGAATTACACTGCCGATTTTGCAGGTTTTCCACTGACAAAGCACGTAGAGGTCTGTAATTTTTATCATAGGGACACTTCAACTGTGAAAGACTGAATCTAAAACAAAATCCCTTCAAATCGAATTTGATGATTTTTAAATAATTACTTTGCATTTTATTGCATGAAATAAGTATTTGATCATCAGAAAAACAGAACTTGATATTTGGTACAGAAACCTTTGTTTACAGAGATCAGACGTTTCCTGTAGTTCTTAACCAGGTTTGCACAGACTGCAGCAGGGATTTTGGCCCACTCCTCCATACAGATCTTCTCAGATCCTTCAGGTTTCGGGCTGTCGCTGGGCAACAGAGTTTCAGCTCCCTCCAAAGATTTTCTATTGGTTCATGGAGACTGGCTAGGCCACTCCAGGACCTTGAGATGCTTCTTAGGAGCCACTCCTTGGTTGCCCTGGCTGTGTGTTTGGGTCGTTGTCATCTGGAAGACCCAGCCACGCCCCATCTTCAATGCTCTTGTTGAGGGAAGGTTGTTGCCAAGATCTCGCGATACATGGCCCCATCCATCCTCCCCTCAATACGGTGCAGTCGTCCTGTCCCCTTTGCAAAAAGCATCCCAAAGAATGACGTTTCCACCTCCATGCTTCACGGTTGGGATGGTGTTCTTGGGTTGTACTCATCCTTCTTCTTCTCCAAACACGGCGAGTGGAATTTAAACCAAAAAGCTCTATTTTGGTCTCACAGACCACATGCCTTCTCCCATTCCTCTCTGGATCATCCAGATGGTCATTGGCAAACTTCAGACGGGCCTGGACATGCGCTGGCTTGAGCAGAGGGACCTTGCGTGTGCTGCAGGATTTTAATCCATGACGCGTAGTGTGTTACTTATGGTTTTCTTTGATACTGTGGTCCCAGCTCTCTCAGGTCATTGACCAGGTCCTGCGTGTAGTTCTGGGCTGATCCCTCACCTTTCTCATGATCATTGAGGCTCCACGAGGTGAGATCTTGCATGGAGCCCCAGACCGAGGGAGATTGACTGTTATCTTGAACTTCTTCCATTTTCTAATAATTGCGCCAACAGTTGTTGCCTTCTCACCAAGCTGCTTGCCTATTGTCCTGTAGCCCATCCCAGCCTTGTGCAAGTCTACAATTTTGTCCCTGATGTCCTTAGACAGCTCTCTGGTCTTGCCCATTGTGGAGAGGTTGGAGTCTGATTAATTAAGTGTGGACAGCTGTCTTTTATGCAGATAAGAGTTCAAACAGGTGCAGTTAATACAGGTAATGAGTGGAGAATGGGAGGGCTTTTAAAGACAAAATAACAGGTCTGTGAGCCGGAATTCTTACTGTTGGTAGGTGATCAAATACTTATTTCATGCAATAAAATGCAATTCATTATTTAAAAATCATACAATGTTATTTTCAGGATTTTTTTTAGATTCCGTCTTTCACAGTTGAAGTGTACCTATGAAAAAATTACAGACCTCTACGTTTTGTAAGTGGGAAAACCTGCAAAATCGGCAGTGTATCAAATACTTGTTCTCCCCACTGTAGGTACAGACTGTGGAGACATACGTTCGTCATCTAAAGTGGTTGCAATGGCAACCAGATGCTGTTTTCCATTTAGTAGCACAATTCTGTATATACCTTCTTGTTCAGGTGTATATTGTGCTCACTTGAGCTCTTGTTTAAAATGTGATGCCCCATTAGTGCAAAGTAAATAAATTTTTGTAATGCTGCACAATCAAGCTGAATCTTTGGGCCTTTTGTGTTGCACTCCCACAGCACAGGTCAGTGGCCTCTTTCTTCGACTGCCTCCTTCCTTTCTGGTCTCGAACAACCTGCTCTTTCCATGGTTTCCCTCCTCCCCAGGTTTCTGTGAAGGGCAAACTCTCTTCTCCTGAAACCAAGTCCAGACTCGCTGTTCAACTCCACTCATCCGTTCGTCTTTCTGCCTGTGGAACAAACTTCTTTGGTCTGCTCAATCTTGCTCTTCAATTCAGGGCTTCAAGAGAGCTGTTCACTTCCTTGAGGAGATTGGGACCATACTCTGTGCAGAGTGTTGGTGCTGCTTAAGTAGTTTCCTTGCCTATTGGGCACAATCCTGGATGTCGCCACTCTGACACAGTATACCAGCATGCTGGCACTCATTTTGCCGACCTCGGAAGGATGACAGGCCGAGTAACCCCACCTGGTATTAATTCAACAACTGAGCAGGATTTTAACTCGGGACCTTGATCCAAAGCCACCACCCTAACCATTAAGCCAACACGAGGCATCACTTCCTTGGGTGGTCCTCCTTCCCCCTTCCATTACTTTCATTAATTCTCAACCAATTATTTCTCATCTGTCTTTATAATGGTGGTGGTGCCTCTGCTGCCCATTTCCTTTTCTACTGTTCTTGCTTCTAGCTCTTCCATGAGACTCGACTTTGTATACGAAGTATTATTTGGGAACACTGATAGGCTGTATATTCTTGGGTGGGGTACTTTGGTGTGCCTGGATTTGTCATCTGGTTTGTGTACTTAAAAATTGCTCTGATTTTCAACTTATTCTTGTGGTTCATTGTATGGCCAAAAGGGCAATGCTGATTGGCTATTTCTGCTGTCAAATTCTCTACCATTGGGACATCCAGTTGGTCGCAATTTCCAAAGACATATTTGTGACGAGCCTTGTACGAGTCCCACAAGGTTTTTCAGCACGGGCGTGCATCACACGACTAATCATTGTTGACAAATTGAGTGCATCTGAGCAGTGAGCAATTGTGTACCATTTCCCCTTAGTAAATGTATTTTTTATGAGGTTGATGTTTTAAAATACAACCTTGAGGTGGCTTTCATTGTGCTGCACAAAAATAGTGCTGCTGAAGGACGAAGCATGTATGTGGGAGCGATTGAGGTGAAAGGTGATTGTAAAATTTAAGTTTGGTGAATGCAGTCGAAGTGGAATTTCTCACCACAAAGTGCATTTGACTCCTCCTCCCCCTCCTCCTCCCCCGCCCGCACCTAGTTGTCCGAACGCCTTGGACAGCCATCGAACCATTTTCCACCATGTGATCGGGCCTGAAAGCTCCAATGCCAAACGCTTTGAAGTAAAGACCTTCATCTTTGGTGGACCTGATCGTGATGAATCTCAGGTGCAGGTATTTCTATTTATTATTATTTGATTATACTTGTGGTGCACCTGGGCAGCGATGCATTGACCTGGTATTTTATTTGTGGTTGTGGGTTGAAGTTTTTTGCAAGGCAGCATTTGGTTTTCCCCAAAGACATAAAACCTTTTCCATTTAAATAGTTGGTACCACTCAGAGCAGACTGATCTCTAACAGTCTGAGCCAACGGTTTCTCCAAGTAAGTCCAAGATTAGCTCATTCCATAAGTTTTGGTTCCAAGGTGAGATCCTAATGTCTGTGATCAAACTTGAAGTTCCAGCATGTACTTTTTATTTTTATTGGACCACTGTGTGTTTACCTCCGTGGTTTGAGATGTCTTATAGATTTTTGTCAGTAATTAAACGTTTTTCTTGGCTTTAAGCTTTAACCCCTGCCCCCACCCTTCTCAGCTATTCTTTCACTGCAGCATCATCCTGTGTGACACAAGCAACATTGACATGCTCTGCAAACTTGACTGCATTCCTCAAAAGCAGCGTGCAGGTGAAGTGATACAAACACTTGTTCTAACTGGAGTGCATTCGGGGTTTTTTTTGACAGAATTGTACATTAGCCTTTATTTGATTGCTCAATGTTCCTTGCAGCAGTGTTTGTGTTGGGGTGAGCCAAGGTACCTTTTTTTGAATACAGGTATCGAGGCTCATGGAAGAGCAGAATGGGGGATGAAGGGTCAACAGTCGAACTGACGGACACATGAGCAAAGAGCACATCGTTTTGGTCATCACATCAAAGCAATCTGGAGAAATGGCAGAAAGTTTTGCTTTGGAGATTCATGATCTGAGTTTTTCTGTGAATATAACCTGAGATGGGTCTTAAAAAGACAAAGCTCACCAATTTTCCTGCAGTGAAGCAGATGCTGATTGCTTCAGAGGATATTGGTTTCCCTTCTAACAGAGGGCCTTTTAAGGGAAAGCGGACGCTCCAGGAGCTGCTCAAGGTAGCAATATTCTGTTACACTTTGGGTGAACAAGTTTTGGATGGCAGAGGATGAACTTTGTTCTGAGAAGAATAAGGAAGTGGTAACTGGCTTCTCATAAGTCTGGTGTTTGCTCAGTGGTTCAGGTGGTGGCTTGGGATCCAAGGGTCCTGAGTTCAAGCCTCGTTGCCCGCTGAATTACTTCGCGAGGTGGTTGACTCAGCCTGCCATCCTTCCGAGGTCGGCAAAATGAGTACCAGCTTGCTGGGGATGATCGAGTCATTCGAGTGTCCCGGTGTCGGAGTGGCGACCCGTCCAGGATCGTGCCCAATAGCCGAGGAAGCTGCTTCGGCAGCACCGACGCTCTGTACAGAGTATGGTTCCAATGGATGGAATGGAACTGGCTTCTCAGCTTGGAAAGTTATGTTCAGAGATTACTTAATGCTGAGGCTTGGCTTTAAAATCTCCAAGATGCTGAGGCCATAAAATTGGGAATTGTCAGCCAATTGGTGTTTGCTTGGGGCTTTTCTGCATAAACTCTCCAGGTGGATGAGCAGTTTCAATGGTGTGGAGGCATATTATTCCAGCCTGACGGCTGGATGGTCCTCATGCCAAGAAGATTTGTTTGAAAGGAAGCTCCGGTGATGTATGGGAGAATTACAATTCCATCAATTCCAAGTCAGGAATCTGACAGCCCGTTTAGGAAGGGAACCTGAGACATTAGCCAAGTTTGGAAAGTGGATGGTATACCTGTCTAATGTTTGGGAGCTATCCCTGACTTTCTTCTTTTAAAAAATTTTTTCAATGAAGGGCAGCCATTCTGGTCTTCACCCAACTATTGAAGCAGCATGTCAAGTGATTGATTGGCAGAAGCAATATTGATTGGCCGTTTTGTCTTGAAGCGTTGGGATGATCAATTTTACTTGTGATGGAGAAGCGACTGACCTCGAAAGGTCGTTTTTGGCATTGCATGAAACTCACATTTTTGTTTTCACAGTGCGAAGCACACGGGAGGGCCTTCTCCATGGTAGTGTTTCTTCTGGGGGAGTTCTGTTGCTTCCTTCACCTGATAGCCCTTTAGCCACACCTGGTATGGATTTCTCCTTGAGATGTACAGTATTTGGGCTGAAGTCTGTTGCATCCTGAATATGCTCGGTGTTGTGCATAATATGTAATTTGCTTCCATTTGTCTGGCAGCAAAGAAGATGTCAAAGACAAAGGAAGTGTGGAAAGAGTTTGTCGTGGTGGGTCTTGCGGGATTGGCCCTTGCTGCTTTGATTTCCACAATGATTTACCTGTTCAAGTCTGCTACAGCTGCTGTGGTCTTAACTTGATTTGCAAGCTTGTTTACACTTTTATCCTTGGCATGATTTAAGCCTTGGTCTAAACTTTACACTGGCTTGGTTTAACCACAAATACATTAACTGTTTCATTTTGTAATGCATGTTTTGGCAGAATGCTTTGTCGAATCTGAAATTGCTTTAATGTTTGAAACTTTGGGCTTAAGCCCCTGCAATAAAGTATTGGAGATTGTTTTCATGCAAGCTTTCAAGGAAATTTATTCAGTTAATTACTGAATTGGCTGAGCTTGAACTCCTGTTAGCATCTCCCACTAAATATACTTGACATTTAAATGTCATGTAATTCATGTTTCGACCTCTGGGCTTTGCAGGATGGCCAAGATGTATGTATGAGCATCTCTGAGCTCTCGCCCAGATTCAAATCGCAACCTCTCTACAACTTGCTGGCAGGGCAAATGCATCGTCCCTCGGATGGACGTAAAACTTGGCAACCCATCTGCTAGCATTTAGTTGGTCCCGCAGGTCCTTCATGAAGAGTCTGCAAGTTAATCACTAGAAATGGGCCAAACTCCTCCACCCTCAGTCAATTATCTTGAGTAAGCCTTGTAACCAATGGTGCTCGGAGGATGAACCAGTAGCCCCCACTTGTTATTTGTACAAACCTTGAACTGCTTCCTGAAGCAGGTAGTATTTTGACTTGATTGACCAATTTTAGAATCTCCCACTGTGGGGGTGTACAAAAACTGCCAAGTGTGTTGAGCTCATGAAAGTAGAGGAAAAAGCAGTGAGGGGCTCTTTGAGCATCTTTCTTTATTGTACCTGTCGAAGACGCTGCACATCAAACCGAGAGGTTCCAGAGGTGGCAGATCCTGGTCTATTGGGTTTATGGCTCGTCATTTAATTGTTTCAAGAATGGACAAAATGCGAGTTCCCTCGTTGATATGACTCCAGCATTCCATGACTGTGTATGGTCTTGTACAGGTACAGCGAGGCCTCAGGAGGGAAGTATCGGCAAGCCCGATACAAGCAGCCAGTCTCTGCAAGACTCTTAGTAATGTCCAAAATGTACTTATCCCAATCAAGGTAAGTGATGTCCAGACCACGAAGACAGATGCCATCGAGTTCTAGGTCATGGTGTTTGGTCCATAACCAGATTATGAGAAGAGGGGGATCTTGTCCTGGACAGGGATGGCAGATGGGTTGTCTTTTGATTGATGTTGATGAACCGGTCTTTTCCCCAGTGACATTTTTAAGGTCTTCATTGAGATTGACACTGGCTTGGGGGAGTGGTGCAGGCAGGGAGCCAGGAAAAGTAGTGTATCGGTTTGAGTGTATCTGCTTGTACAGTTAATTTGCCCTCGTCTTGATCACCTCGTGAGAACCACAACTAACAGACCCTCAGGTTTATATGAACTGTATATTTTTAAAAGGGCAAGGGGAGGAATTTACAAAAGAAGCAATATGCAACACGAATGACCACACTCTGGAAAAATTCTAATGGGCCGATTGGGAAACATTCAATTCCCCATTAAAATATCAATTTGACACCATCAATGTTGTTGTCCATGGTTGTACCAGAATAAGCTGATTCATCAATCACAGATTGTTTAACTCCAATATGGTGCCACTCAAAAATTGCCGAACGGTTATTTTATCTATCTATTTTTAACCTCCGCCATCGAAGATGGACGGAGGTTACTGTTTTCACCCGTCTTTGTTTGTTGTTTGTTTTGTGAACAGTATTACGGAAAAACTCCTCGACAGATTTTGACAAAACTTGGTGGGGGATTTGGTATGGTCCAAGGATCATGCCCTTAGATTTTGGACTTGGTACAAAGTCCAATATGGCCGCTATCTATGGCGGGCATTTTGAAAAAATATTTGAATTTTGTTTTTGCATTTCTACATGTTTTAAGTGATTTCCAACCCAAAAAAAAAAATTTGCAACTTTTTTTTCAAAAAAATTTCGATTTTATTTGAAAAATATTTGAATTTTTATTTGATTTCTACATGTTTTAAGTGATTTCCAACCCCCAAAAAAATTTGTTGGAGAAAAAAAAAAATGAAATTTTGCAACTTTTTTTTTTCAAAAAAATTTCGATTTTTTTTTTTGGGGGGGGGGGCATTTCTACATGCGCGTCATCTAGTTTAGTTTATTCAATCGTGGTCAGTAGAGTCTGATCCGTTTTGACCTACAATGAATAGGATATCAGGTTCACTTAAGTGACCCAGCAGTATTGACAGCGGAGTTTTGCACTCTACCGAGTGCTCCCCTCTAGTTAACCTCCGCCATCGAAGTCGGATGTTACTGTTTTCACCCCTTTCTGTTTGTTTGTTTGTTTGTGAACAGTATTACGGAAAAACTCCTCGACGGAGTTCGACGAAACTTGGGGGGATTAGGTATGGTCCAAGGATCATGCCATTAGATTTTGGACTTGGTCCAAAATCCAATATGGCCCTATGGCGGCCTTTTTGAAAAAATATTTGAATTTTTTTTTGCATTTCTACATGTTTTAAGTGATTTCCAACCCAAAAAAAATTTGTTGGAGAAAAAAAAAATTAGATTTTATTTGAAAAATATTTGAATTTTTTTTTTTGCATTTCTACATGTTTTAAGTGATTTCCAACCCCCAAAAAAAAATGTTGGAGAAAAAAAATGCCCTTTTTTTTCAAAAAAATGTCTTTTTGGCATTTCTACATGTGCGTCGATCTAGTTTAGTTTATTCAATCGTGTTCAGTTAGTCTGATCCGTTTTGACCTACAAGAATAGGATATCAGGTTCACTTAAGTGACCCAGCAGTATTGGTGGTGGAGGTTTTGCACTCTACCGAGTGCTCCCCTCTAGTTAGGTGTGTAACGTGTGCTGTTGGGTTTGATTGAACCTTAATTTTTACTCGACATTGATTACATTTTTCTGGGTCCCTCAGTGTGAGTAACACAACCCAAACAAATATAACAAATTTGGGCTGTGTATAATCAGCAGAGGCTTCCAGGTCTTGCATTCAGCCCACCAGAAAATCAAGATGGTGGCCATATTTTGTTGGTGACATGGTGGGTGGAATCCAGTGACAAATATGGAGGAGAGGAGATTGGGAGCAGTCTCCTTGGCTATTGGGCACAATCCTGGACGTGTCGCCACTTCGACACAGTATACTAGCATGCTGGCACTCATTTTGCTGACCTCGGAAGG
>CM068966.1:78647145-78668877 GCA_035128595.1 Eptatretus atami | reverse complement strand
GAGTTAACCCCACCTGGTATTAATTCAACAGCTGAGGGATTTGAACTCTGGACCTGAGGATCCAAAGCCCACCACTCACCATTAAGCCACCAGGACAAATATGGATGTGGTCCAATAGTTGCACGTTTCAAAAATCAACCACCAGCAACAATCAGGTAGAGCTTTTGTTGACCTGTGACATGTTGCAGGTAAAGATTTATTTGACCAACACTATACAATTGGTACATAAACTATAATGGCACTGTGGAGTGCAAACTGTAGCCAGGCTAAAGGGTTTACATTTTGTAGACCACTGATGGACTGGATCTGCATCTGTACTAGAAGCAAAATCTAATCGGCTGCTGTTTGTCACAATCCATTCACAATTTTTTGAAACATCATTTTTGGCCCCACCTCAATCGTGTAGAATCTCAAAAAAATCCTTTTCTGCATCAAGATATTCACCAAAATCAAATGTCTCACACCCCAACATATCCACCAAGAATTGTCTAAATGTCAACTCTTTTTTTTTTTCTTTGTCTTTTGAGATATCTTGGTGACAGATGGACAAACAGGGGTGAAAACATAACTTCAACCCACCTTTGGCAGAGGTAAGAAACCCTTTTCCCAATACCGATCATGTGCTGCTGGTATCAAATGATGAACAGGATGTCTTTATCCTTTGCCTTATCTGAGCCCCTCAATTACACCACAAGCAATAGACATTAGATAGAGACTGATTGGACTGAATGTCAGCCATTGTGCAGCTGGTAAGGATGCAGGTCATGTCCCATCACAGGCTGTCAGTCCACCATCCCAAGGCTTGAGAACAAATGAGGATGAGAGATGTGGGGGCATGGTGCAGCAGGAAAGCCTGCTGTATGGTGTGGCGTTTTGTTTGGGGAAAACTTTGAGTTGATTCTGGTAAACTGTTTTCCAGGAAACAATCCACCCCAATGCTGTGTTGGCTTTTAAAGGCTTTGGTCCCCACCTTCAGCCCTCATGTGCTTTGCCCCTCCCCTCTCCCTAGCTTTTGGGCCAGATCCCACTCAAATTCCTGGTTGATGGTGCACATCTGGTCTCCTGCCAAAACTGCCACGTACAGACCTCACAGATGCTTTAAAAGAACATTAATGACTGATTCCAAAGGGAGGGGGGCAAAAATCCTGATAAATGGCCTTCTGTGGCCTGTAAAAATGCACAAAGGGCCCATCTAGCCTCAACAGTCTTTTTGGCCCAATGTACAGCAAATGGCCCTTGTGTCCCAATAAGTAATCAAATTCAGCCCATTTGGCCTTAACACATGGCTCACGTAGCCTTCAGCAAGGTCTTCTGGCCTTTATGGCCCACACAAGAATGATGCAGGTGAGTGGCAACATGTCACAAAAGGTGGCATGGCTGATGGCAAAGCTGCAGGTGGGTAAGTGGCCAGTGGATGATATCGTCGTCGGTGACAGCAGCAGGTATGGTGGCCAGCTTCAGCCTTCACCGAACTAATCCGGCAAACCCTCGAGTCTCTCCAATACCAGCTCATGCCCCTCAAAACTTATCTGCCCCTCCTGGGGCCTACGAATCCTGTTAAACTATTTCTCAGTTGAAAAATCAGATACGTGGTGACCTCAAGGTTGCTGATGAAGCGGCCGCACAGCTCTGACATCATCGGAAATGGGGGCGACGCCCTCCCCTCCCCACCCCACCGATGGTGAGAATGAAAATCACCTTCCCTGTACAATACTAAACTCTATGAGCCGAGTGTTGGCTTAATGGTTAGTGTGGTGGTTCGGTGATCCTAGGGTCCTGAGTTCAAACCCCGGTGGCTGTCGAATTAAAATACATCGGGACGTTGACTCAGCCTATAATCCTTCAAAAGTCGGCAAAATGAGTAACGGTATATTAGCCGACCACACACCACACACCACACACACCACACACACACACACACGAATTTTCAGTCCCGGTGTTAAAGTTTCATACAGAGAAACCGTTCCATATAAAGGGAGGGAAGCTTCACGCTTCCCTCGATTCAGTTTAATGTAAATAACGTTTAATTCACAAGTTACTAATCATCATTGGAATGGTAATAATATCTCACATGCATACACACACTACAAACTGATGTGTGTGAAATATTATTTATATCATCATCATTTTACAAACTTTTCTTCTGCGTTGCTGTCAGTCTTTAATGCTTGAATTAAGATTTGTACCAGGTACCTCAATTCTACAAACTAGCTTTTTATTAGGTTCTTCCACATGATGTTACAAAATGATTTGTAATAGTTTGTATGATACCGTTTATCATCGAAAATAAAGACATTTTAAACTGTCATGCTTAAGATGTGGAAATGCAACTAAACTTGAACCAACATTAGGAGATGCACAAGTAAACTTGAACAGGTAATTCGGTCGACAAAAGGTTGCTCAATTTCCATTGAACAAATCCAGTTTGGGATTCCTGTTACATAATGGGAACAGATTTCCCTTCAAGCAACTGGTTTAGGATGAACCAGGGAACTTCCTGTTTATGTACAAGCTTTAGTTACCCAAGTTAGTAACACCGACAACGAAAGCAACCCATCTGGGACAGAGCTTTACTTCCGGGTTGAGACCAATTTCAAGATCAGATGGTGACCGTTTAAAGACATGCCCCAGCAGCGATGGACTCGCTAAAATTAAACCAGGAATGTAAATCATTCACGTTTGTGAAATCGAGCATCTTGGCTGTTTTGGGGAAAATGAAAAGGGTAAACACCCTCACAACCACTGGAGTTCAACACTAAGCCAAGCAAAGTGATACTGCAGCGAATTTAAGTTTCTCACCAGAACCAAGGGTCTCCGCCCACCACCCGGTGGTCTTAGGCCCACCAGTTGCTGATGCAGGATTACACGCAGCAAACCAACAAGACTGACAAAAGCAAAGCAACGACCAGCACCCTCAGCGAGAGAGAAATCACCACGAGCCACAGAGCCGAGTAACAGCCGAGAACAATGGGACACCGCACTGCCCAAAGGTTCGGGATGCAGACCTTTGATCAACACGTCTTCACTTTCTTTTTTGTCCTCACTATTTCTCTTTTCTTCTTGATTCTTCTTCTTCTTCTTCTTCTTTCCCTTCTCAATCTTTTTCTGCTTTCCTTCAGCTCTCAATTGTGTCTTGAAAGGATCACTGTGCATTGGCTCCAAAGGCCCATTGTACGTTTTGTCATTCTTCAGCTTGGCAAGATCATCTGATGAAGGGATGGACACTGCAGCAAGATGTTCTGGTGTGCCACGCTCCAACAGCTCCAAACGGACCCACACAAACCCATACGAGTTTGAGGATGCCAAGAGGAGGGACTCGGCAAGTGAAGGACCCATTCCATCAGAGCTCTCTGGCAAACCAGCTGGCCTCCGGGGAGCTCGACCAAGGCCGCACCACACAGCAAGACGAGCCAATAAGCGTTGGTTCCTGAAATTGTGGAAGGATCAGATAAAAAGCAAACCACGAGGCATTCATAACATTCACAGACATGATTGAAGGAAGTCTGACTGTAAACCTTGGAGAAAAACAATTGTAACTTGAAGGTATGGAAGTAAGATGTCGACAACATGCTCTGGTTCGTATCAGACAAACATAATTAGCCCCCAACCAGGTGTCGGCCCAGCAAGGGGGTTATATTTTGGGTTCTGACTGCCCGTCCGCAACCTCTACTTGAAAATGACTGGATGTAATGCAATATCTGGGCAAGCAGGTCAAATTATTTTGGGATCAGACCAATTTGGAATTTTTGGGATTAAATTGTTTAATGGAGAATAGTACAGGATTGTATATGCTTTTGAGAAACATTATTTATTTACCATATTTTTCGGCCAATAAGTAGATGTGGAGTACAAGTTGAAGCCAAATTGACTACGGTAGTTAGCAAAACTGTCAAGTCAGAAAAGTCGAGGTGTTTATTCCTCCCTGACACACAATATGGTACTTCCATGGTCATGAATATTAATGCGCTGTTTTGTGCATATTGTTTGAATTACTTTGAGGGAAGACCTTTCAGATAAATTATGAATCTAAACAGTTTTTCAACATGTTCATCATCATACAGAGGTACAGTATTTGAAACAAGAAAAAGAGCAATCGGAGATTGCAGACCCTCGCCAGGACTTCTTTTGAGTGGTGTATTTTTATAGGTTTTCAGGTAAATCCAATATGGCTGCCAAACCATGTGACCAATGACATCATGTGTGTGAACCTTTTGTTCCTCATGGACAGGCGGTCATACTGATAAAGTTTCGCCTCGATCTGTTCAGCCACTTCAGAGAAGAAGATAAAAAAATTTTTAAACAATATGGCTGCCAAAGCACGTGACCAATGACGTCATGAAATTTTTTTTCTGTAGACCATTATATCCCTAGATGACCCTCAAAAATTTTCATACTGATCGGATGTGGCGTTCTACATATGCAATTATGACGTCACAA
This sequence comes from Eptatretus atami, assembly GCA_035128595.1. Taxonomy (NCBI): domain Eukaryota; kingdom Metazoa; phylum Chordata; class Myxini; order Myxiniformes; family Myxinidae; genus Eptatretus; species Eptatretus atami. The sequence goes on along the minus strand of CM068966.1, from coordinate 78,664,440 downwards.
CGAGGGCACCTATGACGTCATAAAAAAAAATCACACTCATTCCCCATGAGGAGTACTTGCTACGTGCCAAGTTTCAAATTGTTCCTTGGTGCGGTTTCAGAGATAAAGGTTCAAAGTTTTTCCCGTTTTTCCAATGTGGCTGCCACACCACGTGACCTATGCAGTCATAATTATTATCATTAAAACATTCTACATGAGGAGTCGCACCAATGGTGAAAATTTCGTTTCAATCCGACAAGCAGTTGCGTTGAAAAACACGAAAGTTCTGTGTGGACAAACAAACACAAACACAGACAAACAAATGGACCCAAATGCAGTACTCTCTCCGAATCCTTCGGCGAGGGCAACGAGCTAGAGAATCATGATCAGCACCGGCTCGTAGCACATTACATGTTGTTGCAGTTCACTCCTTAATAAACATGAACACCTGATGCATTGTATCTGAAGCACTCCGTTTGTCCACCCAGCTTTGCAGCCACAATTAGTCTTCTTGGTTTTCTCAACACATGATATTTTTGTCTTCGTACAAATACTGTATTCGTATTTCCCCGGTGTTCTGATCGCACCATCCCTCGGCACCTCGGTGATGACTTCTCCACTCCGGATTCAGCACACGGCCCGTTCGATAGCTCGATCAGAGATCTCTAGATTCGCCGCACGGCTCACACGAAAGCCTGATTAGGGTGAGGGGTGACCGAAAATGTGCCTTGGGAATGCATCCCACCCCACCCCCCCATCTCATAACAACACTACATCCTGAGAATATCTCGTTTCCTTAACGCCGTTTTGCTTAATGTTGCACTTTCTAGGAACAAATCCTTGATGTTAAGTGGAAACTTGCTGTAGTGTTTTAAATGAAACATTATAATGTTTGTTGATTTCCAAGCAGATAGCAGATGACCTTGAGTAAATGAGAGGGTGAATAGAACGGAGGACGAGAGGAGAGGAGAGTGAGCAAGAGCAGAGGAGCAGGTTTTAGGACACGTGGGCTGATGCCGTCTGGACGGTTGCAGAATCTGAGTCGAGGTTTGACAAAAGCTCTCACCTTGTCAGGAGAAAAGGACACAGAGTCCAGGGAAGTTGGTGCGACTGGGTAAGGTGGGTACAGAAACGATGGGTCGGACACAAGTTTCGATGCAAACAACGAGTTTAGGCATTCAGCCTTTTCACGTGCGGTATCAGCAGTCGCGCCATTTGAGGTAAGGGAGGGGATGGAGGGGGGAACATACACCAGAAACAGATTGATTAGACGCCACCAGGATTTTGAGGGGGGGAGAGAGGTTTTGAGAGTTTCAACTTGAGATTAGAACGATGTTGTTTTCTGGCTCTCCTGAGGGTAGATACACACTTGTTCCGAGCTTGAAGGAAGGAACTGAGATTACCCTCAGTTGGGTTTGCTTTCCATGAGGCAAAGGCTAGTTGTTTCAGGACAACTGCCTCGCCGACACACAACTTTAAATTACTTCTTTATTTATATACACCAGTAACATCTACATACCACCGCAAACTATTTATATACATATTTATTTAGTTAGTTAGTGAGTTAGTTAGTCAATGAGGACTTGTTTATGTTAAGTTTCTCAGCATGCTCACATATTTCCAACTGTTAGCCGTGGAATATTGCAGAGATCACCTCTATCTGAGGTTCAATTTTTTTTTTTTTTTTTAAATAAAGAAACACTTTAAACTGTCTCTACATTCCCAATCTCATCACAATCCCACCTTTAAATCACAGCTACCTGTCTGTCTATATCTGCTTTTCTCAGCAAACAATATATAGATGATCTCTTGCACAAACCTGATGGTGTAGAATAAACAGCCCTCCTTGCATTTGTCTTCCATGTCCTTCGGAGCATGCGACTCGTCTTCCACTCGAACTTCCTGTTGCCCTGTCAAAAAACTTTCATCCTGAATTTTTCCTTCAACTTTGAGAAAATCACAGAAGTCCTTGTTAGACCGCATGGCATCCCATTCTTGAGCCAGGAGGTCCCAAAGAGGGGCAAATGGGCTCTGCACACCAAGTTTTATGAAGTTTGGCCTCTTGTCTGGGGGGTACCTGGGATAGAGTGGAAAGTTTAATGAGAGTAAAATGCTTTGATCTACCAACAGGAAACCTTTAAAATTACCCAATTCAATGCAAGACCTCCAGAAAATTCACCAGGAATGTTGACATCTCAGCAGTTTGTTTTGTGCAATTTAAGCACCGGTGTTGCCCACCTTTTGAACTTGTCCAGAGCCTGTACTTTATACTCCGCTGCGTGCCGCAGACCTGCCACACAGTCGGGAAAGTCATCGGGAAAATGAGGGACTCCACGATACATCGAGTGGCGTTCAGATTCACGCAGACCTCCCACCAAGGCCTCTTGGTAAACCTTCCAACAGAGAAGCAGGAACAATAAGGCACATGTCATAATCATCATCACTATACAGTGTTGACACCAAAACCCAGTTAGATGAAAGCAACAATAAACACCAAAAACATTTTGATGATCAATCAGTATTAAAAATAACATGCTGGTTTGTTTAATAATGAATTTGATCAAAAACATGGTGAATTCAGCCATCTGGTCACCAATCAATGAGGCAAACAATGCCATGGTGTTTTTCAATCAGAATACACTTTTTGGAGGGAACAATATCCATTTACTACCAGTTATTAATTGCCATTCCTTTTATGTGCAACACATGGTTGCTGGTTGCATCATTGACTGTTGGAAGGCGCGGCTGTGCCGCTGATGCAGTGCCCCCCCCCCCTGTAGGTTAGAGCAGGAATTTGTAATTTGACCAGGGTGCCACCGATAGCTCCCCTACTCTTCGCGATGGACATCGTGGGATTTTTATCATCCATCAACTAATGCTGGTAGACGGGACACCCAGTTTAACGTCCATCTGAGGGACGGCACACACATTAATGAGTCACCCTGCCTGTGAAAATAGCTGGGTCGGAATTCAAACCCAGGTGAAACAGCTCAGAGGCGAGTGTGCGTACCTCCCGGGACTAGGGCCAAGGCTATCCTGCCAGCCCTAGTTATTAAATGAAGCAAACCGTATCTTGGAGTTCATGGCCACCAATGTGGCAAGTGATGGATGGAACAGTACATCAGCCTCAAAAGGATAACACACACGTAATTTAAAAATTAGTTTCCAATATTACTCGAATCACAATTGTAAATGTGAAAGACGTTTTAAGATTGCATGTTCGTGCTGAAAGAAGCAACCTTGCTTTTCGAGAAATGCCATCACATACCAAGGGGATCCAGAATGCCATAGCCCACCCCTTTGGCAGGATAAGGTCCCAGGCAGCACCCCAACCGCACAGTGCACGGCCAGTCTCTCGCCCGCCCTGCTGCACGAGCAGCACCGGCACAGCTGCCTCGTGAGCACCAAGATTGAGGCGAGACCCTGGGACAAGCACCTTCCTCCGCAGCTCGTTTAGCTCCTGTCATGACACAGTGAGACCACACCTGTGACATTTATTCAAGAGTAAGGTTTATTTATTCAACAACAAACTCAGGTGCAAATACTAAAACCATCACGTGAAGCATGCATGATAGATAATACATTGTTGTGGTTATGAGGAGTCTCAAAGAGATCCTCACATCGTTAAGGTAGTTGTTTCATAGTTATATTGTTTAGTTTAACTGTTAAAAGTCCGCGATGATAAGTCTGCATTGCAATTGCGTAGTTAGAAATCTCACATCATTTTCCCTATCCTACATTAATTTTCTACAAGACATCTGACAGCATCACGAGCACGTTTTCCTCGCACACGAACACATTTTCTCCTCAACCCCCGAAATCGCTTCAAACTACTTCATGAACGCCCGAGACAAAGTATTGCACCAAAACCCGAAGCTGCCACGAGCCCATTCTCTTAATGCTCACCCCCCACCCCCCAATCTTCAAGTCTTTCCATTTCTCAATGGGATTCAAGTCTTTGCTTTGGCTGGGCCGCTCAAGGACTTTCACATTCTTGTGGGTGATGAGATGTGCTCGGTTTCCACTAGACGTACACATTGCATTCAGGCCAAAGAGATCAATTTTCGTCTCATCAGACCACAGAATTTTTTGCCTCATGCTCTCAGTGTTTCACTTGCCTTTTGCAAACTCCAGGCGTGCTGTCATGTACCTTTTTCTCAAAAATGGCTTCTTTCTGGTCACTCTCCATAAAGTCTGGATTTGTGAAGTGCTGCAGAGACCTTCCAGCAGGTTCTCCCATCTCAGTCAAGGACTATGGAGTTCACTGTACCCTTGGGAACTTTCAACACTCTATAAATTGTTTTATACCCTCCCCAGATCTATGCCTCCTTACAATTCTATCTCGGAGTTCTACGAACAGTTCCTTGGACTTTATGGTAGACTTTCTGTTCCACCATGCACTGTCAACTGTGGCACCTTGTATAGAAAGGTGTGTTTCTATCTAAATCATGTCCAATCAATTGAATTGGCCAGAGGTGGACTCCAATCAAGTTGTAGAAACATCTCAAGGATGATCAAAGGAATTTGGATGCACCTGAGCTCAATTTGGAGTGTCAGAGCAAAGGAGTTGAATACTTATTGACGCAAAGAGAGACGAGGATTGGGGGGGGCGAGGATGGGGGGGACGAGGATGGGGAGGAGGAACTAGGATGGGGGAGGAACTAGGATGGGGGGAGGAGAGGAGGGGAGAGCGAGGAGGGGAGAGCGAGGAGGGGGGAAGCGAGGAGGAGGAGCGTGTAGGGGGAGGAGCGTGTAGGGGGAGAGCGTGTAGGAGGGAGGAGGTGTAGGGGAGAGGGAGCGAGTAGGGGAAGGGAGCGAGTAGGGGAAGGGAGCGAGTAGGGGGAGGGAACGTAGGGGAGGGAGCGAGTAGGGGGAGGGAGCGACTAGGGGTGGAGCGAGTAGGGGGAGCGAATAGGGGTGGAGCGGAGTAGGGGGGAGCAGTAGGGTGAGCGAGTAAGGGTGGAGGCGAGGAGGGGTGGAGCGAGGAGGGGTGGAGCGAGGAGGGTGGAGAGAGTAGGGGGAGGAGCGAGTAGGGGGAGGAGCGAGTCGGGGGTGGAGCGAGTCGGGGGTGGAGCGGTCGGGGGGGAGCGAGTAGGGGTGCGAGCGAGGGGTGGAGCGAGAGGGGGAGCGAGGTGTGGGGGAGCGAAGAGTGGGGGAGCGAGGAGTGGGGGAGCGAGGAGTGGGGAGACGAGGAGTGGGGGAGCGAGGAGTGGGGGAGCGAGGAGTGGGAGCGAGGAGTGGGGTGAGCGAGGAGTGGGGTGAGCAGGAGTGGGGTGAGCGAGGAGTGGGTGAGCGAGGAGTGGGGTGAGTGAGGAGTGGGGGAGCGGAGATGGGGGAGCGAGGAGTGGGGGTGAGCGAGAGTGGGGGAGCGAGGGGGGAGAGCGAGGAGGGGGAGGAGCGAGGAGGGGGGGACGAGGAGGGGGGAGAGCGAGGAGGGAGAGCGAGGAGGGAGAGCGAGGAGGGGAGAGCAGGAGGGAGAGGTGATAGGGGGAGGAGCGTGTAGGAGGGAGGAGCGAGTAGGGGGAGAGGGAGCGAGTAGGGGGGAGGGAGCGAGTAGGGGGGGAGTGGAAGCGGAGGGAGGAGCGATAGGGGGAGGGCGAGTAGGGAGGAGCGAGTAGGGAGGGAGCGAGTCGAGGTAGGGGTGGAGGCGAGTAGGGTGGAGCGAGTAGGGTGGAGCGAGTAGGGGGTGAGCGAGGAGGGGATGCGAGCGAGGAGGTGGAGCGAGGAGGGGAGCGCGGGAGGAGGGAGCGAAGATGGGGGGAAACGATGGGGGAAACGATGCAGGGAACGAGGAGGAAACGAGGAGGGAAACGAGGAGAAACGAGAGGGAGGAAACACGAGGAGGGGGAAAAAACGAGAGGAGGGGGGAAAAACAAGGAGGGGAAAAACAAGGAGGGGAAAAACAAGGGGGGAAAAACAAGGAGGGGAAAACAAGGACGGGAAAAAACAAGGACGGGAAAGAACAAGAGAGGGGAAAACAAGGAGGGGGAAACAAGGAGGAGGGGGAGCGAAAGGGGGGACGTGAAGAGGGGGAAGTGAAGAGGGGGTGGGGAGTAAGAAGATAGGAAGGGGGGGAAGAGTGAGGAAGGGGGGGTGAAGAGTGAGGAAAGGGTATGGGAGACTGACGCTTCACAAACGCCGCTATACATATATTCTTGGAGGGGGGGGTGGTAGCAAGGAGGATGGGTGAGAGAGAGGAGGAGGGAAGAGGAAGGGAAGGGAGTTTGGGAGGAGGACGTGAGGGGAGGAGGTCTGGACTTGTGGAGAAAAATGAAAAAGGGGGAGGGGTAGTACAGAATTGAATAAAAAATTTTGGGGGAAGGGTGAAGATCCAATTCCAGATGGAGAATTTTTTAACCAATTCTTCACCATTGGGTGATAGGGCTAAAAAAAAAATTTCATGATATCTCAAAACGTGATGGACAGATTCTGACAGAACTGGTGGAGAGTTTGGTGTGTGACAAGGATGAATCGATTCAATTTTGCTGAAGATTTGAATCCAGATGACAATTTTTTTTTCAGAGAGTCTTCACCATTAAGAGATGGGGCCAAAAACGATATGTTGCACGATATCTCAAAAAGTTGTTGACGAGTTATGACAAAACTAGCGTGCACGAGTTTGTTAGGTGACAAGAAGGAGATTCAATTTTGGTTCAGGTGTGGATCCAGATCCAGTCTATCAGTGGGATACAGAATGTAAACTGTTCAACCTAGAGGAGTACACGCTCTCCTGAGTGCTGTTTTCATTGAACTTGTAATAGGTGGTCCACAGCCATCCTTGACCATGTTGTAGAATGTTGGCCGAGGCCCTCGTGCGAATGAGATGAAAAGGACTACTGAAAGTTCTGGTCAACACAAATTTCAGGAATATATTTTTGTGCTCATTATCTTCCATGTTGTCTATCGTGCCACATCAGCAGCAATTGTGCCACACTGCTGACATGCTACGTATGATAGATATTAGAGATGGTACTGGCATAATTTTCTCGAGTTTGAGCTGAGAAAAGCTTTCAAACAAATAGAGCCCAAACTAGTGTTTCTTTGCGGTCAATAATATCCTGGGAATTCCTGGAAAATTGTGGGAAGCCTATTCATGATTCCTGCCTTTTCCTAGGTATTTTATTTTTTGGTTCAGGCTCAGAAAATATGAGCTCAAACCATCTCTACTGGCAAGTGTAGATGTGTATGTACTTGCACTTGTGCAGTGTGCTCTCTGCACCTCCTTTCCCAACACGAAGGAAAGGCTCATCAACTTGTATGTTCTGACCTTCAAAGCCATCCTACAATCAAGTTGACGAAGAAAAGAAATGTGTGCAATGGCAATGTATGGAAATATGACCATTTTCTATGCAAAGATCCATTTTCTGCAAGCATGGATTGCAGCGTTTCACGCAACAGATGAAAACTAGAGTAATTCAACTGCGTTGCAGTCGACGGGTTTATACCTTGCCGCTCTCCCGCACAAACACTTGAATTATTGACATATTTTGACCTTGACCTTTATCATATCTGGCCAAAATCTAAGCAGTTTTACTCCTGTCTAACTTTACCTTAGTACAAAAGTTTGATGAAATTCTTATCATATATTAATTGAGTTAGGCATAAACAGTAAAATTTCAGAGTTTGACCTTGACCTTTGACCCTTGACCTTTATCACATCTGGGCCAAAATCGAATCACTTAATTGCCCTATATTACTTCACCTTTTTACCAAGTTTGATGAAATTCTACAATTTGCTTCTTGAGTTATCGCGTAAAAAATACGGACGGGGACGGAACAGACGGACAACCCGGAAACATAATGCCTTCCCGGCACCCTTGGTGCAGAGGCATAAAAACGGCCTCGACCTCGCTGCACGCGGCTTCGGCCAAATAAACAAAATCGAGCACTTTATGAATCATGTCTCCCAGGTGTTAACACATACATAAACATTGTGTTAATACAAAACACTGTTCTTACCTTGACGTGGGCTGGCAGGATGGAGGAGGCGCAGGGTTGTCTAACAGGCTTGCCATTCGCCACGTGCTGAATCCGCCACAGACGTGTGTGGCAAATTGTGTTCTTCAAAAGTTGTATTTTATTTTTTATTTTTGCAAACAGATGCCTTGATGAATTTAGTCATCAGATGGCACCAGTTGGTTGCCAATACACCCAATCTAACTAAATTGGCCAAGGTTAAACTGCTATTTTTAATATCACTCAAGAACAAATGACTTCCGCTGTATGTCACCCAGTTTCTATATTCAAATCTATAATAAATAACCTATTTTTACCTCCGCCCACCAACGGTGGAAGGAAGTTATGTTTTCACCTATGGCTGTCCGTTTGTTTGTTAGCAGGATGTCTTAAAAGGTTGTGGACGGATTTGTGCCAAAGTTGCTGGGTGGATAGCTTATGGACCAAGGACCAATTGATTCGATTTTGGTGAAGATCAAAATCTGATTCTGGATCGTGGAATATTTTTTAATGTTTCTTTACCATTGAGTGATGGGGCCAAAAAGACAGAATACAGTACTTTATTTTATATTTTTTGGACTGGACCGATCAAAATTCCCAGATATTGCTAATGATTTCTACAATGTTTTGTGACTATGGTGTGAAGCGGTGGAAGAGAAGGTAGGAAAACATGACAGACACTGTAGTTTCATTACTGCAGGCAATTAAGCCGTTAGTATAGTTATACCAACCAATTTTATAGCTATACCAATCCATTTTAAATAAATTTTCCTTTTAATGTGGATTCTGTAACCATTGAGTTATATTTAATGCGTGTTCATAATCACCACATTGCAGTGCTCCATTTCAAATCAAATACTGTACATTGGAATTCGATTCCAATGTTGAATTCGATTCCATTGGAATTCGATTCAAATCCTCTTCAAATTGAATACATTGGAAGGTGGCTACCTAACCTCTCTTTCCCACCTTTACTCCTCATTCCCCCCACACTTTTTCAAATCGGACTTAAATTCTCAATGAGAACCCTAAACACCAATAATTATATAAAGAGAACTAGCAGGGCACTTGGTAGAGTGCATACCTCCGCCACGTAATGCCTGATCCAGGAGAACATATCGGGCCCAATACATCCCTGAACTATCATGCTGTACAGTACTATATCGTTTTTGGCCCCATCTCTCAATGGTGAAGAATCACTGAAAAATTCTAGTGTCGGATTCGGATCCAGATCCAGATCTTCACCAAAATCTAATCTAGTTTGTCCTTGTCACACACCCAACCTGTCCACAACTTTTGAGATATCTGCACACAAACAGACAAACAAAAACAGAAGGGTGAAAAACATAACCTCCTTCTCCTTCGGTGGTGGGAGGGAAAGAGTGGCGAATATTACGACCTGATCGCCAAAGTTTTGTGAGCATCAATGTTCTACTGGACGCCGAGGCCCCGAGAGCAATGATTCCCAACCAGTGAGACATGGAAATTTCCAATTGAGCATTGGAGGTTCGTGATACATAACTTCGAACTTCCACCCATGTTTAATGTCGTGAGCATTGCCTCTGCACTTGCCCAATTCCAAATTTCGCCATCCGCAGAAGGACTGCAACAGTGACAAAGACGACCTATCAATGATTGCTACCCTGCAGCCCTGCGAAGACATATAAACTGTTGTCATATGAAAGATAATAATAGAAAAACACTTGTTGCTTGCATTATGGAAAGAAGAAGAAGAAGAAGAAGAAGAAGAAGAAGAAGAAGAAGAAAACCATTCTCTGTCATGTGTCACACACAGGTGAACAAACCGGACAAGGCAAACACATTATCTCCTCTCTGAAGATCATTATTTGCAGATCTGATTGTAACATTGTAATTATTCTGAGACCCGCTCAGTTTGAAGAAGCTTCCTTAGGCCACAAAAGTAATTTGCAACTACATGATGACACATTTACCTGGCATGTGATGCATGTATAAGGAGCTCCTCCATGAGCATTACTGTAAATCCCCTTTTTCCCAATAAAATGAGGGCAAAGTTGGGTCTGCGTCTTATGTCTGCGCACGTCCTTTGCAAATGAGCATATACATGGACATCGCACCTTGTACATGGGGATTTACGGTACACAGCATTGAATCAAATGTAACTAGTGAGCGCATCGCAAATCCCCACACTTTCCACCGAAAGCATGGTTGAAAGACGGCAAAAAACTTCCACCAGGAATGACCCAATATCAAATTTTGAGTCCCCCCCCTCCACCCCCGTTTTGACCCCTGGAACCCAGTCACCACCCCCTGGAGCATGAACCGGGGGTCAAATCCAAAAACGAATAAATAAATAAACAAATTGCGACATATTTCATGTGTCCCCCAATGTTGATTGCATATAAAAAGTTTCACCAAAAAAAAAAAGTAAAAATGTGCCCATAATTGCATTTTTTTTTGCATTTCACCTTTTGACCCCACCCCCAGGAACGGGGCCAAAAAATGACTGCTCTTGCACCTTTATGCCATGTGATGATCATCACTACCAAGCTTGGTGGATTTCTGCACAACCACTTAAGGGGAGATAGCGTGATGGACAGACGGACAGACGGTGCAGATTACAACACCCCCCCCCCCCATTTTTCAAAAAGCGTGGGGATAAAAATATCAAAGTAATAAACTGTCGCATCATAGCCCCACCTGTTCAGGCATCTTTTTCTGTGTGACCTCACCACGAACTGTGTTGTCCCACAGGGCGCTCCATGCGAGCTGGGCATCAAATCCACGGTGAGTAATCTGCTCTGCATCCTCTACGTCTGCAAAGAAAGGGGAAATGGAATTGGGAGGGAGGGGATGAGCGGGAGAGCGGGGGAGGGGGAGGAGGGGGGAGCGTGGGTTGGTTTGGTTCGACATGTCAATAAACTGTCAAAGATGAAACACAGAGGAAGATGTGTAAACATTAGCTCATCATCTGTCTATCTATATTTAAAAAAGCAAGTTGCAAGATTGTGTCTGAACGGGGTAAACGTCGTAAACGAAACACGTATATTGCTAAATGACACCTCATTTAAAAGATTTTGGCTCCACACAGTGCATGCGGTGGTCAACAAATATCGATATTCAAGCAATCTTGAGTTATGTGCATTTTTGTTGCACACACTGGTGGTGTATAGGCTCAGTCGTTGGTTCACACACCTACCCGAAGTTAAAATATACATACATATAGACTATAGAGGGTGGCCATAAAGTCTGGAAACATAAGCGAATATACATTGTAAATGGATTATTGACATTACATTACAATACATGACATGTTCAATGTGTTGTCCCTATTGAGAAATGTACAGTTCAATGCGCTGTACAAAATTGCAATGAACGCGGCGCATTAATGCAACATTTCCATCAATCCTTGCACATGCATCATGGATGCATCATGGATTATAACAAGATCTGAAGGGTCCTCATCAAACAGATCTGTCCAATTGTTCTCAAGTAGATCAACCAACGAGGCAACATCAGACTCGTCTCTCTTGATGCATGTCCTTTGAGGGTGTGGGCATAGATTTGATCTCGCATTTGTCGCAGTGCTTCTGTTCGATGTTCAGCTGTAAGACAGTAACGGCACACTGTACCATGTTTAAGACTAAATCCACGCGTTCCGCAAGTAATTTGAGTGTCTTTGTTAAGCTTCTTCAGTCGCTTCGTCCACAGCGATTTGAGCAAAAGGATTTCCATGTCTGAGCTGAACATAGAACCCTCCGTTTTGAAGATGGTCATGCAACTCTGGACATGTCTTCTTCAGTTTTGTCATGTGGGCAGAGTAAATAGGAAGATATCTTGTGTAGTTAGTTTTGTCCATTGCAAAGCAACAAGGTATCATCTCTACAATGCAGGAAAGATAAACAAGTTGAGAATTTTCTTACAGGATTTGTTGTTTAAGGCACTATCATGTGTTGCGTGACAAGTGTTGTGAAGTTAAAGGACAGCACAATTGTCATTCAACTTGGAAAGAACTTCATTGTGGTTGGTCTCAAGCCAATTTGCAAAGCCTGCCCACGCTAACCTCATCAAGGCTTCATACATCGCTTGAAATTATTTATGGAAACAGACAGAACGGTTATACTGTTTTCCTTCCAGGACCTTGTTTATTGACTGTTCGGAAATGACACCAGACTCAACTGCTAAATTGCGACGTTCTGCATCTACAAACATTTTACCTATCGTTGACAGTAGGTTGCACGTTGTGTGAAAGTTACCCATCATGAGTGTAATGCTTCCAAACTTGGTTAGGACATTCCATGCTATTTCTGTGGCCTTTGCAAAGAAATCCTGGTCAAAGACAACAGTAATTTTGTTAAGGGTTAGTGAAGATTTAATGGCAACAGTCTGACATAAAATTTCATGTCCAGTTGATATTTCTGTTGCAGGAGCGTTGAATGTTGCTAAGTAGCTAACCAAATCACTTGATACTTGAATGTGGTCTCTTGTTAGAATGTTAAAGCCTGTCCAGTAACTGATTTCTTGATTCACTGTTATGCATACACACCAATACCCACGGTACGTTTCGATGACGTGCACTCGAAGATGCAGTCGCCAATGTCGTGGGAAGGTCGACTGGTACGATGATGGATTATTGACATTACATTACAATGTTCCTTTTGCAGCTGGTGTGTGTTGTAAGTTGCTGATCAGTTGGCTGGATTGTTCGTTGCTCGTTTCTCTTCATTACAGTTGCTGTTGATTTTGGTGGTGCACATCAGAGATGTGGGCTGAACAATTAAGCCGTTAATGCGATGTGAAGTTCCAGCTCCAATAAGTACTCCATCTCGGCTATCAATATTGTCAAATGCAAGTGCAGTTGGAACTGAGGAGTATATGTTTGAAGGAAGAGGAATGTCATCACTGTTGATGTTACTAAAGGCGCTGTCACACCTTGACGATTTAGCCAGCAATGGCAACGTATAAAAATGTAGAAAACGTGGCTTACGCTGAAATTTTGATGTTTTTTTTAAGTTTTTGGTCGTATTCATAACGTGTTGGTCGTATGCATAACATATTAGTAACGGGCACAGAACGTTTCGTTGGCTTATAGATAACTTATACCAACGAATGCTTAGCCGTTGTCGGCGTTCACAACCTATGCCCAACGATAGTTTAACTATAGCATAGCGCGCTGCACGTATCGCCGCGAACTCGTGGCGTAGCCTGTTAAAACCTGCCCACGCCGATTTAAATCATAACCGCCTGAAAAATTGAAAGTGTCAACCACGCAGTCACACCTTGACGATTTAGCCAGCTATGCCGACCTATGAAAAATTGCCGAACCAAGCTGGCACACGTCGAATACGTTATGGTAAGTTGTGTATACGGTAAGAGCACGCTGAAAAACGATGAAGTATGCTGTCATATTTGTGGTACGTCTCGTACGTCGTGAAATTTCAAGCATGCTGAAAATTTTACGACGTACTCGCCGTATGGCTCACACGTCGCTACGGCTGGAAATAAGTTGTAGGCACGATATGCGATCGTTGACACACGTCGACACAAGTTCCTTGTAAGTTCCTCATAAGTCGAAACACGTCGAGGTAATGTTTAGCATACCCGAACTTATTTTCTCCGTCAAGCACATTTCTTTTTTTCTCCTTGGCTCCGGAAAAGCACCGACGAAATATCTGAAGTTGTGGTTTTTTGTGTTTTTTAGTCTGTCACGAATTTAAAATATATTCGACATTTGCTTTTAAGTTTCGACATCGACGTGACAATATCCCCAAACAGAAAATATTCACAGAGAGGAACTAAGAATAACACATGAGCAAACTGAAGAGGCAATCGACGTGATGTAACGGCACTGCCGAAATATCGGAAGTTATTGTGTTGTTTTTTTTTTTTAAACGCTGCCAATACCCATTATACGGAAGCTGTAAATTAGAAACACTTCAGTAAGTTCTGTGGTCTACGGAAGACGTTCAATCAAATAACGTCTACATACGTCAATATGCGTTGGAGGTACGTTACACATAGGTTCAAAGCACGTTACTCATAGATAGAATAAGTTTGGTACGCTAAGCATTACCTCGACGTGTTTCGACTTATGAGTAACTTACAAGGAACTTGTGTCGACGTGCGCGTCAACATCGCTTAACGTGCCTCGACGTGTGTGCAACGATCGTGTAACGTTGCCTACAACACATTACTCATAGGTTTAGGAAATAATTCGGGTACCTAATCATTACCTCGACGTGTTTCAACTTATGAGTAACTTACAAGTAACTGTGTCGACAGTGTGTCAACGATCGCATAACGTGCCTACAACTTATGGCCAGCGTAGAGGAACGTGTGAGTCATACGCTGGGCATACGTCGTAAAATTTCAAGCATCTAAAATTAGGACAACCGCAAAGTACAACGATGAAAGCCAGCTACTACGACGTATGGCATGTTTCAGCATCTCTTAACGTATACAAAACTTACCATAACGTATTCGACATGTGCCAGCGTTTAGACAAATTTTCATAAGTCGGCATACACTGGCTAAATCGTCAAGGTTGACAGCGCCTTAAGCTTTGCAATAACAAAGTACTGTTGTCATCTCTTTCAGTTTGAATATGAACTTGAGTGTGTGTCCCAGTCGATTCAATATTTTGATGAGTTCAACATTTCCAGTTAGTGTCTTGATGGCCCAAGGAAGTAGTATGTGCTTCAGAGTTATGACTTGACCTCCAGTCACAGCGTTGATCAAATCCTGAGCAATGGACCAGGACGATCTGCTAATACGAGTTGAACATTTTTCCTTACCACCTAGTAAGACTGTCAAAAATCGAATGAGGATTTCAAGTAATGAGGTATACATTTAGGTTTAGATCTTGAGGATGTCGTGGCCAGGAATATGCACGAATTAAACGTTTAATTTGGTCATGCCAATTTAAACAAGCCAACCTAATTAACTCTGCTAGTGATGGTTTGATGGTCTTCAGATGCGTTGAGTTTTTTTTCTTCAAAAGTATATTTTCGTTTGCGACCGATTCAATTGGCAGGTTATCCGGTCTGACGCGCACTCGGCGATCCACTATGAAGAAGTGAAGAGTGTCTCCAAATTCGGATTCAAGGTTTCGACACAAATGATTTTTGGATGCATCGTTGACCTCACGTATTCTGTTTGAATTCAGAATTTTTATTATTCGCTCAGTGAATTCCTGAAAAGGAATGATCCGAGGGTCGAAAAAAAACAAGTTCACAACAGATCTTGTCATATAGCATATTGAGTGGAGCTTTTTGCTCTTTTGCATACGGATCTTCTACTTCATCACACTTTGAAGAAGATATCTCAATCACTTATCATGGTAATGTGCTTCGGCTGTGACAATATCTCTTGAAGTCAGACACCCAAGTCTCTCATCTAAGCATTCAAATGCATTGGTGCGAACTGTATGGTCAGCCGAATTCCACTGCTGGTTTCAAAGCTTCACGACTACTCGTTCCTTTGAAAAACTGTAACTTTCTGACAGAAAATACATATTTTGGCATACACTATGGACTGTGCAGAATCCCTTTCTATATGAGATATTGTAGACAGGTCGACATTGTGGTGAGTTTCTGAACTTTGTTCGTTTAGAAGCTTGACCAATTCTATTTTTCTTTTTTTAATGAGTGAAATCTGATCTCCACTTTCTGCGATACTGTAGTTTCGAAAAATCAGTTGGAATGTTCTCACGTGAAAGTTTGTTAATTGGTTCACATTTTCTAATTACAGCAGCAAGGAGTGTTTTTCACGAATGATTATCTTGAGTAGTAGTCTAAATATTGCATTAAGAGGTGACCAAGTATTGCATATAATGCACACTTGAACTTCTATCTTCCGTCTTTTTGGTTTCACATCACTGTCAGACATCATCATCACTTGATTTTTTTAGTGATTGGGGGGGGGGGGGGGGGAGGGATTGTTGCTGCTAGCTCCTATGCTGCCGCTTCATGGTTAGACGGCAAGCACCATGTATCTGAAACAATAGAAAAGAAGCTGCTGAATTATTTATGTTTATACAGTTTTATACATGTCTCATGTTCAAGATGGTCAAATAATCTCTTAATTTATGCACAGTCGTTCTAAACAACTTTTAACACATAATAAATAAGTATAGCAATCAAAGATTTCGAGTTATTGCTCAAAATCAGGTATATGCAAAATTTTCCGAACTTTGGCAGCTATCTTAAATAGTCTCAAAATGGCACATAATAAGTCATTTTAGAACATGGTTAAATTATGTTTTACAGTTTATAGATAAGGCAAAGTGAAAACATAGGTGCGACCACTCCGTTGAGCTATTCAAGATTATGACCTCTACAAATATAAATGTAAAAATAAAATAAAATAAAAAATAAGTGTTTTTACTTTATTATTCCCAATACTGTCAAACCCCGCAATTCGCAGGGGATATGTTCCTGAAAAATGCAGCGAATGTTGGGGCATTGTTTTTACCCTCGCCAAAGGATTCGGAGGGGTATTGCATTTGGGCCCATTTGTTTGTCTGTTTGTCCGCACAGAACTTTCGTGTTTTTCTCCGCAACCGCTTGTCGGATTGAGACAAAATTTTCACCATTGCTGAGACTACTCATGTAGAATGTTTTAATGATAATTATGATGTCATAGGTCACGTGGTGTAAACGGAAAAAACTTTAGACTTCCATCTCTGAAACCGCAACAAGGAAAAAATTGAAACTTGGCAAATAGCAAGTACACATCATGGGGAATGAATGCGATTTTTTTTTAATGACATCATAGGTGCCCTCGTTATGACATCATAATTGCATATGTAGAACACCACATCCGATCAGTATGAAAATTTTTGAGGGTCATCTAGGGATAAAATGGTCCACAGAAAAAAAATTCATGACATCATTAGTCACATGATTCGGCAGCCAGATTGCTGTTTTTTTTTTTTACCTTTAAAAACCTTCTTTTCTGAAGTGGCTGAACAAATTGAGGTGAAACATTACACGTATGACTGCCTGAGGAACAAAAGGAACAAAACGAGGTTCACAAATATGATGTTATAGGTCACACGGTTTGGCAGCCGTATTGGATTTACCCTAAAACCTATAAAAAAATCTTCTCCTCCAGAATGGCTGGACAGATCGAGGGAAAACTTCACCCAAATGCTCCCCAAGCCTTGGGGATACCAGGGTATTCACAAATAATTGATAAGTTACATGGTCTGGCAGCCACATTCAATTGAGCGAAATCTTAAAAAAATTATTTCTCTTGAACCGCTTCATCAATCGATGTGAAACCTCACAATTATGATGTCGTAGTGATGGGGAATATATGTTTTAAATTTCAACCTGATAGGGTGCAGAGTCTGGCAGCCAGAATTACTTAATTTTTTGA
>CM068966.1:78629717-78643155 GCA_035128595.1 Eptatretus atami | reverse complement strand
GATACGGGAAGCCAGCGGCATACACAATGACCATGTTTCCAAAAGACTGATGCTTGTTGAAGGAGATGGGTTTTGTTATCATGTGACTAATGAATGTTACACGAAGTACACTATGAAGACAGTTCTTGACAGAATAACTAAGTAGAATCTAGTTCAAGGCCAAGACTCATCTTTTTCTCAGCAGAACAAAACTGAAGGTAGAAGCTTCTCGCCCAGCAGTTCGCCACCGACCTAATGCAGATAACTAACAGCAACAGGATGCGAGTTGTGAACTGCATTATCTGTGATAACAAATCCCTCAAACAACTGTACACAAATATCGTATAAGTGGGAATCCAACCGTGCTATGTCTTTTCTTGCTGCAACTAACTTCCAAGATGCCGTCTTCGACCGAACTTGTGATCTTCAAGATCACATTCTGTGTTTGGAGCAAGATCTGTATTTACACAATGGTGCATGACTAAAGTACATGTATAAGTATGAGTTACGAATCTAAGGACTTGGTGCCAAAATGTGTAACAACAGCTTGTATGGAATCAGATTGTGGTGCCAGAGTTGGAGCACAGGCCTGAAAATGGCAAGTATGAGCTTAGTGCTATCCGAAACTACTTGAATAGTATTGATGATCAATGTAACTTCCGCAATAGAGATGTGAAAGTTTTCTTGATTCATCAATTTGGAAATGGTATTGATTTCACATATCCTGATGCTTTGTACAAATCAATGATGGTGTTCAGTGTGTCAAAAAATGTAGCAAATGTGTTAGCTGAGAGTATTCGCTCAGTTGATCCTGTGCAAGTATGTGCTAGTATGATTAGGATGTCTCTTGATAATTATGATTTTGGTCTTGAAGATAGAGTTTGTGATGCTCAAGATCTAAAACTTGCACGTAATGATATGAATATCCCTGATACTAGACTTAGGTTTTTTGGGTTTGTGTTAAATTTTAATCCTGAAACCTACCAACAAGCAGCAGAAGCAGTAATGACAGAGGAGACACTTGCTGCTGAAAGTGAAGATTATGAAGATGATATTGACCACAGAGATGGAAATCTCTCTGCACAACGCTGCAGAAAGATACAATCTCTCTTTCAAATCCTGTACTATGTGCACCATTGTGGGAGAAAGAGAACACCCATGCATATTATGAATGCAGAATCTGTTCATGCTCTTGGACGTGGAGGCAAGCTTGTGACCACAATCTTAAACCATGAAGGACTTGCACTCAGCTATACAGAGCTGCGAAGGTATCAATGTGACCTTGCATCTTTCACAGCACAGCATAACCAAAATTGTGTTGCACTACCAAGCCACTTTGACCCTGGACAATTCACTTCTGGTGCAATTGACAACTGGGACCACGAGGGTGCAAACGTCTCCGAGCATGATACAGTGACAGTTCTTTACCAGGATAAACCCCTTTCATCACTCTTTAAACCTAAGATATCTGACACACAAGTCACACATGGGCCTCAAGCATTCAAGGATATCCTACCCTGTCAAATACTGTCAGATTTCCACAAACCAGCACGTCACCCTGACATCCCTGCATCATACAAAGTAAATGATCACCTCTGCAACTCTGTAGACATCACTGAAGCAAAACTGAAAGATACAGCTTGGTCCCTTGCCTACCTCGATATTGCCCCAAATCAAGTCTCAATCAATCCACAGTTAAAAATTATGCCTTCTTGGAGTGCAAGTAACTCTATTTGGACAAGAGAGAACATTCCAGTGAAAATTATTGCATTCCTGCCTGTTCTGCCACATCCAGTCACTCAATATGCGACTGTATATTCTGCAATGAGGAATTTTATGTCACTTAATTCACAGCTGCTTCAAAGAGAAATTCCTATGTATTGTGATGAGGGTGTATACTGCATTGCAAAGGAAATTCAAATGATGCGACCTAAGGAATTTAACAACCTAGTCCTAGTTATGGGAACATTTCACTTGGTGAAAATTGTTTTGAAGTGCATTGGAAAAGCCCTAGGTGGAAGTGGAGCTGACATCACTTGGTTGCAGGCTTGTGTCTTTGGTCCAACTGTCATCCAGAACTCAGTTCTTAATGGAGGCCATCACACCCGCTCTCTTATAGGTATGCAATTTCTTGCTGAAGCATTCAGGCGCCTTCTGTACAAAGAATTCTTTGCTGAGAAATGTATTGAGCCATATACACCAGAGCTGGCTATTCTGTCGCATCTCAAGTCAAGTATTATGAAGAAAAACATCAATGACAGTCAGAAATGTATGGCAGAGTTTGCCACTGCATCGAAAAAACTGATTAGAGATCTAAATTGCTTCATCAAAACCCACTCTGCTGTAAATGAGAACTTCCTATTCTGGACTCAATTCCTCTGCATAGTGGATGTTGTGCAAGATCTGTTGAGAGATGATCGTGAAGGGATATGGGAGCTCCATCTTGATGCTGTTCAAAGATCTCTTTATCTGTTTGCAGCTTTTGATTCCACCAACTACCTGCGCTGGTGTTCTCTCTACCTGGAAGACATGAAACGACTCACAAACTGCACCATCAGTCTATGAGAACTTCTCAAATGGGAACTTTTCTATCAAGGACAAAGCTGGTCGCTTCACTGCTGTAAGTGGTGACCAGAAACTAGAGCAGAGTATCAACCTCTCATCTAAATGCAGTGATGGAGTCATTGGACATGCCAAGCAGAAGCAGTATGTGGCTCAGTGGGACCTGATTTACCATGAATGATGGCAGTAAAGAATCTACATCGAAAATATGCTGGCTTGATGGAGAACACACATGAATCATACAACCACATGAGTCATCCCAAGTTACGACAATGCACAAAGAAGCCCATATCCAGGCAATGATAAAATTATCGAGGAAAAGGGATCTCCACTATCTTTGAAGGCTTCTCCAACACTTCAAAATTTTGTGACAAAGGAGATCATGTCACAAGACATCTGAAATGACATGCTGAATGCCTTAACACAAGGAGAGGAAAAGTACATGAAATTTCGACTTAAACGTTTTGTCCAGAAAAGTACAAGGCTCAGTGAATGTATTCACCAACAAATCTCAAAACAATGCAATCTATTAAAACAAACCTCAGAAGACTATCAAGAAGGCAGTGAAAGAATTGAATATTGTGGAGAAAACAATTGAAATTGCCCGTGATCGGGGACTGACCACAAATGACCTTTTGAAATTGATGTTGCTCCTTCCCTCTTCTCTTCAACAATGATGATGATGACCAGCCCAGCAAAGAGCCAACTACTAAAAGAGCTGGAAACTCATCTGAAACCTGAGGATTATGCATACAGACATGGGAGGAACTCTTCGTTCATAATTGACATCATGCCAATGTTCGCAAAGTTTGTGTTACTGGCCTCTCCAATTTCCAGGACCTTGTCTCAGTTTTTGTTTCCCTTTGTGAGGTATACCATCAGTATGGACGTTGTGACTATGGTTTGACATGTACTCTGAAGATCCCTCAGTGAAGGACAGTGAGAGAATGAAGGCATGTGATACTCTTCCAATTGAGCACAGTTCTATTGAACCAGGAACACCTCTACCAAAAAAGATGGAAACTTTCTGGCCCTCAAACATCAACAAGCTTCTTTTGGAGAAGTGCATCTATTGTCATCTTCGAGGAAATGCTCCTGAAACTCTCAATACCCACTGTGGTTAGCCAGGTAACCAAAGAAGATGATAATTGGCAGTGTGTCATGGCTCACAAAGGTGAAGAAAATGTGATGTTTTGTATACCTTGTCGAGGCTCGTATGAGACCTAACACACAACGCACAGCAAGGGGGCATGAGACAAGAGGGGCGGGAGTGGAGGGACAAAACAGTGGGGAACAGACACATTAGGAGATCTGTGGAAGGAGATGGATGGGGATGGATGGGGAACATGGGAAGAGAAGATGGACATTACAGGGACTTTCAGGAAGGAAAGCAGGGGAATTGAAGGAAGTGGGCTTGGGTGGATTATCGGGGGTAGAAAAGATCGAGGTTTTGATGGGGGATGATAGAGGGTGGTGTGAACAGCTGTTTGAAAGCCTGGAGGGAAGAATGGGAAAGAATAGAGTGAGGGAGTTTATTCCAAAGGCGGGAAAAAAGAGGAATGAAAGAGTGAAGGTGAGCAGTGATTCGTGATTTTGGTAGTTTTACCAGAAAGGGGTTGTTGGCGGACCTTGAGCGCCCTGTGGAAATTGGTGGGGACAAATCGCAGAGAGACAGGGGGGGGCAAGGCTGGAGAGGAGTCGTAG
This sequence comes from Eptatretus atami, assembly GCA_035128595.1. NCBI lineage: Eukaryota > Metazoa > Chordata > Myxini > Myxiniformes > Myxinidae > Eptatretus > Eptatretus atami. Next base: position 78,638,910 of record CM068966.1, on the reverse strand, counting down.
AAGACAGAAAACCACCGACCAACCTGCGGTGATTGAGTGAGAGGCCAAGACTCAGCTTCATTGCGGGAGATGCCGTTGATCCTAAATGCCCTGGTTTCGACAGCGTGAAGCCGGAAAGGTGGGAGGCAGGAGCACCAGCCCAGAGGGAGAGCAGTACTCCATCAGGCTATGGACAAAGCTTTGTAAGTGGTCAGGAGCTCAAGAGGGCGAGGAAGGACTTTGCACAACGGAGGATTCCCAGTCGGCGACTGGCTTTTGAGGCGAGGTTGGAAATGTGACTTTCCTAGGAAAGGTCATGGCAGACAGTGGAGACCCAGAAGCTTGAAAGAAAAGACTTCTTCCAGAGGATTGTTGAGAAAGTGAATGGGGGGTTTTCTAAACGGTCCTTTCAAAGAGACATAGTGAGAGTGTGAGATTTGTCTGGATTGAAAGACATGTTCCACGTGTTGGACCAGTTTGTGATTTTATCCAGATCTACAGTGAGCGAAGAAGCTGCTGCTTGCCGGTCTGAGGGATGACAGATGGTACGCAGAGGGTGGAGTCATCAGCAAAGAGATATAGAGGATTTTCCAGAGAGTCGGAGAGATCATTGATGAAAACCAGAAAAAGAACAGGGCCCAGAACGCTACCTTGAGGAACTCCAGCCTGGACAGGAAAGGGGATGAAAGAACTCCATTTAGGGCACACGTTGACTGCGACAGGAGAGGAAGTCTGCAAGCCATGATGAGATGGCCTTGGATACCATGGGAAGAGAGTTTGGTGAGTAGGCAGGGTGCCAGACTGTGTCAAAAGCACGTGATATGTCAAGGATACGGCTCGGATTTCCTGTCTGGCATTGAGGACCTCCATCCATTGATGGGGAGAGCAGAAGCAGCATATCCAGGGTAGAGTGACCTGGTCTGAAACCAAATATGATGGAAATCAAGCCATTGGAGAAGAGAAGGATTTCATGTCTGAAGCGATGATGGATTCCATAACCTTGCTGATGATTGGGAGAAGGCTGATTGGTCTGTAGTTGCAGGGATCTGTTTTTGCACCTTTTTTATGCAGGGCAGTGATGTTAGCAGATTTCCAAGCAGATGGCAGATGACCTTGAGCAAATGAGAGGGTGAATAGAACAGAGAGAGGGTGAGCAAGAGCAGAAGAGCAGGCTTTGAGGACACGTGGGCTGATGCTGTCTGGACCGGTTGCAGAGTCTGAGTCGAGTTTGACAGCAAGCTCTCCACCTTGTAGGAGAAAAGGACACAGAGTCCAGGGACAGTTGGGTGCGACTGGGTAAGGTGGTAGAGAAAGTGATGGTTAGGACACAAGATTTAGCTGCAAACACCGAGTTTAGGCATTCAGCTTTATCATGTGCGGTATCAGCAGTGCAGCCATTTGAGGTAAGGAGGGGATGGAGGGGAACATACACCAGAAACAGATTTATTAAACCCACCAGGATTTTGAGGAGGGAGAGAGGTTTGAGAGTTCAGACTTGAGATGAGAAAGAAGTTGTTTTCTGGCTCTCCTGAGGGTAGATACACACTTGTTCCGAGCTTTGTGGAAGGAACTGAGATTGCCCTCAGTTGGGTTTGCTTTCCATGAGGCAAAGGCAAGTTGTTTCAGGACAACTGCGTCGCCACAAGCTTCAGTAAACCAAGGGCGGGAGGAAGGGTAGGACAACTGAACACGAGAGGGGATAAATATGTGCATGAGGGAGAGCAAGTTTCTTTGAAAGAATTCCAGGATGAGTTGATATTGGAGAAAGTAGCGATAGGAGACCAGTCTAAGTTTGATGGCTGCTTGGAGACCCTGCCAGTCGGCTTGAGTGAAATGCCAGACTCGACGGCGGTGAGGTGGTTCTCTGATTACAGCCAGAGAGATGTCCACTTTGACAAGGACGTGGTCAGAAGAACCGATTGAGCGGAAGAAGAGCAGCAGATATTGTCAGGGAAATTTGTCAAAATCAGATCCAGAAGAGATGGAGTACCATTGGTTGAGATCCGGGTCGGAAGTTGACCGATTGAGTCAGTCCCAATGAGTCGCAGAAAGATTTTGCTGAGTGCCATGACAGGTGAGAGAGGTACCCACACCTAGCCAACTGGCGTGATGACAATTGAAGTCACCACATAAGAGGAAGAGAGAGTTTGGATGAGAAGATAGAAGATGGTCCATGTTTTCAGATAGTGAGGTGTAGATGGAGTCATCACTGTTAGGTGGACGGTACAGTACACATATAAACATGAGGTGGGAGTGGAGGGGAAGCCGTAGCCAGAGGTATTCCTGGGGGTGTGGGGAGTGAGAGTAGTGCATGGAGAGTGAGGAATAGAGTCTTTGATGAAGAGAGCAACACCTCCACCAGACGAGGCTCAGGTCTGTCATACCGGAGGAGGGAGTAACCAGGGAGAGATACTTGGGAGTCAGACACGTCTTGGGAGAGGAAAGTTTCTGTTAGGCAGATTATGTCTGGTTTGTCAGTGGCAGCCTGTATGGAAAGATCTGAAAGGTTTGAGCGAAGCCCCGGATATTTGAGGTCCACATTTTAATGAAAAGTAGGGGAGGAGGCTTTGGGTGCAGGTGGTGGGGGGGGAGGGGGAGGGTAGGAACAAGGGATGAGGGGGGAGGTAAGGAGGGTTGTTGAAAGAGTGTGGGGGATTGCAGAATAGCTAGGGAGGGGGCCGAATGAGGAGAGAGAAAAGGCTCTGTGGTGCTGGGGAGAGGGGGACAGAGAAGGGAAGAAGGCAGTTAGGATTTGAGGAGGTGGAATGAAGAGATGGAGGTGAGAGGGCAGTGGAGGAGGCAGCTTGTGGATGAGAGGGGGGCAACTTTGAGAAGGATGAGTGAGGGGATGAAAGGTGGGAGAAAGGTGAGGGGGAATTTTGAGAGAGGTGAGAGGGAGGCTTGGAGGGAGAGAGTGGGATGGTTGCTTTGAGAGTGAGAGTGAGGGGTGAGTTGGCATTGAAGTTGGAAAAAAAGAATGGTTGATGGAAAGCGAACATCCATAGCAAACTGTGGTTTTTAAAAGTTTTAGGTCAGAGATGCGATTGAACACAATGCCATCTTCAATCTTCAATGGCCCATCTTCAATCATCTTAGAAGAAGATGACTTCCGATACCTCTTCATGTCTTGGACTCACTAAAGCAGGACACAAAGTATGTGTTGTCATCTCAAATGACACTGATGTCATTGTTGCCCTGCTCTACCACATACCAGTCTTCCAGAAGCACAACCTTGAGCAGCTGTGGGTGCGAGCTGGATGGGTGACACCACTCGGTATGTGCCTCTTCATACCTTGTTCCAGCGTGTGGGTCATCAGCTCTGTGACGTACTACCAGCTGTGCATAGCCTTACAGGGTGTGACATCACAAGTAGAATTGATCAAAGAAGGCAGCTTTGCAGGTAGAGCCAGAAAAGTTTCTCAAACACTTTGGAGATCACCAACCCTCTCTCCATCATTAATCACAATGCTGAGCATTACTTGGTGAAGGTGCTGAAAAGTGGAAGTGATGTTACAAATTTCGACGATCTCCGAGCAGAGATGTTCCATTTCAACAAAAGTAGTTCTCTTCATAACCTGCCTCCAACCAGCCAGGACTTCTACCTCATATCCTACGTGGATTATTTAATGCTTACACTACCATCATACCTTGGACAGCCATACTGATCCTGAAACTGTTGAGTCACTGAAGCCAGAGATTGTGGCTATGAGTATGAGCAGGGTCAGCAAATACCTGCAACATTGTGGAAAATCCTTCCTACCCATTGGTCTGTATTCTGTATCTTGTGATAAGTGTGCTGGGTCAACTTGCTCTTGCAGGATGGCTGGGGTCAGATGTTGCAGATTCTGTCGGTGCAAAAAAACATCACCCTACTGCAAAAATCCAATTGCTTAATGCGATTCTCGGGAATTCTGCAACTTTATGTGGAGATGACTGTTTGAGCTTTGCATTATATTCTTACAGTTGATTTATGTGTATCATGTCGTGTATGTAGCAATATTAGTTCTAGCAGTATGTAGCGTAGGTAGTGTAGTACTTAGAACATGTTATAAATCTTGAATGTTGGATGAGTGATAATTCAAGAAAATGTATTAACAACACATTAGAACATTTTACCTGGACTTTATGAGCTAGTTTGTAGTAATGTACATGTAACTAGTATTAGAATGCAGTGTGTTTACTGTAGTTTTCTAGAAAACTATCCAGTACATGTATGTATGTAGTAAATTATGTAGTGTGTGTAATAATATTAGTACTAGCGGTATGTAGCATATGTAATGTAGCATTAGAACAAGTTATCTTGAATGCTGGATGAGTGATAATTCAAGAAATATATCAACAACAACTCAGGAACATATGAGCTATTTGGCAGCAATGTGTATGTAACTAATAGTATTGATGTATGTGCACCACTGTACTAATGGTTGTGCATAAACCAGAACTTATTTCAATGTGTAAACATTAAAATTCTTAAATTAATATTGCTTTGACTTGTTTTAATAGATAGGCTAGAGGGAGTGGGAAGGATATTCATCTTGAATATTGTTCTGCATTCCAAATTTTCAATATTTTGGCAGCAATTGTGGAATTATTAATAAGTAGATAAACTCCAAAACTACAAAAATTTTATCAATGATTCCTTGGGTCAATAACCTATATTTAGTACAAAAAAATCAACTTCCCATGCCATTTAGTTGAGGAGATATCATCATTTGATGAAATGCCGTAAAAGTGGCCATTTGGGGGTAGGGGTACTTTGGTTTACAATGAGCTATATGGTCATCACACATAGCCCCATTGTGATAATATGAAAATTGAATTGCTCAGAGACTTAATAATGAAACGTTTGGAAAATTTTTTATAGCTCTACTTACAATATTAAGTCATTCAGAGACCATCAAACTTTGAGCTACTTTCAAGTTGAAAGCTATTTTTGACTAAAATTACATAAAATATGGTCATTTTCTACTGTGAACCAAGTTTATGAAAGAATAAATCATGCTAAAATGTGTTAAGCAATGCATAAGTAAATGAAGTAAATCAAAAATAATTTATGGATGTTTACTAATGATTATTCCATCTAAACCCAATATGGGCATTTTTGGTTCAATATGGTTTGCTGGTGGCCAACTGCGAATCCAAGATGGACCCTACAGAAAAATGTACTTGATCTGGAGGTGTTACCCAAACTTTTTTGAAGGTCTTGGCATATAGAACAAAAAAATAGGTGACGCTCTAAAAGAGTCATGTACACAAACATCCAGAGCCTATACTACCTTGCTTAGCCTTTCATGGTTGCTTTATGCAGCTTCTTCAGCTGGAAGAGCATGGGAGGTGTGTGTGTGTGTGTGTGTGTGCGTGCGTGCATGCGTGTGTATACTGCGATCATAGAGTATAAATAAATAAATAAAAACTGACTCGTGTGTAAGGAGTCAGTTCATAAAAATGCTTCGACTGACAATGCAGTGACAGTTTTAACTATCAGTAAAATGGTCATGAGTGTGTAATTGATACTTAAGTGGTCCTGCCTTCATTGATGGCTCTGACAATGAACATGCTGCTTCTGATGGAATGTTTCCGCCGAACACAGAACATGCACACATAAAACCTACAGAGAAATAACATTTGTGGTACCCAAGTGGCAGCCACCTCCATCTGTAACTAAATTTGTGAATATTGTAAATAAACCTTTACAGCTGTGTGTACTGTGTGTCAAGACTTCTGTGTCAATCTCATGTTCTTTTACAACTGTTCCCCAAATGGGCCCACAAGTTTGTTTGGCACCAGACCACAAAAGGTTCTTCTGATACTGGAAACAGGGGGCGGGGGAGGGGAGGGGGGCGGATGGGATGTGGGGAAGAGCATTACCAAAACAGCTTATCTTCACACTGTTGTGCAACACTCGGTCTGAACCACAGGTCTCCACCCTTTCTTATCTTAAGCACGAGGTTGTGATCCTCCATAGCAATTCCAACCTTCATGAGATAAATGCACGACTGTTTGCTTCCCTCGAGTTCTTGGTTTACCAGTGGTCTTCTACTGTTCATCCTGCATTGGTATACAGTCAACCCCCGCTTCATCGCGGTTCACCTATCGCGCCCCCGGTTCATCGCGGGTTTTCCTTGGAACGTAACTAATTTTTTCTGCGGATTCCCCGGTACATCGCGGTAATAATATATAAAATATAAATTATTTAAGCAATAAATTATAACGCGTGGTGCTCGACCAGTCACACAACGCACGAGACAAAGTTTCGCTTGTGAACTTCGAATATTTTCTACGTTTTTTCTCCAAGCCCACGATGCCGCCCAAACGCCCTGCACCTTCGAAGGTTTCTGGCAAAGGAACCGAAGCGCCAGAGGAAGGTCCTGGGACGCTCCAGGAGAAGGTTAAGGTAAAGGTGCTCGATATATGCTTCGGGAAGGAAAAAGGTTTGCCGCCGTTGGACGAGCATTGCTCATACCCAGCACCGACTGCCAAAACTGCCAAACCGACTAGACCAGACGAATCGATTTTTGGGGAGGCGTCCATTCATCGCGGATTTTCACTTAGCGCGGGGAGTTGGAACGTAACCCCGCGAGAAACGGGGGATTACTGTATTATTGTTCTACCTTCCTTCCCACTTTTGGTGTATTATTTTTGTCTTCTTGACAGGTTGCATTTTTCTTCTCTTCTTTCTTTAACAGCCACAATGATTGCCATGTTCGTGTAAGGTTGGCTGGGGGTACGTTTTTTTTTGCCCAAGTCTTTCATGAACCAGCTGGCCAGGCCTGACATTCAATGAAGTAATTTGAGCAGGAATTTGTAATTTGTTCATGGTACGGGAGATAGCTCGCCTACTCTTCGCGAAAGACAGCGTGGAATCTTTAACGTCCACCAACTAATGCCAGCAGACATGATGCTTCCTGGCAGGTTTCCACGGATTACGAAAATACAAAAAATAAAAAAAGCAATACATGAGATTGGACAAAAAGTTTAAACACGTAACAATTTTAACTTCAACTCTGAGTGGCTTCCGATTAATAACATTTGCTAATTGGGGTGGGGGGGGGAAGGGATTAAAAAAAAAACCTCGGTCAAACCGTAAACAGGAGTCACAATGTGGGCGCCTCCCCGCCACCCTTACCCCCAATGTACAGAGTAAAATTAGTGGAGAAAGCAGAAACAGGTTCCATACTTGCACCTCTTCGGTTACTTGGGCAATTAAAGAGATTGATGGACCATTTTAATAAATAAATATCAAATCAAAATGCATGATGGAAAAATGCACAAGTGTTTTGTAGAGGGATTACATGACAGGTTTACACCAAGGACTGCTTTTCGATCGACAAAGAAAAAATATATAAAAACCTTGAAAACTATTTAGGTTTGTAAAGTGTACTAATAAATAAATTAAATGGAATGGCCCAGCACTCAGTTGAGTGCATACCTCTGCCAAGCTGAACAGTTTACGTTTTGTATCCCACACTGGATCCAAACCTCACAAAAAATCAAAAACATCAAGTTTTGTCATAACTCGTCCACAACTTTTAAACATCATGCTTTACAGTATGGCTTTTGATCTCTCAACGGTGAAGAATCGTCAAAAATTCGAAAATTCTGGTATCCAGATCTTCACCAAAATAGAATCAATCGATCCTTGTCACACCACCTAACCTATCCACCAAGTTTCGGCCAAATCGATCTGTAACTTTTTAAGACAGCATGTTATTACATACATAATTTTTGGAACTACCTCTCAATGATGAAGAATCACTTAAATTCTAGCATCTGGATCCAGACCGAGATCTTCATCAAAATATAATCAATTGGCCTTGTCACCTACCCAACCTGTCCACCAGATTTCATCTGAATCCATCCATAACTTTGAGATATCCTGCCTCACAGAGAGACAGAGGTGAAAACATAACCGCCATCCACCTTTGCTGGTGGAGGTAATAATTGCCAACTTCTCACAGTCTCTATAATACAAGATAAAGAAAAGGAATGCTGGGGATGGTGTGCAAGAAAGATAAAGGATCTTGAAAAATGTGGAGTGTCAAAAAGGGTGGAAAGGGTGCCAGTGGCTCTGCCAGGATTCGAACCTGGTTCATCTGCCATCAATGGCAGAGGCCCCATTGAGCACAGAATCACGAAGTGGAAACATGTGGAACAAAAAGAAAAAAAAAAAGGGGATCAAGTTGATATGTTTCGCATTCCCATCTGAACTGATTGCTCATGACACTCGGAATCCAGTTCTAATTCCATACTGTCAATGGTCGACCAAAAGTCCTTATGATTCACATTAAGATATACCGATGTCAATAAACGTCTTTCTCGTGTGGGCGGTGTCAAGTACAACCTCCTCCATGTGACTTCGATCAATGTAATGTGAAAAAAATATAAAACTTTTTTTTTTAAAAGAAACCACATACGCATATTTTTTTAAACAATTGTACAGTATCGGCTATCCAAAAATATAATATAGTTTAAAGGATTGCTGTAAATGATGTTAATTTCACAACATCCTATATTTCAATATTTAAATTGTAAACCTCAAAACAAGCACCTAAAGTAAGAACCTGAACCTGTAATCAATTGAATGGTTTCTGACCACATGGATCATCAGGTGGGCAACATTCTTCCTCGAGGTTTCGATCCTTTCATCCCAGAACCTCTCCAAACGTCGGATCCACATCAGTAGATTACCTACATCAGTAGATCCACAACCTCAGTTGCGTCCAGGCAGTCAGTCACCTCAATGCATAATCACAACACCCGAATCAAACTTTACCCGTAGAGGATTAATGTATTATCATATAGTTACAACTCCCATCACACATTCAATTAAATGATAACACATTACATCGTACACATCTTCCCTTAACCTTATAAACCCTGAGCTCCTTGAATTTTCGGCTCCCAACCTGGACTCGCTGGAGAAAATTCCGACCACTCGGGTGTATGTGGGTTTGATAGCGGGCCTGAAACTGGCCATGAGGTTCAAAGGGTTAAATATAACATGTTCGACCAGGCTGCAGGTACTTCTGGATCAAGCTGTTATTTAAAATTGATTTCTACATTTTTGCTGGACTAGTTTCATCGTTACTGCGTGAATAGTCAGTGACAGCACAAACAATGGCACATGTAGGCTGCCCAAAGCATGGCATATTAGTTAAATTAAATACAGAGAAGACTCAATACATGCTCAGCCGTAATATATATATATATATAC
>CM068966.1:78593712-78611118 GCA_035128595.1 Eptatretus atami | reverse complement strand
CGGGATATTCAGGCCGGAGGCGGCTAAGTCGATTGGTTTAACATACAGAGCTCCATTCAGTTTTGCGTGACGGAGTGCGTGGGTGGCTCGTAAGGGAGCGCGGGCTAGCTGTTAGACGCGAAGAGGGCTCTCGCATACTGAAGGGTTCGTTGGTGACGGGGATCGTGGCGTAAGGCCGGCTAGTGCGTGTTAACGAAGGCTCCATCAAGTTTTGTGACGATGCGTGGGTTTAGCTGGCTTATCTGTTAACAAAGGCTTCCATGCAAGTTATTGTGGTGACTATCGTGGGTTAGTCTGGCTATCTGTTAACAAGCTGCTCCATGCAGTGTTTGGTGACGATGCGTAGTTTTACAGCTGGCTATCTGTTGAACAAGGCTGCCATCAAGTTTTGGTGACGATCGTGGGATTAGGGCCTCGGCTGATCTGTTAACAAGGCTTCGATCAAAGTTTTTGTGACGATCGTAGGGTAAGCCGGCTTATACTTGTTAACAGGCTTCCATCGAAGTTTTTGGTGAACGATCTGTGGGTTAGCCGGGGCTATCGTGTTAACAAGGCTCGCAGGGCAAGTTTTGGTGTTGACTACGATCGGTGGGTTAAGCGGCTATCTGTTAGACAAGGCTCCCATCTAAGTTTGGTGACGATCGTGGGTTTCGCCGGCCTATCTGTTAACAAGGGCCTCCATCAAGTTTTGGTGACTCGTGGGTAAGCCATCGTTACTGGCCATGAGTTGGTGACAATGTAAGCCCGGCCTATCTGTTAACAAAGGCGTCGTCATCAAGTTTTGGTGGACGAATCGTGGGTAAGCCGGCTATCTGTTAACGAAGGCTCCATCAAGTTTTGGTGAGATCGTGGGGTAGTACCGGCTATCTGTTGAACAAGGCTCCAATCAAGTTTTGGGACATCGGGTATTGCGCTAACGTCGGAGATGTGCCGGCTATCTGGTTAACAAGGCTCCATCAATTTGGGTGACGTATGCGTAGGTTAAGCGGCTATCTGTAACGAAGGCTTCCATCAAATGTTTTGGTGACTATCGTGGGTTGAGCTGGCTATCTGTTAAACAAGGAGGCTGCGCCATCAAGTTTTGGTGACTATTCGTGGGTAAGAGCTGTGCTATCTGTTAACAAGGGCTCCATCAAGTTTTGGTGACTATCGTGGTTAGCTGGCTAAAATCTGTTGAACAAGGCTCCATCAGAAAAGTTGGTGGTTGGCATCTTACAAGTACTCAAGTTTTGACTGTGGTGAGCTGGCTATTGTAAAACAAGGTCCATCAATTTGTCGGGTGACGATCGTCGTTAAGCTGGCTATCTGTTAACAAGGTCCATCAAGTTTTGGTGACTGATGCGTGTTAAGCGGCTTATCTGATTAACACGGCTCGGCATCAAGTTTTTGGTGACCGATCGGTGGGTTAGCCCGGCTATCTGTTAACAAGGTCTCCACAAAGTTTTGGAGTGACGTATCGTTGGTTAGGCGGGCTATTGGCTGTTAAACAGAGGCCAGTCAAGTTTGTGGTGAACGATCGGTGGGTTAAGCTGGCCTATCTGTTAACAAGGCTGCCCAATCAGAGTTTATGAGGTTGCTATTGTGACGAAGTCGTGGAGGGTAAGTCGCGGCTTATAATTCTTGTTAAGGCAGAGGCTCCATCAAGTTGTTTGGTGAGCAGGTCGTGGGTAAAGGCCGGACTATCTTGTTTAACGATCTGGGCTGTGTTGAGCGTCATCAATGTTTTGGTGGACTATGTTTATGCGGGTTTAGCTGGCTATGCTGTCTAACTAAGGCTCACGAAGTTTTTGTGAGATCGTGGGGTTTGCTCGGCGGTATCTGTGGTAACAAGGGCCTCCATTTCAAGTTTTTGGTGACGGGATCGTCGGGGTTAGCTGGCTATCTTGTTAACAAGGGCTCCGCATTCAAGTTTGGTGACGATCCGTGGGTAAAGGCCGGCGCTATCGTGTTAACACAGGGCTCCATCAAGTTTTGGTGACATGCGTGGGTTAGGTGCTGGCTATGCTGTATAACGAAGGTCTCCCATCAAGTTTTGTGACGTATCGTGTGGTTTAGGCTGGCTTCTGTTAACAGGCCTCCCATCAAGTTTGGGTTCTTTAGTGAACGATCGTGGGGTAAGCCGGCTATCTGGTTAACAAGGCCCATCAAGTTTTGGTGACGGTCGTGGGTAAGCCGGCTATCTGTTAACAAGGCTCCATCAAGTTTTGTGACTATCGTGGGTTGCTGGCTATCTGTTAACAAGGCTCCATCAAGTTTTGGTGACGATCGTGGGTTAGCTGGCTATCTGTAACAAGGTCCATCAAGTTTTGGTGACGATGTGGTATTAGCCGGCTATCTGTTAACAAGGCTCCACAGTTTTGGTGACGATCGTGGGTTAGCCGGCTATCTTGTTAACAAGGCTCCATCAAGTTTTGGTGGACGAATCGGTGGGTAAGCGGCTATCTGTTAACAAGGTGCCATCAAGTTTTTGGTGACAGATCGTGGGTTAAGCCGGCTATCTGTTAACAAGGCTCCATCAAGTTTTTGGTGACGATTGTGTGGTTTAGGCCGGCTATCTGTTAACAAGGCTCTCAATAGTTTTGGTGACGATCGTGGGGTTAGGTCCGGGCTATCTGTTAACGATAGGCTTCACATCAAGTTTTGGTGACGATCGGTGGTAAGCCGCTATCTGTTAACAAAGGCTCCATCAAGTTTTGGTGACGGTCGTGGGTAACCGGATATCTGTTAAAAGGCTCGCATCAAGTTTGGTGAGTCATCGTGGGTAAGTCCGGCTATCTGTTAACCAAGCGCTCCATCAAGTGTTGGTTCCTTAGTGACGATCGGTGGGTAAGTGGGCCGGCTACTGTTAACAAGGCTGCATCAAGTTTTGGTGACGGTCCGTCTGTTGGGGTATGCCCACGACCGTCACCAAAACTTGATGGAGCCTTGTTAACAGATAGCCGGCTTACCCACGATCGTCGCAGGAAGATCGTGGCCTTGCATCAGCGGTCCAGTGCCCGGAGGAGGGTCCAACCCGTTGTTGTGCTGGCTCGTGTCCGGCTCACTTCCCTGACAAGGGTCCGCGCGGAAAATGTTGGGCGGCTGATTCTGCATGATCCGCGCACGTTTCCTCGCTCGCCAACTGGCGCGACTTCCTCGGCCTTCCATCGGCGTCGTCTCCTCGCGGAGGTCACGTGTCGGTCTGAGGGACGAGTTGCGCTCAAGCAGTCTCCTCGTGACGTCACCAAAACACACGTGACCAAGCCGTCTCCTCGTGACGTCACCAAAACACACGTGACCAATTCTGAGGGAATTAAAATTATTTATTAATGCCCGTGAGGAAACGTGAATCGATAAATGAGACTTTAAACAATCTTGACGACCAACGACATGAGTTTGCCGAACGCTAAACGGGTTTAATATTTAACCAGAGCACGTGGTATGGCGGACGTGACGTCATAATCTTTCAGCCTGAAACGTGCTCTCTTGCACAAATAATATAATTTTTCCATTGGCACCGATGTAATGTATGAACCTATGCCCAGGTATTATTTTAATTATTATTATTATTTTCTTTTTACTTATAAAGAGTCGGAGAAAATGATGTTTTTATTGAAAAAAAAAAGAAAAAGATAGGACACCTCCGTGTTTAAATTTTTTTAATGGAAACTTTAGATTATACTCGGTGGACGTGCGGTACCACAATAATTAAATTAATTAATCAACAAAAAGAAATATTCAAATTATGATAACACTGTTACTCATTACACCGCCTGAACCGCCATGCATTGTACAAACACAAAACGAACCGACAAACGTTGAGTTAAACAAGGAAGAAACAAGGAATGTCTGTCCGTGTGCAGACTACAGAGGACTGGCACAATGGCCGACGGGTACGCACTATCACCTCGAAGCTCGGGTTCGAGTCCCGACCCGGCTATATAGTGTCATTGTGCTGTTCCACAATGCGTGCCGTCCTCGGATGGACGTTAAACTTGGACGTCCCGTCGCCATGCACAAGTTGGTGGATGTTAAAGATCCCACGGTGTCCTTCGTGAAGAGTTCAGGCCGGTACGAACAGGGTGCATGGGGGTGAGAGATCAAACATTCCGTCGATTGCGGACGTAATAAATGGACAGGAGTTTCTGGGTGCTCTTGAGGATCCAAGCCTTTCGCCTTGAATAATAAGAACGACTAACGTTTAAACACCATGGAAGTGAGAGGGACTGGAAGACAGAGGCCTGGAAAAAGGTGAAAACACCGAGTTCAGTAGTGAAGTTCCTTCGAGCAGCTGCGTGGTGCTGTACCCTGTCACCGTACAAATACCTCACTGGCACTGGTGGGGGAGGGGATTCGAGGGAAGGGCGGGGCCGTCGAAGGAAGGGCGGGCCGTCGAAGGAAGGCGGGCCGTCGAAAGAAGGCGGGGCCGTCGAAAGGAAGGCGGCCGGCCTCGAAGGAAGCGGCGGAGGGCCCGCAAGGGGAAGGCGGGGCCGTCGCAAGGAAGGCGGGGCCTCGAAGGAAGGCGGCACGTCGAAGGAAGGCGGGCCGTCAAGAAGCGGAGGCCTCGAAGGGAGGCCGGCCGAATCGGAAGCGCGGCCATCGAAGGAAGGCGAGGCCGTCGCAAGGAGGCGGGCCGTCGAAGGAAGGCGGGGCCGTCGAAGGAAGGCGGGCCGTCGAAGGAAGGCACGGGGGCCGATCGCAAAGGGAAGCCGCGTAAGGAGGCGGGCATCAGAGAAGAGGGCGGCCATCGGAAGGAAGGCTGGGTGCGGCATCTGAGAGGGGGCCAGGCGGCCATCGAAGGAAAGGCGGAGGCACACGAAGAAGCGAGCCATCGGCAGGCAGGACGGCCATCGGAGAAGGCCGAAGGCGCCATCTGGAGGGCCGGGCCAATCGCAAGGAAGGCCGCGAGCCACGGAGGCGGAGCCACGAAGCAAGAAGGGAACAGGGAGTTATCATCGGTCTTCATTCCCTGTCTGTCGTCTGTCTGCGTCTGCTTGTCTGTCTGCGCTTGTCTGTCCTGGCGTGAACAGCGGTAACTCAACACGGTGGAGAGTGACAATGGACGATTTGCATGAGAATTTGAGAATAGAAACAATCCAGATCATAAACTAAATATAATTTAATATAATCCTATGTATATTAATTAGTAGATTCTTACATCATTTGAACATGTTTCAGCCAAAACTTGCGTAATTGTGACGATGATTACAAAACATGGTATTGTAAGTGATACTAGAGTAATAGTGACAGAGGATTACAAAACTTGCGTGATTGTGGACGAAAAGTGATTACAAAACTTGGTATTGTGGACGAGTATGACAAAACATGGGTATATGTGCAACGATGACATTACAAAAACTTGGTATGTGGACGATGATGCACAAAACTTTGGTATTGTGCGACGAGTGATTACAAAACTAATCGCGTATCTGTGACAGACAGTGATTACAAAACTTGGGTATGTGGACGAGTGCATTACACAAAACTTGGTATTGTGGACGAGTGATGACAAAACATGGTATTGTGGACGAGTGATGACAAAACTTGGTGGAAGAGTTGGTTTGGTGACAAGAACAAACTGATTAGATTTTGGTTCAGGTCCGAATCCAGATCTGGCCGATCAGTGAGATACAAAACGTGAACTAACCGGGTTTAATACCAGCCAGGTGGAGGTGTGTGCCCAACCGAGTGCCCGTTCCAGTGACCATTGCCAGGCCGAGTCTGATTTCCAGTCGTGTTCTGGGCTGGGAGATGACAACCTTCCCGTGGTCCACCCAGTTATTACCTCCTCCACCGAAGGTGTTTTCACCCCTTTCTGTTTGTAATTGTCGGAATCCTTCGGATTTCAGCAATTAGTTTGATCGGTTGTGTGTGTTCATTCTGTGTCGTCTGTCTGTTGTGTGTTTGTTTACCCTGTAGCAGCCACACCGTTTCAGCATCATGACCAAACTGGGCACAGACGGTTGGCCATGGTCCAACTTAGACACTTTCGTTTTGGTGAATCTCGGTCAAAGGTCAAGGACAAGGCAAGGTCAAGGTCACCGGAAAACCGAAATCTTATTTTCGCAATAACGTCCGCTAAAATGGTCGTATCGACTTCAAACCAAATCAAAATGTGCATCTTCCAATTCTTGCATCCAACCATAATGTCTCATTGGGGTGTCACACCAACACCCTCTTAGCGCGTCGGGGTCGAATGTCAGGGGGGTCGGGTCAAAACTTTCAAATTGCGATAAAAACCCATTTCAAGTCCGATTGACTTCCAAGTTATGATCATGACCAAACTAAGTGCTATAACTCATTAAACAGTAGCACTATCGACTTAAAAGAACCAAATTGATTTCCAGGTTTTTGTTTTTTCAGAGATCATGGAGATATGACAAAGTTATTCTGGTAATTCCTTGCTCAACGAGCAATTTCATTTGTTACTTGCAAAATCGAAGATTTCTCAAGTATCTTGGTCAATTTTGTTATTCTGTCTCTGTTTATCACTTACAGGTCACAATCTTAAACCGATCTTCACAAAACTTCACCACATGGTAGAGTTTGTCATAAAGAAGAAGATTATTGTTTTTGAGGTCAAAGGGTCAACAAAGGCTAAAGGTCAACAACAAAGGTAGTATTTCTAAAACCCTCAATTTTCATCCGATTGACTTTAAATTTGAAGAGGATTTACATTTCATGTGAATAAATTCAACCACCAATTATTTTTGAGGTCCACATTGGCCGAAAGGAGTTATAGCACTTCTCCTGCATGATGCCAAGCAATCAGGCACCTTCCATTCACGTAAATGGAGGAAGGACTACGATCCAAATGTGTCTTTTGTCTCCAGGGACCGTAAAGGACACCCTCTTCACGCATAACATAAGATCCTTCCACGCTTTCCACACAGCCAACACCGACCGGCATTAATCCACACTGGAATGGAGGTTCCTTTGATTACATCCAAACCTAAGGCCCGCTGGAATTTTCGGAAAGCCAACTGGGAGGTTTTCACAACAGCAATTTGAGAAACAGGTCATTAGCCTCAACCCTGTCCCAAAAAGCTAGAGCAGCTTCTGCACGATCCTGATAGACACGGCCAAAGACTAGAAGGGCACTCGGGAGAGCGAATACATCCTCCCTGGAATGCCTGATCTACGAGAACGTATCTGGCCCGATACATTTTTCAAGGATCATGCTATATATCGTTTTTTAACACCGTCTCTCAATGGTCAAGAATCACTTTAAAATTCTAGTGGTCGGTTCCAGATCCGGATCTTCAACAAAATCGAATCAATTCGTCGTGGTCACACACCAAACCTGTCTACAAAATTTCATCTGGATTCGTCCACAACCTTTTGAGATATCCTGTACACAGACAAACAGAAAGACAGAAAGGGGTGAAAACATAACCTCCTTCGCCTTCGGTGGTGGGGGGTAACAACATCCTACGTGGTTTTCACAAATGCTATAAGCCTTGTTGGTTGCCAGAAACTGACCAACTCTTCCAACAGTATGAAGCTTCTGGGGATCCAGATGGTACATGTGAGCTCTTGGGATCTCTGGCCATAGCCAGACAACAAAGATGGCAGGAGACGCTTGAGGAGCTTGATTTCACTCATTCAAATGGAAAGGCATGGAACCTACTAAGAGGCATCTTGGAGCTATCTTCACACGCTCAACATCAACCTCCCAATGTATCGGCTAATGCTGTTGCTTCTCAGCTGCTCCTCATCTCTAAACTTTCCTCAACTAAGGAGGCTTGCCATGAAGTCTGTTCACAAGGAACTCTGCAAGACCATTTCATCATATCCTCCTACATCCCCGCTTTCTTTCCCCTACACCAGAGCTGACATCGACGCTGGCATTTCCTCCACCAAAGCAAGGAAGGCAACAGGAATAGATGGCATCTATCCTGAATTATTGAAGAACTTGGGACATCATGGACGTGATTGGTTGGTTTTTTATTTTCACTAACATCCATGCAACTGGAGTCATACCATCAACCTGGAGAGAGAGGCTAAAGTCATTGCCATCCTTATGTCAGGGAAACCTGCTGCTGACCCATGTGGCTATCAGCCCATATGTACGTACTGCTCTGTACGACTTACAAGTTGTTTGAGAGTGTCCTCCCCAGGCTCTCTCCACTGGTAGAGCCCAACCTTCCCAACGAACAAGCTGGCTTCAGACCTGTTAGGAGCTTGTGTTGATCAAGTACTTGCACTTACCACCCACATTGAGGCTCACTACCAATGGACACTCAAGACAGGAGTTGCACTAGTTGACCTTTCATCAGCATATGATATGGTATGGCGACATGGTCTTCTGTTGAAAGCTGCCAGACTTTTCCAGTGCCAAGCCAGAATGCGTGTCCTTTCTTCTGTGCTTAGGCCTAAGTCACATTTGGCTCGGCGGCCGTAGGGTCTACAAAATCTACGGCCACTAGCAATTATAGGCTCGCCGCCAGTATTTCCACGGTCACACAATGTAGCAGTCACATATGTTTTTATTTTTTCGGGAGCCGCACGGCGTATTATAAATTGTGGAGACCGAAACGTGGGGTGCCGTATGGTCTTTGATTTGATGTCGCACGGTGACCTTAGGGCGTCCCTGCGGCGGCATAGAATTTTACAGGCGCCTGCAAGGCGACCGCAGGGGACCCTAAGGCGAACGTGCGGCCAGACGGACGGTAATGAGTGGGTATATATACCAGTTCATTTTTTACTGAAATAAAAATATAACAGTTCGGAATATACCAGTATATATAACTGAATATACTATAACTATAATATATATAACTGAATATACCAGTTCGGAGTATAGGCAACAACACCTATCATCCGATCTCTAGCGGTAGCGCACGGTGGACGCACGGTCGATGCAGTCTGCCACGGAGGCCGTACGTAGGACGCACGGCGGGCGTAGGGGAACCGTGCGTCGACCCTGCGTTGCCGCAGGTAGTCACACAGACCGCAAGGCCACCGTACGTTGAACACAGGGACGCTTTAGGACTACCCTACGGCGACCGTGGAAATAGTGCGGCGCCGTAATTTTTTGGGGTTGGAAAAATTCATTTTCATTGATAAGAGCCTACGGCGCCGCACGAATAACGCAAGCCACCATACGTCCTACGTCGGTCGACGTGGAACACATCTACGTCACAGCTTGGCTTGTCGAATTGCTACGGCCAACGTAGAAATGAAAAAAGTTATAACTCCGCGCTATAATTCCATGGCGACCCCTACGGCCTGTAAAATATAGCCATACGGCGTAGGGCCACCCTGAGGCCACCTCAGAAACTCTGCGGCCGCTGCACGTTTCTATCGATTCAGGGAGGGTACGGCCGCCGTATCCGCGCTGTAGAGCAAATGTGACTTAGGCTTTAGCAATCAAATATATAGGGTTTCACTTGGAGAGCTAACAAGCTACATAAGGACTCTGAAAGATGGGCTTCCCCAAGGGTCTGTCTTCGCTCCAATTCTCTTCAACATGTATGTGAGTGACATGCCTTGTACCACCCCCAGAAATTTTGCCCACACGGATGATCTTGCCCTTGATATCCAAGCAATCAACCTTGAAGATCTCAGCAGTTCCCTCTTCCAGGACTTAAAGATAATGGAGCAATACTTCATCTACTGGCGCCTTCACCCAAACCCAACGAAGACTACAGTTACCGCTTTCCATCTCAGCAACTGACTGGCTAACAGCAAACACCACATTTTCTTTTGTGGCAAACCAGTCAAGAACGAACCGTTCCCCAAGTACCTTGGAGTCACCCTTGATCGCAGCCTCACATTCTGCGAACACCTAAAGCAGGGCACAGAATAGATCAAAACCAGGGGAAAGATCATCCAAAAACTCAACGGTAACACCTGGGGATCAAGTGCACGCACTCTTCGCACCGCTAGCCTTGCTCTTGTGTACTCTTCAGCAGAATACTGTTCCCCTGTTTGGGCAGAGAGCAGCCACACAAAACACTTGGACACTGTTCTGAAAACACTGATGTGAATAATCTGCGGTACAATGAAATCAACACCCATGCAGTGGCTCCCAGTTTTGTCTCACATCCCACCCCCTGATATGTGCCAGAAGGCAAGAATGCTGAGAGAGTTTGATTGCATCAAAGTCAACCAAGAGCTTCAAATCCATGAAGACCTGCAGAATCTACCAAATATGTGACTCATGTCACGCAAACCTTTCTGGGGCTCTGGAAATGTTTGGAGTGATGTGGGGTTTAACACAAAGGACAAGTGGCCCAATCTCTGGACAGACAACAACATTGCTAACAAAGAACTGGTGAGTGATCCGTCAGAAGAGCCTCCAGGTTTCAACCTACCCAGAAACAGTAGTCTGCGCTCCACAGGATCCGTACTCCACATGCAAGGATATCACAGCACCTCCACAAATGGAATTTCAAAGTCAGCCCAGCACGTGACTGTGGTCCCCTAGATCAGACTATTCATCACATTGTGAATGAGTGTCACCTATGGAAATTTTATGAAGGATTTACAGCAATCCACCTCACAACATAGTGCTGTGACTTGGCTGTCCAACTTAGACTTAGATCTGTGAGCTGTAATTTGTGATACGCAAGAAGAAGTCATGTCCTTCTTCTTCCTCTTTGTACTCAACAAAGCTGGTGGCAATATGTGGAGGTGTGGCATTATCATGCTCAATATTACTTTAACAATTTAACGAGCAATCGGCATCCACAACTATCCTTTATCATATTGTGGAACATCAGTCAAGGCCTTCACTTCTTTTTGTCTTCCACCCTCACTTTTTGTCCCCCACCTATCCGACAAGGTCAGAGATGGGAGACATTAAAATGAGCTCCTTCCAACCAACCGATCATCCTTCGAAAACCAATCGTCCATCCCTGTACTTTTGTGTACGTGATATTTCAAAAACATTGAACATTTAGCTTTCATATTGCAGATATCTATTCCTCATGACATTATATCAACTTGATTAGATCACGGCCATGATTGGCTGAATTTTGTTGCCATGGCAACTATCTCGGTAACTTGGTTCGTGTACGCGATATTTCAAAAAACGTTCAAGATTTCGCTTTCATTAGTTCATACTAGAAATACCGCCTGGAGCCAAACACCGCCCAGACATGTCCGGAAACAAACACCGTCCAGAGACAAACAACGTCCGGAGACAAACTCACGTCCTGACATGAACAACAGCCAGACATGTTCGGAGACAAACACCACCCAAATGTAAACACCACCCGCATGACTCCAGAGACAAACACCGCCCGGACATGTTTGGAGAAAAACACTGCCCGGACGCGTCCGGAGACAAACACCACCTGGACGCATCCGGAGCTAAGCTGTCTGGAGACAAACTTCGGTCTGGACACATCCGGAGACAAACACCACCCGGACATAATCACCGCCCGGACACGTCCGAGGATAAACACCCTGCGGACATAATCACTGCCTGGACAGAGAAGAGAGAGATGTGTGGAGGGTGCTGCTGTTAGGGGCGGAGGCAGGGCGGAGCGAGGAGACAGAGAGAGAGAGAGAGAGAGAGAGAGAGAGAGAGAGGAGAAGAGAGAGAGAGACGGCGTGGGGGAGGGGAGTAGCAGAAGAGAAAATCTTATGCTTTATGAAACACACACACGCACTGTATTAGTGCTTGGCCGATATTGGCAATTCTTCAGGAATCAGCAGATTGGAGTCAGTGTGATTACAGACTACAGTACATACTGTATACAACCCAAAAACCTTTCATCCTTGTTTTGGGGAATATCAACAAACAAATTATATAAAAATAACGTTGCATTTTAGACGTTTCAGAGAGATGTGCATAAACATTAATCTTTATAAACAGCTGCCAATCGTCATGTGATGGGTGGAAAAAAAATTTGGTTCTGTAATTTGGAAAACACGTTGATGCGGCAAACGGCTCTGAAATCAGGTGTTATCAAATATATTTTGCTTTCAAACTCACAAAGAGAAACCATATAACCTTGGTAAATCATGTACCTTTACCTTGGAGCAAGCACTCCATTTAAATAGTTGATAAGGAACGGCTGGCCAGGCTGTGGCTGCATGCCATATTGGATCCCTTTAACTTTAAAGCCGGTCTTCACCACGTCCGCAGCAGTGAAAGTAGTTCAATGATTTCGTTCAAATGATGACTTTATCCACAAAAGAGTTGCTGTTTAACGAATAAGGACCCTGGAGACGTCGCAAAGTTTAATCGCCTGTGAAATAAACATTACAGATAATCCACCATGTTGCCTGCTCGTCTGTTAGCGCGTCACTTGGTGCATTGGCTCGCGGTCCGCGCAAACGTTATGACTTTATTTTAAAACGTCCGTTTTTCACCAGATTTGCTTTGATCCCCGTAGAGCACCTCACAAAACCTCTAAGAATACAGACACAGATCTGGCAGACACTATGGTAAGCAGTCCCTCTGGGGGACAGGGTGTGAGGACAAGCAGTGAATGCATTAAATCATATTACTCAATGAAGCTGGTTTATTTTGGCACATTCCTAAATTTTTTGTTCACTCAATATAATTCTCCAAACAGAAGAAAAAGATAACTTTAATGCCTTGGAAATTTCACATTTTCATGTGTATATATAGAGAAGGAGGTCACATTGCCGTGCTTACTTAAAGTAAATAGGTGTATCGGCTTCGTTATAAGACTCGTTGTTTCTTTGAATTATCAGATTTCACTCCAGATTTCGATACTTATTTAGTCCGGACGATAACGGATCCTCAAATCCGGAATCATATTTCGATGATATACTTGAATTAGTCCGTGAGAATAGATTGTGGAACATTGCATCATGTAATGCATGACATCGCTCCAAGCTCCTAATTTGAAAATCGTTAAGAAATCGTTATGGCCTGTTCCAAGTCAAGGCATGGTTGAGCAGGCGAAAAAACATGGCGGCTTCAGACCCCAGCGATGTTACCTCGGATACGCCTTCAAACACCATAGAGAGCGGTGACCGAGAATGCCCCTGATAAAGGGGAAATTAAATAAGGCCATTAATCATTTTCAAAAGGGGTGTTTTAATTAACCCAAACACCCACTTTTCAGTATGCACTTCCTTGGAGTTTTCTTAGTATGCATGTGAAGTTTCAGGCTGCTGGGTTTTATGGTTTTGGAGTTATGGAGGAGACACACACACACACACACACATTTATTACTATACATTACACAGATCGATTCCTCATACCACCCAAAAGGTGGGGACCTGGAGTATCAGGTCCTTGTTCACCTTCATTACCTCCGCCGCTCAGGATGAACGGAGGTTATGTTTTCATCCCTGTTTGTCTGTCTTTTTTTTTGTGAGCAAGATATCTCAAAAAGTTATGGATGGATTCAGGCGAAACTTGTTGTGTGTGTGTAACAAGGACAAATTTATCAGATTTTGGTGAACGAGAATTTTTTTTTAAAGTGATTCTTCACCATTAAGAGATGGGCCCATAAACGATATATAGCTGGATATTTCAAAACTCTGTGGACAGGCCCTATGAAAAAAACCTTGTGGATAAGTTGGAAGGTGAAAAGAACAAACCGACTACATCTTGGTTCAGGTCCGAATGCAGATCCCACCTCTCAGTGGGATACAAAAGTTAAAACCGAGTGCCATTCTAGATTACTTTTAAATCCGTTCTCTCAAAAACCACTTGAGCAATTGACACTTTCCACATATAGGAGCACCGACCCAAGGATACGTTTTTTTAAAACAAAGTTACATGATAATCCAGCCAGCATTCCAAAAAGTTTGTTTTCTATAGGCATGCATGGTTGCAGGGTTTTTCACGTACGGTATCAGGAATAATCAGCCTCGACCTAAGAACATGACCCTCCAGTTGCCTTCGTAGGGAGCGGGATTAAAACAGCAACAACCCCGAATTAGTTTACCCACATTGTGAGGTGGTGACATTATTACTGTGGTTAACATAGTTACCCTATTAGTACAACGCTAACTGCTCTGAGTAAATGATGAAAGAGGCTTTTTTATTATTGTTAGGTGGTGGGGAGGGAGGGGGATCCATCCACAGCTGGACTTTGGTATTAAGTGTAACATGGTCCATGTGTTTTAAGTGGTTCGGTTGCCATGCAACAGGGACCTGTCAGAGTAAGTCATTTTGTTACATGGGCAGTTGAGGAGGCAGCATATGTAATTTATAGACAGGACAGTCAGGATCATATTGTATGAGTAAACACCTTGTTTGTGGGCAGGGCCAGGTGAGGACTTCCCATCACAAAAGGCACACGTGTGAAAAGGCCATCACGATCTGTCTGGTCAGTGTGCCAGCCACGGTGGCATAATGTGCTGTCGTGCCTGGAAGCAAGCAATGGATTTATTTTTACTTGGGCCACCCCATGTGTGGGATGGCCCGGAGGAGGACTCCTCCGAGAAGGATGAAGGGGAGCAGAGATAACGTACATATCAGAGCTCCCAGCTGCAGGAGGACCGGTGTGGAGAACAATTGCAGTGGAAAGGATGGACGACTACGAGGGCTGGTTGAGGGTGCACGTCCCAAGGTGCTGATTTTCGCTGACACTCATCGTTGCTGGTTTACTTCCTCGCTGGCTTCTAAAACGGGCTACAGGGAGTCCTGCATCTACACCATGAATAGTCAAAGGAAAATCCTCACGTGCAATTTTAATGTTTGTACAAGTGTGATCTGTGGCGCCGAGTGTGTGTTCGGTTTTATTTATTTCCCTGTACGTATATAAGTTTGCGTGTCACCATTTCCCTGTTTGTGCCTTTCGACACACATGGTTTGTTCTGAACTGCTCGTCCCGTCCACATTTTCCCCCCATATTCATTATAAATAAGGTAAGAAACGCGTTTGATTCATCTGCTTCCCGTACGTGTGCCGACAACTTCGGCTCATTTGGGCGACCTAGGGGAAACAGTAAAGAGTAGAATAATTGAACGCAGTAAGTAATTACAATAGAAACCGTTCGGCTGTTTCCTGAGACGAAGGATCCCATCGTTGAGGCATATCACGTGAGTGAGTCTCAGACGTGACAATATTATGGGTGCAAAACAGCAAAACTTTCTCCCATTCTTATCTCATAACCTCAAAGGGTATCAAAAAGATTTTCAAGAGAAGCTAAAGGCCGTTTGGCCCGGCCAGCCTGTGACATATTCACATCCCAGTACTCCCACAACACCTCTTGTTTGTGAGCAGGCCAGGTGAGGACTTCCCATCGCAAAAGGCCACGAGGTAAGCAAGGTAGGTAATGCAAATTATGCAATCAACTCCAATATGGAATTTGGTCAAGTTTTGGATCAACTTTCCCTAAACAAAATTCAGATGGGACAACCAGCTAGTCATCTAATCTCCTCCCGTGTTCTTTGCCAGCATTACACCAGATTTAATCAAATAAACTCGCTCACACAGCTCCTGAGCACACTACCAATTGCAGTGATCTACTATCCTGTTCCTTCCAACCCCCTAGTATACCCTCAATTTTCTCCTGTGTTATGTCTGTTCTCAATTTAGCCAAACGGACCCTGACCTCTGTCTCTCGTTCCTCCTTTGTGTAGATAATATGTAGATTTTCCTCGATCAAAACAAAAACGAAAACTGCACAGTTCCATTCAAGGAGTTCACTGATTGGACAGCCAAAGAACCACCCATCACTCTCATTAGTTATAGCTCAGCCACACCACAGTATTGTACTCCATCCATCGGGACCATACTCTGTGCAGAGCATTGGTACTGCCTGAGCAGTCTCCTTGGCTATTGGGCACAATCCTGGACGGGTCACCACTCCAACACAGGATACCAACAAGCTACTACTCATTTTGCTGACCACGGAAGGATGAACAGGCAGAGTCAACCCCACCTGGTATTAATTCAACAGCCGAGTGGGATTTGAACTCAGGATTCTCGGATCCCAAGCCCACCACCCGAACCATTAAGCCAACACCAGGCAAATTGTACTGTATTGTACTGTATTGTACAGCATTAATGGTAGAAGGTTGTTAATAAAAAGGAAATTGCATTGCTTTTCTCAACGATATTAAAAAATATATAAATTCCACTGATCATCCTTTAATGTGCATTCAAAACTAACAATGCGTTCGTATAAACAATCATTTCAAACATTTGTGTGTGGCACCATAAAAGCCCCATTTTAATAATAATAATAATAATAATACTAATAAAAAAATTGTTTTAACTTCCGTGAAAGATTCAGGTTTAAAAACATCTCCACAAGGTCTCCAAGTCTTACAGGCCGTGATGTTGATAAACTTTCCCACGACGATAACAGTGGAGACAAACAGGGGGATCGTCCGGCATGTTATACGTGATGTAACGAGTGGAGTTTTAGGGATTACAAACTCCATTGATCTTCGAGTAATGACACGTGCACTCTTCAATGTTCACTTCACTCTTTGCGGCTCCAGTTTGTTCAGCTGCTTGGACACAGCTTGGAGTGACACGAGTCAAGGACAAGTACAATTACTGATATGAACAGGTGTTATTAACTTCCCGGAGGGAGACATTAAGTGTTTAGTCTTGGTGTTCATGGTGTTCTGCATTTTGAAGAATAATTTTTCCATTATTTAGTTAGTTATTTATTTATTTCCCCCAATTTTCAATTACTACTTTAAAAATTTTTCAAAGAAATTTTCCATCATATAATTCTTTTGTTTTTCAATTTATTTTTATTTTCAATTTTCTATTATTTAATAGCTTGGCAAGCGATTAGTGATGTACACAGTGAATATCAGGATTTCAATGATGAGCACTTTACCATCATCATTTTTGTTGCCCTCAATTGAAGATACACTTAAGGCACATTCCTTAATCTTTTCTTCACTTAATATAATTCTCCAAACAGTAGAAAAAGTTAAGTTTAATGCTTTGACAATTTGTAAATATGGAGAACGAGGGATCACAGCCTTCCTTGCTTAAAGTAAATATGTCCGGTAAATACGCTAAGTTATAAGAATCGTTAATTTCTTAACATTTTCATGTTTCACTCCAGATTTTGACACTTATTTACTCCACGAGATTTGATCCTCAAATTCAAAATCATATTTTGTTTATATACTTTAATTAGTCCATTATAGGGCATCGTGGAAAATCGCCAAGGCTTTTTGAGTGGGCCGAAACAAAGTGGTGGATTAAGATCCCAGCGAGGTGACAGCAAGCTGACCAAGGATAAGCCTGTTTTTGTTTTTTCATGATGACCATCGAGAGTGGGGTGTCCGAGGATGCGCCTGATAAAGGATATAATTAAATAAGGCCATTAATTATCTTCAAAAGAGGTGTTTAAATTTACCTGAACACCTTGTTTTCATTCATGCACTCCCTTGAATTCCCTTAGTGTGTATGCAAAGTTTTGGGGCACTAGGTTTCATGGTTTTGGAGTTGTGGAGGAGACACACACACACACACACACACACACACACACACACACACACACACACACACAC
>CM068966.1:78571143-78583776 GCA_035128595.1 Eptatretus atami | reverse complement strand
AAGAGAGAGATATTTCCAAAATCGGAGATGGTTACTGCTGCGCGTGGCTTTCTGCATATACATGCAAGTTTCACGAAGATCCGATGAAAACTCTGGTTGTGAAAAAAAATGTTAAAAAATAGGAATGACGTCATAAAAATTGATATGACGTCATAGTGATGAATCATATGTGCGGTAATTCATCTCTGCTAATGCCCTGTTTCGATCCCAGCAAACAGAATTCAAAAAGCTTGCTATTTCGGAGATATTATTTTAGGTGATTTCCATTAGCGGAGATATTTTGACGTCATAACTTTTTTTCAGGAGGAATTTTCAAAATCGAGATGGTTACTGTCTGCGCAGGGTATTTGTACATATGCTATGGCCAAGTTTCAGAAGTTTCGATGAAACTGTAGGCTGTGAAACAAGAAAGTCCACAAGAACAACAACGTGAGTAAGACTTCGAGATCCTCCACGGGATCTAAAAAATCCGTTTGTTTTCAATATGAAACAGACATTTAAAGTGCTACCAATTGGCTAATATTACGAGTTGGCTATACCGGGAACTATCAGCGATCTCTGATCGCAGCCCTCTAGTTGGATATAGGAAGAAGCCCTCAGTGTGGGTGGGGTACACAAACAATTGCAAGGTTAATGGGTATGCAAGTTATTTTGTAATGCTTCACCAATGATCTTTGACCCAATTCAAACTTTCATTCTGTCCTTCCAAACATGTCTAGAGATTGTTTGATGATGCGGTGAAGATGAGTTCGTTTCTGACAATCTTTCTCATGTGCAGTCCAACAAAACTGGGAATCTCATATAGATAAGCTTTCTGACGTACTCGGGCCACGTTTATCAAGGTTAAGCAGAGATAATTATTAGCCTCTTTCATTCCTCATGGGATGGGAGAGCCGATTGTAATCGGTCTACAGGCAGATTTCCTATAATATATATCTTTCATTCTCTGATCTATTGTAATCTATACACTCCAGCAGAGTTTCATTGTTAAATGCTCAGTCTGGTTTTCCTCTCTCAAACACAAAGTTCCTTGTATATCTTTTGACCTATAGAGACAGCCGGTTGTCCTACATGCATGCAATTGCTCTTTCAAGGTCTAACATGATGACTCAAATTAACAAAAGAAACCTTTCAAAAATAACAACAATTGACCGACCTTGTAGATAAAGTGAACTACAAAAAAAATCATATCTATAACCAATGGTGCGGAAGGATATGCTTCGTGTCCATGGCTTGGACAAGAGACAACACTTGTTGCTGAAACTTGACTGTAGCATTGCATTCACAAGGGTTCACGTCAAGCACCTTCTCTTTCCTCTTCTTTTTATGCTCTTCTTCTGGTGGGTAAAGAAAAACGTGGTCTATAACCAGATACTTTCCAAATTTCATATGATACTTTGGGTGAGCAATTCTTCTCATAAAGAGAATTTTTTTTAAAAACAAAACCAAATGCCCTTCTGATAAACGTGGCTACTGCAGTGCTCAAGCATCAAGCAAATGCGTGGGATTTGAAGGATTCTGCGAAACTTCTTCTTGCAAATGTATATTGGACCACGATTCAATGATCAATTCAGCCGACTCATTGAATCGCTCATGAGGCATGATTGGCGTTGCACTCTCCTTGCAACAAGAATTTTGAATTTGGCCAGGGTACAGGAACACAGTGGCTTATTCTTTTTTGAAAGGCACCGTAGATGGGACACCCAGTTTGGCGTCCATCTGTGGGACGATGCACTCATTGATGCAACGTTGGCCCTACCTGCAATGCCACGTGATGACAATTCAGTTCAGAATCAAACCCAAGACTAGGCAGTTCAAAAGCAAGTATGCTACATTCTGAGCTATCCTGTCAGCCCAGTAATCAGTTAAATTAAATGAAATTGATCAAACTACTTAATGAAATCGAATCCAGATAGTGCTGTATACCAATACAAATCCTGTGTTTAAGTTTGTCTGCAATCTGCTGCATGGTGGAGAAGTCTGCGCCGTAGAAAGAGTGTTCCTCATCGGGGTCATTGGCAATGGCCTTGAGCTCGGACTCCACAGCCTTTCCAACACCGACAGCGAAAATCCGAATCCCTGCATTGGACGCACGGAGATATAGCAATGACATAAAAGGTTGTCCTTCATTTTGTACAATCAAGTTAAGATACAGAATTTTACAGGTTTATCTTCATTCTCGCGCACATTAATCAAGTAGCTTGAATGTGTAGCAATGCCATGGATTTATAACGAATCACATGAATGATAGGATAGAAAAGATGCATCTCTTATGAGACTCCTTCACTGGTTGGGGCCCCAGAAAGCACGACCACACCGACTATTGTGGCACGGATTCTAACCAAAAGAAGGCGACTGCCGTACACAATCCTGTCTGTGGTCCACGTAAGCAGATATGGAGAGGCAGCCACGACAATTACACGGTAGAAGAGAAAAAAAAAAGCACAAGCTCTTCCAGTTTGAGCAGGCTAACCAAGTAGATCCTGCTTTTCACTTAGGCCCCCCATAGGATAGTGGTTGGAGTCCACAGAACGTTGATTGACGGAGGTATTCTTGTAAGCAGACTCGATGGCAAAATGGTGACGGCGTCCGCTCTGAGTCTGAGAGATCCTGTTCCACTGTTCTACCTTTCTGCTGATGTTGATCTACACTAGTCTTCACCAGCAAGACTAATCCTTCATTCGCTACAGGAGAAGTCGTACTACGAGAAGGTATTTGTTTTTATTCTTGAGGGAAAAAACACGAAGCTCCACTTTTGGAGTTAAGCCAGCAAAATAATTTTTAAAATAAGAAAATACGAATAAAAACCTCTTTAACCCAAATGTCCCTCGGATACTCTCACAAAACTTCGTTCAGTGAGAATTTCCTGAGTCTTGACTGCCAGGAATCCCTGAGTACATTCTTATAAGAGTGTACAAATTAGCACCAACGCCAGCAGTTGACAATAATCAGTGAAATGTACATAGTCATAAAACCTTCAACATTACACAAACCAGAAAATCAAGTTTAACACTCCGACAGAACCTACAGAACCTCGTAATTTGCTTCAACATCTGTTATCAAGAATAAAACACGTTCAACACCCTTACTTTTAATCCATGATATGGTCCCTATACAATGCCAATCAACTACCTTATTGAAAGACAACGCAGAAGACAACACGCAAATGGGCCAGAGCCAAGGGCTCATTTCAGATATGTTCCTCCAGCCTAGCAAGTCATTATTAGCACAAAGCAAGACAATGAACATGTCCATTCACAGAAGCAGGTTACGGTTATCATATTCATTCACAGTCCCTCTCATGAAGATCAGGTACACGAGTCGTCGGAGCCTCAGTGAGAGTGCTCACGGTGGCTGGTCCTAAGCCGTGCCTGTATAAGGGCTTGGACGAACAAACGCAGGATTAAAACAGTGGCCCGAAGTCGAAAGAACATACTTATGGCAGGGAGATGTCTCACAATTGAAAGTTTTGATCTGAACGAGGTGTCCAGTAGGAGACGCTGCAACATGAGATCGACTTGGAGCGCCAGGCTGAAGGTGCAAGTGCAAGACCGGCTTTCAGCCCTCACATCTTTTATTTCTACCTTTTCTGATGTGTTTTCCGATAGAGCCGAGCTTTTGAGGTCAATGGAGCCAAATAAACAGGTGAGGGAATTTTGGCTCAGAAAATAAGTCGGCCAAATGGAATGGTCCTGATCTTCTCATTAGAAGCCAAAAATTATCTAATTTGCACCTCAGCAGGAAGCCTTGGCGAGAAAGACCTGCTGCATTTGAATGGCAAAAAGCAGAAAAGCTTATCTAAGATCACAGACAAAAATACTTAGACAACTGTACATTTCTCTCAACTTTTTATAACAAATAGCAGGATAAATCAAACAACCTTTTATAGGATTGTAAACAATATGTACCGGCAAGTCGTGCACGTTCTGCCCAGATTTCAGCGTTGTCTTGCGCCCGTCCATCAGTGATTACTATGGCCACGCGGCTCACGTCTCGATCCTTCGGTTTCTCGTCTGCCGTCTCACCAAAGCTTTTGAGCGTCAAGTGACGCAGGGCGAGGCCGGTAGCTGTGCCACCGCTGTAGTACTGGAGGCCTCGTACTGCCTCGCTCACCTCTGATGCTGTCGCGTACTGGCCAAGTTGGAACTGGGGGTGCACGCGCCTTGTGTACTGAAGTAGACCTACGCGAGAGCGACCAGGCCCCACATCCAGAGAGCCAACCATGTTAATGACGAAGCGTTTCATGGCCTCAAAGCCCTCTGGAGTCACACTCTTGGAGCTGTCAAGCACAAAGACAATGTCAACTAGAGGTGTTTGGCAACCTGTCAGGCAAGGTGAGAAGAGAAGAGGATGCCAATTAACCAATTTTCCTGAATGAAGATGATAATAATGCTTGGCTGTGACTTCCAACTTGATTTCCAGCATAACAAGTCATAACTCGTCTCAAAACCCGAGCAAAGCTCGAAGCAGCCAAAATACACCAAAGCGAGGTCGAGTCTGTGTCGTATTGTAAACGCCGCAACAACGCCACACCATCAGCATGTTTAATTATCGGTGGAATTAAGTTATGTATTCATCCCTTTTGTTTGTCTGTCTCTTAGTCTGTGAGCAGGATACCTCAAAAAGTTATGGACGAATTTGGACGAAACATGGTGGACAGGTTGGGTTTGTGACGGGGATGAATTGATTTGATTTTGGTGAAGATCCGGATCTGGGTATGACAGTTCATAAAGTGATCCTTCACCATTGAGAGATAGGGCCAAAAACAATACATAGCATAATATTTCAAAACGTTGTGGACAGATTCGGACGAAACTTTGTGGATAAGTTGGGTAGTTCACGATAACAAGCTGTTTAGATTTTGTTTGCAATCTGGATGCTGATCCGGCCTATCAGTGGGATCCATCCATCCATCCATCCATCCATTGGGACCATACTCTGTGCAGAGCGTTGGTGCTGCTTAAACAGTCTCCTTGGCTATTGGGCACAATCCTGGACGGGTCGCCACTCCGACACAGTGTACCAGCATGATGGTACTCATTTTGCCGACCTCAGGATGACAGGCAGAGTTGGTATTAGGTATTAATTAATGACAGGCAGGCAGAGAATTAATAACACCTGGTATTAATTCAACAGCTGAGGGGGATTTGAATTCAGGACACAAGGATTCCAACCCCGCCACCCTAACCATTAAGCCAACACTAGGCATATTAGTGGGATACAAAACGTAAATTGTTCAGCGTGGCGGAGGTATGCGCTCCACCGAGTGCCATTCTAATTTGCAATATCATTGTATGTACTTATTATTCAGAGGTTTTATGAACCTTGACCATGTTGGCTATTCACCGAACAAAACGATAACTCATTAACTGGCACTTTCCACGTGAGTTCCCCATTTACTTTACAGTTTTAGCAGATGCTTCTGTTTCTAGCTCGTGTACAAAAAGGTGAGCACTACTTCTCTTCTTCTTTCTTATGCAGCAGATTGCTGCGGGTAGCATCATTTGCTGGTGGTACGCCTGTGCCACTGATGCAGTGCCCCCTTAGAGCTGGAATTTGTTCAGGGTTCCAGCGATGGCTCGCCTAACACCTTGCAAAGGACACCGTGTGATCGTTAATGCCCACAAACTGATTGTCAGCAGGCGGGATGTCCAGTTTAACGTTTGAGCAGATGTCGGGATGTCCTCATCCCTCTCTCTCCTCATGTCTCTGTTCCCCATTATTGTGTCCTTCCCTCTCCCACCCCTCTTATCTCCTGCTCACCTTGTTGTATGTTCTGTGTGTTAGCTCTCATACGAACCTCAACATTGTATGCAAAAAAAACCAAGCAGACAGACAGCGAGGGGAGAAAACATCACCTCCGTCCACTTTCGATGGCGGAGCTAAAAAGACATAAAAATGTAAAGATTCTGGTTCTTGAGTTCTGGAATGCAAAGGGAAACTAGAAAGCATCTCAAAACGCAAAGCCTGTCTGCATCTGCTTTGTACAACGAAAATAACAGCTATTTTTATTATTATTCTTAGTGTTCTCCATATTCTCTAAGTAAAGGTTTGTTGAAAATTTGATGCTAAAAGCTTAAACAGTGAAGAGGTTATGGCCGAGTGCTCGAGACAGACACACTGAAGCTCAAATGGTAAAATAAATAAACACAGAACAAATGGTAAAATAAATAAATAAACACAGAAGTGACCAAAACATGGGGGCAATACCCCTGGGTGCTCACCTGGTAGCAGCTTGCTAAGATAACCAGGGAACCACTGGTAGGCATGGATGACCCACAAAATATATAATGGAGAAGAAAGGAAATACCAATGGATTTTTGTTTTTTAATGTCATGAACAAACCTTGGTACATCACGGGTGATGAAGGTTGTGGTCAAGTTTCATCGAAATTGTGTGTGTGGTTTCTGAGAAGAAAGCAAATACATATTTTGGGGGGCAACCTCCGTAGACCACCTTACGGCCCAATTTTGTTAATGTCATGAACAAACTTTGGTACATACACGTTGATGAACGTTGTGGTAAAGTTTCATCAAAACCGTCTGTGTAGTATCAGAGAAGAACTTGCAAGTACTTGTGGACAGACTGACGGACGGACGATGCGCCATCCCATAAGCTCCCCGGAACTACGTTCCAGGAAAGCTAAAAACCCGTCCGTCTCACACTGCGCAGCATCGGACGGGCTACTCGGGCTTATTTCTCTTCACTGACTTTGCCCTTTAACATTTTGACTAAATTATTAATTTGTCTTCTACATATTCTCATTATAGGGATTTGTTGAAACGTTGATGACAAAAGCTCAAATGGTTAAAAAAAAATAAAAAAGAAGTTGTGCCCTGTATGGATGGATGGGCCAACAAGACGCTTAGTTCTAGCTCAGACTGGTTCTGGAACTGAGGATCAGTTCTGATCTTGCACGTGAAGATTTTAAAAGACAGTCTGTGCACGAACCTTCAGGACGGCAGGTCTTCCCATCGGTGTTGAGCGAGAAGCCCACGTTGCACTGGCAGCGAAAAGTGTTCCCCGTTGATATGCACTCGTGTTCACAGCCATGAACATTCAGGGAACATGCATCTGTGCACACATGTACAAAGTACTTCAATGATAAATAAATAAACATTCCAGATTCTCATGCGAGAAAAAAAAAAATGATGGTAATAACATTCACAACAAACGATTCCCCATACAATCCAACGAGAACATCAGAACCTAGAACGACAATCGGTAGAGCGCACACCTCCACCAAGCTGAACAGTGTACGTTTTGGATCCCACTGGTTGGCCGGATCTAGATTTGGACCTGAACCAAAATCGAATCGGCTTGTTCATGTCACCGAACCAACTCATCCACTTAGTTTTGTCGTAACTCACCAATAACTTTTTGAAATATCGTGCTATATATCCTTTTTGGCCCCATCTCTCAATGGCGAAGAATCACTTTTTAAAAAATTTTTTAGTTCTTGTATCCAGATTCGGATCTTCACCAAAATCGAATCAATTCGTCCTTGTCCTACCACCCAACCTGTCCTCCCAAGTTTGGGCAGAATCCGTCAATTACCTTTTGAGACATCGTGCTATATATAACGTTTTTGGCCCTATCTCTCAATGGTGAAGAATCACTTTTTTAAATTCTACTATCCAGATCCGGATCTTCACCAAAATCTAATAATTTCTGCCGTTTCACACGCTCAACCTCCCACCAAATTCGTCCGCAACTTTTTTCAGATATCCTGTTCTCAGACAGACATACAGACAAACAGGAGTGAAAACATAACCTCCATCCACATTCAGTGGCGGAGGTAACAACTACAGTATGGCGGAAAGAGATAATGTGCATTCGATGATCAGAGGAGTTGTGGAACATCCATGAATTTGAATGAGCCCGAATTTATGAACAAAGCGACCATGTATCTCAAAATGCTACACAATGCATCGGCATAAGTTTTGGAATTGGTCATTCCATACGCTAATGCCTTCTTATAGATGCTTACAATGTGCTTTGGAAGAGAGTCGGCTGTCTCGATGCTTACCTGGCTAACTAGAATGGACTTTCAATACGAACTTTGAAACAATGAATGACGAATGTTTTAATATAATAATAGTTTATTATCCTCCCCCTCCCACCCCACTACTCAAGTATCAAAACCTGAAAATATTTTTGCAGTTCTGCGAAGCTGACGCTCCCCCTAGACTATGACACACAACATATAGCGGTCCCGAGATAGTTATTTCATTCGTATTCGTTTTAGATATCCCTTCCCTCATGTCTACTGGGTTTAAGGGACAAAATGCATTGCAAGGGCTTTTAGGCAGGTCTTATTTCCCATTCTTTACTCTTTATCATTTACATATTATATTTTACTTCACACATGAACTTCTCTATCACGCAAGCATACAGGCCACAGCAACAGGTAGCTCATTTGCATACATGGGCCATTCCACGTTCAAATGTCGCACCATTACCAAACAGACACTCGTCTCAGACCTTCTCCAGACTCGGACCACAATGCTACAACATTTCTACAACCTCTACAACGCCTTTATAAAAATTCCTGCATCAGTCCAAACTCGCTTACCTTCGCCACCAACTGCCACAACTGCTACGATACCCCAACCACCTCGCTGTAGCTCACCGCTATGACCCCTCAACCACCACTCCATAACTCACCGCCACACCACCGCTATGAATGCCGCAACCACAGTCACCACCACGGACGCCTACCACTGCCCTGTGGAGATATCTGGGAACAATGGATGCCACGTACCACTGCAGATGCTTGTGCTTCGGATGTTCTGGCATATAGTTTGAAGTGCAAGTGTGCACTAGAATCCGTTAACATCACATGGATAGCCCTAGCGCTCCGCTCAATTATGGCCACCATTTGGTGTCCAGCACAAGTTTGTGGCCAGAATGCCACCAGATACCTTTTCCCCACGTTAACCTCGGAGCTCCTTCGTGTGGCGAGTTGCAGGAACGAATGAGGCCATTTCCAGTACCGAGTCCACGCATGTGCAGGGCTAAAACCAGGGGAAGCATCTGTCCACCAATGGGGATGCTTGGAATCACCTACCACCCATCCTGATCTGTCTTTAGACTCCTCCCTCACTAAACAACTATAAAATACCCTGCGAGGGGGAGGCAAAGACAGACACTTTTAGCTTGGTCAGCAGGATGGGGTGGAAGGTGGAGCTGAACAGGCAGATGGAGCTCAGGGAACGGAGCAGGTGGAGTAGAGCGCTGGGTAGGAGAGCGAGCCAAGCGCCAGACCGATTACAGTTATTAGACCATGAGCAGTTATACTTACAGACTTCCTTACACCTCATTATTCGGCTATCCAAATGTACCCAGCTCGTAGCATCTTTTCCCCATTGGTCCAGCAAAGTCTGCATGCAGTTTACGCGGGAAGTTCTGCCCCATGTAATTTGCTCTGATTAGCTGGTGCATACTCGCAGCACCGTTCGGCTGCACCTGATCTGGTGAGTTAGAGTATGCATCGAGGGCACGAGACCACCCTTGGTGCAGCTGTCCACACGTAAGATAGCACACAAAGCAGTGTAACCCTGTCAGATTGGCAATACCGAGCGGCACTTGTGGTTGCTCAGCAACCCGCTGGCGTGGGGAGTTATCCAGGCCCGGTGGCCTCAGGACCGGGTGTTCGAGAGGAACTTGAGCGCTTCCCCTCATGGCGAAACTCGATCCCCGGATCCGTAACAATATCCTCATTTTCTGCAAATTTCCAGCTATACCAAGGATGATGCCTTCTTGCCAAGTAAAGAAGGAAGTTATAAACAAGAAATGTAATTACAAAGGACAAAGTAGGAAAGTGAGACGTCACCAAACCTGCGAGTTGACACGTTTTGCCGTCATCATTAAGGATGTAATTTTCATGGCAGACACAGCGAAAGGATCCCGGAATGCTGAGACAAAGGTGTTCACAACCATGTCCTCCGAGCAAACACACGTCTGTAATAGAAAAGGTCACACAAGGCTCAGCTGAGAACATTGACAGGAAGGCAAATTGTTGTTTGTGAATGTCAGTTTGTACTTGGTTCCTGACGTTTTGAATAATACTAAACAATTACACCAGAAGAACATACTCACCGGTGGGGAGACAACTCCTGCCGTCGGGAGATAGAGCGTAACCGGATTCACACGTACACACGTACGAATCACCGGTACTAACACAGTGATGCTCACAACCGTGCTCCAGCACAAGGCACACGTTCGTCTCTGAACAACAACAAGGTGGAGAATTCGCATGAGATGGTCACAAAGTCTGTGGCCATCTCAGAAACAGTCGGAAAATTGAATTTTCCACACGGCCTTTTCTGGAACTTTCCATTTCCTCCCAGATAAACAGGAAATGGTAATGAAAATATACATTAATATTATAATCACCAACTTTGCTTCAGTGCGTTTAACTGCACAGTTATAATGTGGCAAATTCCTCAATTCAACTTGGGCCTGAATGTCCTTGATTTAAACACTTCAATTTCGCCAGCACGATGTCTTCACAACAAAAACAAGTGAAAAAGACATGAAATGTCATCGCCCCCATTGTTTTCGTAATTTTGCTGTGTGGAGCTAAAGGGCTAGCCCATATTTATGCACAACTAAAATGGCTGCCATTCTACCAGTCGACCATCTTTGATCAGATCGCAAAAAAAAGTGAAGGGCATGTGTATGCCATCATGTGCTGAGCATGTGCCAAGTTTGAACAAAATCGGACCATGTTTGTCTGAGAAATGGTTGGGGACACATTGAAGTCATCAAATGGCCACCAGTCGGCCATCTTGAATCTGATCTCGAAAAAAAGGACGTGTATATGGAAGCCATCATTGATTATAATCTGTGTGCCAAGCTTGAAAAACATCAGTAAATGCTTGTCCGAGAAATGGTTGAGGACGTGTTCGACATTCGGTTTTTTGCAACTAAAATGGCCGCCAGTCTGCCATCTTAGATCTGATCTAAAAATTAAAAAATGACGTTCTTATGTAAGCCATCATGAGTTGTCTGTGCCAAGTACGAATAAAATCTGTCCATATATGTCCGGAATATGGATGCGGACGCACGCATGCACACATGGACACGAAAATCTAGACTAAATCCAAAAGCCCCCATTTCGGACGAAGTCCAACAGGGGCTAATAACCCTTCCAAACACCAGTGTGTACAATGAAAACAAATGACAAATAATGTATCACATGATCAGAGGATGATTTAACCAAAATCTGTGGTGTAATGGTTGATGTGTCTGCTCTCTCTGGGGGGGGGGTGTTGGTGGTTCAAACCACGGCCTAGTCACACCAAAGACTGGAAATAGTAGGAGCTGCTTCATTGCTTGACATCCAGCATTCAAAAGGTTAACAAGGACAAATGTGTCCAAGGACAGCGTCCTAAAGGTTTTGTCGGCTAAAATAAAAAATATATAAAAAAAAATAACAACTTCCGATATTTCGTCACGTGCCTTGATTAAGCCAATAGCGAAACCCGTCATAATGTATTTACGTATTGACGAAATATCGTGTATTTACGAAATAAATAGTGTATTTACGAAATTACAATACGATAAATGGAATAATCTTTAAATAGTAACGTGAACTTTTCGAAACTTTAAAGCAAATGTCCGAATATATTTAAAAGTTCATGATAGATGCTCTCAAAAGGCACCCTCAATGCGAGGATGTGTGCATGTGCTTAGTATTTAAGGAGATCCGGATCCTGTATATACAAGAGCTGAGTCCTAGAGGTTAAGGTTTTGTCTTCACAAGAAGAAGAACAAGAAGAAGAGAAGAAGAAGAACAACGCCGAGCGCTCTATGAGCAGCGTTCGCTACGCGAGACGCTGCTAAAAACATGGACAATCCGCATAGGTTGGCATCCATGGGGAGGAGGAAATTCTGCCTTAGGAAGTTCCCCGCTGAGTGAGTTGAGAAAAGTGACTTCATTGTTGTGACATCGCTGGTACCCAGAGTACCATGGTGAGTGACGGAACTTTCCAAAAGCTCAGGAGTTGTTTTTGCGTCCCCGAACAGTCGTGTGTGTGTGTGGTGTGTGTGTGTGTGTGTGTGTGTGTGTGTGTGTGTGTGTGTGTGTGTGTGTGTGTGTGTGTGTGTGTGTGCGCGCGCGCGCGCGCGCGTCCACTACAAGTCTTAGATCATGAAAAAAACGAAAAAAAGAGGAGTTATCGAATAAAATCTGCTTGAATTTATGAACAAGGTACCATGCAACTCAAAATGTTTCACCATATACTGAGATAAGCTTTAGACTTGGTTATTTCAGATGTTCGCACATTCTTGTAGATGCTTAACTTCACTATGTGCTGTGGAAGAGGGTGGGCTGTTCAGATGCTAACCTCGATAACTACATCGGACTTTGGACATGAACTTTGAAACAATGAATGATGAGTGAGTCCAATTGTGTATAAATCCAAGAGCTTCCAATACAATAAAAGCTTATCATGTTGTCCCTCCAGCCCCCAAAGTATTAAAACCTGAAAAGATTCTCATGCTCTGAAAAGTTGCAAACAGGTGATGCCTTTTTGGCAACAAAATAAATAAAGGAGTTCAAAATGAAATGTAATGACGAAGTAGGAAAGTGAGACGTCACCAAACCTGAGAGTTGACACGTTTTGC
>CM068966.1:78540684-78553641 GCA_035128595.1 Eptatretus atami | reverse complement strand
CTCTGCTGGGTAGTGCATTTCACAGCAAAGACTCAACCATGAGCACCAAGGAGCTTTCAAAGAACCCCCAGGATAAAATCGTGCAAAGGCACAAGTCAGGGGATGGGTATAAAAAATATTTCAAAGGCCTTGAATATCCCTTGAAGTACGGGCGTTGTCCGTTGTCCGACAGTCAAGACAATCATTAAGAAGTGGAAGGTGTATGGTACTACCAAGACCCTGCCTAGATCAGGCTGTCCCTCCAAACTGGATGACCAAGCTGGGAGGAGACTGATTAGAGAGGCCACCAAGAGGCCAATGGCAACTCTGAAACAGCTGGAGACCTTTATGGAAAAGACTGATTACTGTGCATGTGACAACAATGTCCCAAGCACTCCACAAGTCTGACCTGTACAGTGGGATGGCAAGAAGGAAGCCATTACTCAAAAAGCCCACCTTCAGTCCTGTTTGTGGTATGCAAAAAACCACTCCAGAGATTCTGAAACCATGTGGCAAAAAGTTTTGTGGTCTGATGAAACGAAGATGGAACTTTTTGGCTGAAATGCAAAACGCTACATTTGGAGCAAACCTAACACAGCACCTCACCCAAAGAACACCATCCCTACTGTGAAGCACGGTGGTGGCAGCATCATATTATGGGGCTTCTTTTCATCAGCAGGGACTGGGGCACTTGTGAGGATACAAGGGAAAATGGATGGAGCAAAATACAGAAAAATCCTCGAGTAAAACCTGTTGCCCTCTGCAAGAAAGCTGAAATTGGGACGGAAGTTCACCTTTCAGCACGACCTGAAGCACACAGCAAAACTACATTGGAGTGGCTAAGGAACAAAAAGATAAATTACCTTGAGTGGCCCAATCAGAACCACGACCTAAATCCAATCGAAAATCTGTGGCATGACTCGAAGATTGCTGTCCATCAACGCTCCTCACGCAATTTGCCTGAGCTTGAATAGGTTTGTCCAGAAGAATGGGCAAATATTGTCGAATAAAGGTGTGTAAAGTTGGTAGAGACCTATCCCCAACAAACTCACAGCTGTAATTGCTGTTAAAGATGCTTCCACCAAGTATTTACTCAGGGGGTGGACACTTATCTAACCAAGATATTCTAGTTTTATATTTTTAATGAATTTTCTGAAATTTTTTAGAATTTGTTTTTCACTTGGAAGTTGTGGATTACGATGTGTAACTAAAGGTGAAAAAGTCTGATTTAAAGCAATTTCATTCTCAGCTATAAGGCAGCAAAAGGAGAAAAATTTGAAAGGAAGGTGGGGGGGGGGGGGGGGGGGGGGGGTAGACTTACTATAGGCACTGCAGGTCCAACTAGCTGTGGTGCTACTGTACTGTATTGTGAAATTATATGGTTATGATAAAACAGTTGATGGTGATGGAGAACAAATTGTTCTGTGACGAGTCACACCTCATCAACCTTGTCCTGTGGCCTCCCGTCGGTTACAATGATGGCCACTCGGGGAATTCCCTGCGACTTTGGCCGGGCTCCAGCCTCCTCTGTGAAGGCATTGTCCAATGCGTACGCTATTGCCAGGCCAGTCATCGTGCCAGTCGACAGTGGCTGCATCACATTCACCGCTGCCAACATAT
Source organism: Eptatretus atami (assembly GCA_035128595.1). Taxonomy (NCBI): domain Eukaryota; kingdom Metazoa; phylum Chordata; class Myxini; order Myxiniformes; family Myxinidae; genus Eptatretus; species Eptatretus atami. Next base: position 78,552,042 of record CM068966.1, on the reverse strand, counting down.
TCTCCTGATTGGAGATGAGGCAGAGTGTGGGGAGCGAAGGGGTCCAGGGGTGTAGAAAGTTAGTGGCAAAAATATTTCAATAGATAAAGATTTTTTTATCTCGTATTTATAAACTGTTAAATAAGACACAGAGGAGTATATAATCATATGCAGAACAGGTGGATAAGAAGACTAGAACAGCACTCGGTAGAGCGCATACCTCCGCCAGGCTGAACAGTTTACGTTTTGTATCCCACTGATAGGCTGATTCCACAATCTGGATCTTCACCAAAATCCTATATCTACCTACGACATACGATTCATGAATAGACTGGCAGAGCCTACCCGTCACTTCACTGATTACCAATTAGTTGTCCTGTTTGCCACAAACTTTGGGCAAGAAGGAGAAGGAAAGGAAGGCAAATTTACCGTGCATAGAGTGCTTTAACCCCCACCCCAACCCAACCCCCCCCCCCACCGTTCCATCCTCATGTCATGCTTCCCCCCTCCCCCACCCCTCTTTGCCCCCATTCGTCCTGTTGTTCCTGCCCACTAGAAAAATATCACACAATGACAGGCTTTCATAGGCCTCTCTTTTTGGGTGGGGGTTTGGAGGGAGAAGGGAAGGAGGACAAATTTACCTGTGCGAATATTGTTTTAACCTCAGCATTGCTCAGGTAAAAAAGGAAATTGTAATATCACCTGCCACCACTAGGTGGCGTCACACGGTGCAAATTCCATCTATAATTTACGCACACCCCCCCCCACAAACTCCCACACACACCTCAGCCAAATCGCTTATGTTACCCCCCACACAAAGTTTTATTTGTACCCTGAGTTTGGAGTTTGTAACTGAAAAGATGTGACCGTGCATAAGGAACAAAGCCCACACACACACACCACACACACACACACACACACACACCACACAGAATACACACACAACACACACACACACTTCATACACACACAGATACACACATACAAACACACATACACACAACATACACACACACACACACACACATACACACACATACACACAGAATATTTCTGAAATCATTTGCACCGTTTTCTGTTTGGGTCTTTTTTTATGGAAGTTGGTCATATTAAAGGGGTTAGTGGGTAGCAGTGGGGGACTCTGTAGTTGTCTGCTGAATTGTTCTCTTTGTGTCACCTTGATAGTTTGATAGGGGCTTTTTGTGACACTATGGCTATTGTTTTGCCATCATTTATCATTATGTGAGTTTTAAGAGCCTTTGTTTGAAAGTGCAATCTTCCATTTTCTGTGCACAATAAACATCATTATTCAGTCAAGTACCATAGCCTGGTGTTGGTTTTGTGGTTTGGGTGGCTGATTTGGGATCCCAGGATCCTGAGTTCAAATCCCACTCGGCTGTTGAATTAATATCAGGTGGGGTTGACTCTGCCTGTCATCCTTCCAAGGTCAGCAAAATGAGTACCCGTGTCCTGGTAATAGGGATACTGCATCAGCAGCATAGCCGTGTCCCTAACCAATGATGCAGCCAGCAGCCATAAGGCTGGACTCGAAAGAGAGTCGGGTACCAAGCTTTACCAGGCTGGAACCCTATTGAACTTTTTGTTTATTATTATTCTTCCCCCACAGCAGCCATTTTTGGGGTTTATTCCCTTTTAAATTCATTTTCTCTGCAACTGTTTGTCCGATTGACACGAAACCTTCACCATAAGAGCGACTACTAATGTAGATTTTGTAGTGAAAATTATGACATCATAGATCACATGGTGTGACAACCATCTTAAAAGGAGGGAAAACTTTGGACCTCTTTTCATCTGAAACCGCTCATTGGAAAAAAAAATGCAACTTGGACCATGTCAAGTACTCCCCATGGGGAATAAGTAAGGGCTGTGAACAATGACATCATCGGTGATGTGATATGCTGGCTAAATTTGACGCGTAGAACACTTTATCCGTTCAATCTGAAAATTCTTGAGGGTCATCTTGTGATAAATTGGTGAAATTAAATTAAATTTATGACTGGAGCAGCCATGTTGGATTGAAAATAAAACCTTTTAAAAATCTTCTTCAGAACGGCTTGATAGATCGATGTGAAACTCCACAGACATGATCTACTAGCCTTGCGGAGTATAGGGTGTAAATTTTAACTTCGTAGGTCACATGATCTCGTGGCCATATTTTTTTGAAGAATAAACCTTTAAAAATCTCCTCTCCAGAACGGCTGGACAGATCGAAGGGAAACTTCACACGCATGTTCCTCAAGCCATGGGGATACCAGGGTGATCACAAAATATTGATCGGTCACATGGTCTGGCAGACATATTGGATTGAACAAAAAATCTTTAAAGAATTGTTTCTCTTTAACCACTTCATCAATGCACATGCAACTTCACAGGTATGATCAAGTAGTAATGGGAAATACATGTTTAAAATTTCAACCTGATCGGTCGCATGGTCTGGCAGCCATTATTATTTAATTATTTTGAATGTGTTTTTTTTCATTAATTTTTTTTAATCCCATTCTAAATTCAGTTAAATAAAGAGGACGTCATGGATCAGGTGTCCGATCAAAGCGGCATTGTTTCAAAGTGGGATGTCTTGGTACCCGGTCACTGCCAGGCAGTTATCGTTAATTTTAATTTTGTGGTTATTTTCCTGGATTGGCACCAAGGGCTGGCAGGATGGCCTAGACCTAGAGGTACAAATGCTCGCCTCTTAACCAGCTATCCTGGGTTTGAATCCCAATCCAGCTCGAGAGAGGTTTCAGCACCCATGATGCAGTGCTCGGGCACCCTATTGGTTGGCAAGCTAAACAAGATCAAACAAGGGCAAATAATTAGCGTGACCTTCCATTGCAGTGTCAGAATAACGAGATAAACGTGCTGGATTGCAGAGCAGCTGATGCTATCGTTGCCAGGGAAGTGAATACAACCAACATGGCAGCGTGCATGGAATTATGGGATAGCTCTAAAAACCCTCTATAAACTGTCATCCCGGTGTTTCACAGGCAGGGTGATTCATCAATGTGTGTGCTGTCCCTCGGATGGACGTTAAACTGGGTGTCCCATCTGCCGGCATAAGTTGGTGGATGTTAAAGATCCCGCAATGTCATTCGCGAAGGATGGGCGAGCTATCTCTGGCACCCTGAACAAATTCCAAAATTCCTGACCTAACTTCTACTGGGAAGGCAACGGAAAACCAACCAGCATAACCCTTGCCCAGAAAGTGCTTTGATGCTTTGTAACAGAGCATGGTACATTAGAATAAGAAGAATTGGTGCACAAAAGAGGGGATGGAGGAGGGGGGGGAGAGAGAGAGAACACACAGAGAGAGAGAGAGAGAGAGAGAGAGAGAGAGAGAGAGAGAAAGAAAGAGAGAGAAGAGAGAGAGAGAGGAGAGAGAGAGAGAGAGAAGAGAGAGACACAGAGAGAGAGACACAGAGAGAGATATACAGAGGGAGAGAGAGACACAGAGAGAGAGAGAGAAGAGAGAGAGAATACAGAGGGAGAGAGAGAGAGACAGAGAGAGATACAGAGGGAGAGAGAGGATACAGAGAGAGAGAGAGATAACAGAGAGAGAGAGAGGGAGAGACAGACAGACAGACAGAGAGAGAGAGAGACACAAGAGAAAGAAAGGAGAGAGAGAGAGACAGAGACAGAGACAGAGACAGAGACAGAGACAGAGAGAGATCAGAGACAGAGATAGAATATATATATATAGAGATACAGAGGGGGGGGGCGGAGAGAGAGAGAGAGACAGAGAGAGAGAGAGAGAGAGAGACGGAGAGAGAGAGAGAGAGAGAGAGAGAGAGAGAGAGAGAGAAGAGAAAGAGAGAGAACGGAGGAGAGAGAAGAGAGAGAGAGAGAGAGAGAGACAGAGACAGAGAGAGAGAGAGCAGAGACAGAGAGAGAGAGAGAGAGACAGAGAGAGAGAGAGACAGAGAGAGAGAGAGACGGGGAGGCAGAAATGCAATGACTCCAGGACAAGTAAAATGTTCTTAACGAGTCAGATCAATGACCTTGTGCCAGTGGTCGCGCAACGAGAACTCGCTCTGTACGGTGCTGCCGTACTGGATGACACCAACGCGTGTGGCCAACGGACCAATGTGCAAGACACTGATGACATCGGTGATGAAGCGCTTGACCTGATGAAACTGTGGCAAAAGCACACTGCGGGAACTGTCAATGATGAACAACAGGTCCACAGGCTTGCTTTGACAGATGTGCCCACCACCAGCCGTCGAGCCTGGTTTACGCACAACACCGGGTTAGCATCTGAGGAGTTGGTATTCGACAGAATGCGTACAAACACAAAGGAGATATGTGAAAAATTAAAATCACAAAAAACAACAATCTGTAATAGCAATATCGATGGAAGAATTTTCAAGTAATACAACAATAATCTAAAAAGTAATGTGTGAACAAAGAAGAGCTTGGATAACAACATAAACTCACCGTTACTGATGGAAACTGGAAAGATAGATCCAACTATAGGAGTTTGTGCCTCTGTTTCATGGGATGGCAAAGCCATGGATTCTGTTGGGAGAACTTGAAATAGTGAAAAAGCGGAAAAGGTCCAAAATCCCAGAAAGATGAGAGGAACCTTCATGTCTTATCCTCGAGGTATGATTCGCAAGCACAAAAGAGAGTACGTAGGTATCAGCAACTTCTGCAGGAGCAGGAGTAATGGCACTTCAGCCCCACGGCGGTCGCTCCTGGCTCCTTCTTCACGCAGACTGCACCAATAAAACCATCGACACCGTTTAGGAATTTAGGATCACCATCCCATCAGTCGCAGTGGAGTTCACAGCTCTGCGTCTAGAGGGTTGGCGCTGGAAGGCCATGAATGGAGCCCCTGTCTTTTTTCTTCTTTTTTTTGCCCTTCTGGGGAATCGTTCTCTTCAAATAATCCAGTATCCTCACTGGAAATGTTTTTTTTTTTGTGTGTGTTCCTCAACCTAAAGCATCCATCATGATCTATGATCTACCTTTATACAGGTGTTTTCACAAGTAGACTTGTGGTTGCTATGATTGTTTGGTGGAGCAGACCATTCATTTTTTGCAATAACCCTCATCAATAATTATGCAATATTAAATACTAATTATATACACACAAGCATCATCATTTCCCCCCAAAATGGGAATGTCCTAGAATTATGGAAATAGACGAGATGGAAAGATTTCGCCTTCAACGCAACAGCAGATTGTGAAGCGTTCCCACCATCACTCGAATCGGAGTTGAACGACGCACCAGCGAACATTCATTGCCTTTTAACATTCGCAATTACATTAGAGAATTCTTGATAATCCCAAATCGAGATGCAACAACGCAATTGGACTGAATAACCAGGTGCATCTAATAGTGGCGATCACAACCAACGACAATACATACAACAATACAACAATACAATACGCTTGTCCGTCCGTCCATGACGCTCCTATCCACCCATTGGTTAGACAGCTGGCCTGACTCCACCCACATTTGTGACCGAACAAATAATATGGCCGCCATTTTGGTAATATGCGAAGCCGGCGCCGTCATATTCACAATCACCATGCCCTCCCTATAAGTTTTCCCTTTGGTGTAAAATGACCAAAACGACTGTCAAAAGGATCAAGAGTCCAAAGGTTGGAGCCGGTCGGCATCACGGGCCTTGTGAAGGCCAGTAGCTATAGGCCTCGGCCTTCTCGCTTTAGGCTTCAGGCCTCCAGTGTCAGCCGATGAACAAATGCGACTGGAATCTCTTCGAGCTGTGTAACCACGATGTATTATACACGCACATAGGCAGTGAACATGTTTTTGCTTCAAACCCAGGTTGTTGTTTTGTTTGGAGCGAGTACGGCCAGCAGTCGGTTACCTTATACACCCCCCGAATCACTGCCATTCTCTCAAGCAAGGGCCTTTACCATGTCGGTTCTGCAGGTCCTTGATATTATTTCCGACGATTTTCTCACAAACGACTCGACCAGTAACCGTAAAACCCCATGTCGTTATGAATGTCTTTGGTTGAGGAGTTCCAGGAATCTCACGAGATCGTTTGTGAAAGAAAGAAAGAAAAAAATCCGTCATTATTTACTTTTAACAAGAGGTGGATGTGCATCAGCAAGACGATAATTGGTTTTGGGTCATTTATTGGGGCAAACAGGCTTCTCATGGTCAAAATTGAGAGTCGATTCCACGGGGTTTCCACATATCTCGTGGGATTGTGAGTTGGACAGGCGACCGTGATGGGCCATGACATGTAGTCGCCATACTGTTGCTGTTTTCTGTGAAGTCATTGATAACGTGATAGGGGACGGGAAAGAGTTAAATATTCCGCTGTTGGAAATATTAAACAGGGGTGAAATGGGTTATGTGTCGAATAAAGGTCACAATTGGACTATAAGGGTATCTGCGGCAATATCGCACATCATACTCGACGCCATGGCCAGGAGAAATCACATCTTTGAAGTTATCATGGGTGAAACTCCTTCCTTATTTTACGGAAATCCGTATTTTTGAAACGACCCATTCTCGGGGTCGGACATCCGGGAACTTCGCCGACCCATAATGCAATGTCCGCATAGCAACGCTGGCGAAGGGGAAAACAAAGTACCTCGTTTGCTCGGATCACCCTGTGTATGTAGCGCTGGCGCTATCGCACGGCACTTGACTTGTACCTGTTACAAGTTTGTTTCTTTCGTAGCCTTTATTACACATTATTATTTGCAACAAGGCCCGAAAAGTTGCTGTATTTCAGTTGTACTAATAACAAGGCAAAAAATTCAGAACTCTCCTTTTATCTCATACCAAGTCGGGCTACTGACCAGAGAGGAGACTTCTGTGGCTTCGAGCCATCAATCGTGGCATCAATTTCTATCAAATGTTAGAGTTTGATGGTTGATCAAACAAATGTTGGAGCTCTAACATGGTTACTCCAACATTTTGCGTAGCACAGTCTGCACCCAACCAGAAAAAAATTTGTGGGCTTCCAGTGATCGGTAGTTTTTCATTGCCTCATGCGTAAACACTCCTGAGATTAAAAAGAAAAATATATTCTGTGGTTAGTTATTAAAATAGTACCAGGGCAATTAAGCGAGGTACGGTACATCACGCAAAAACATTAATGCCTCGGCCCTTGATTGCCATTAATAGGATTAGAACTTGCAAACTAAATGCAATGACAATGTGTCGGCCTTTCCTCAAGTTCACCGCAGTCTTGTCCTCAGCCCAGGCGCTTCAACTCAGCAGCCACAACAAAATAGCCACGCACTGCTACATCATTACAAAACGTAGAGACACACAGGCACACATGCGGCAACGCTCATACACATAGTCATAGACATAGTCATATAACATAGTCATACACATAGTCATACACATAGTTAATACACATAGTCATAGTCATACACATATCATAGTCTACACATATCATCACATATCAACACATAGTCATACACATAGTCATACACATAGTCATACACATAGTCATACACATATACATACACATATCATACACATAGTCATCACATAGTCATAGTCATACACATAGTCATAGTCATACACATAGTAATACACAAGTCATACACATAGTCATACACATAGTCATTACACATAGTCATACACATAGTCATAGACATAGTCATACACATAGTCATAGACATAGTCATACACATAGTCATAGACATAGTCATACACATAGTCATACACATAGTCATACACATAGTCATACCACAGTCATACACATAGTCTAAGCATAGTCATACACATAGTCATACACATCATTAAAATCAGGGATAACACAGAATTTATACCAGATGAATGTGAGCAATATTTTAATCATTCATTGACTTTGTTGCCGGGTCAGTGAGTGACCACAACTAGCACAGATGACTCACCGTCACACGGTACAGACAAGGCAAGTCATTAAAACTATTACTAACGACCACGTCAGCTCGGAGTTCATAAATAATAAAATAATATATTAACACTCCAGTACAGTAATGTTTGATAATACACAGTTAAAACTCGGTTTAACATTGGATTACATACCCGGTGTCTTGACTAGACACGTGTATCCGTCCGGGTATCGCACGTTCGGCCATTCCTTCGGGCTGCCGATCCACGAATCACCGGGGAACTGGTAGGGCCAAGAATCAAGCCCAATTAACTGTATTTGGCTCGATACTGTGGCCGATGCATCACCTCACAAATGTTCTATACATTGATATGACATTGCAAACACTTGGGTGAACACGATGTATCAACAATTTATTTTAAATACATCGACAGAAAAAAAAAACAAATCACTCGGCTTTGCGAGCAAGTAAAACCACGATGTGCGTGAGTCTGCGACCGGTGCTGCGTTTGTTTTCCCCTTTTCCAACATGGCGGTCGCGTGACCAAGCGAAGTCACGTGACTGTGACGTATGTCCGTCGGTGTTGCGTATCCGCCTTTCCTCGCCGGCGGATTCGTCTCTACTGGTTATCGCGTTGGAATGGCATTGATATTCTTTTCCATCATGAGTGTTTGTTAACATTTCATTGAGTTATATCAATGGTGTAGTTGTAGTATTAATTTGTGACTGGAATTAAAATACAGAGGGATTAAGTTTATAAGAAGACGGAGGAAATTGCGAAAGGATGCGGGGTTTCCACCGGTCGGAATGGAATCCTGTGAGGATAATCCCTCGTGGGGAAGTTATAATAGCTGGAGAAGACTGTTTGAGTCATCACGGAGACGGGACTTACTATTTATCCTTCGGTAGAAATCTTCTTCAATTGACACCCCCTTTCCCTCCCCTCGCGCTTATGTCCTCCCAAACCCCCTCCCCCTCCACCCACTTCCCCTCCCTTCACCACTTCCCCTCCCCTCCTCGCCCACACCCCCACACCCTCCTGGAGTGTACAGTGACGTTTGGTGAGGCGTCGCTCTCCCCACCCCTCCCTTGCTCACTCTCCCCACCCCTCCCTTGCTCACCTCTCCCCCTTCCCACTCTTCGATCTCCCTCCTTGCTCTCTCCTCACTCCCCAACTCCCTTCCCTCTCCCCCCTCCCCTTTGTCCTCCCTCCCCTCCCTTCTCTCTGCTTCCTCCCCTCATCCCCACCCCTCCCCTTCTGGTAAGGGGGATATTTAAGATTGACTGTATAGTTTTGAATTTAAAACGGCTTTCCCAGAGTGTAGCATGTATGAATCAGATTTGATATGAGCTGACCGGAGGGATGCAAATGGCGTTACATGTACGAGCATGCAGGCAGGCAGGCCTTTGCCAGGTAGATAGCGTGGGTTTTAAATGCTCCTACTTGGTTTTATATATAATACAGTGGTGAAAAAGAAAATGTTGCTGTTTGGGCATGTATAATTACTCTTCTCTTCCCCCACCCCTCCCTCCTCTCCCTTTCCCCCTCCACCTGTTCACTCCCCCCCCCCCCCAACACACACACCTCTTTTTCTCCCACCTCTTAGTATCTCCATCAGCAAAGCGACCGGTGGGATTTGCTGGTATGTAAATATTCTCGAGCTCGGGTTGATCGGGGTTTTTTCGGAATTGGGTGCAACCTCGGAAGAGAGACGAGCGGGGTGTTGGGTCGCGGTTGGAATAAAGGATTGACTCGGATTGCGAACCCCTCGGACGTCTTTTCCTTCCACGCTAAAGATCTGTCTGCTTGGAGTTTTGGCCACTAACGACCGCCATTTGTTGGTGTCTATCAGATGCATTCCACTCTACAGTGATCTTCTATGCCTGGTGTTGTGCTGAAAAGGGCAACCCTTACGGTGGAGTTTCGCTGGCAACGATTCTTCCCTTAATGTTGGCACCTTCATGTGGCTCGTGTGTAACGAGCCCTTCTTTGCCTTTGTGGCACCTTGCACATCTCGCGTTGTTGGTGTAGGTCGTTTGAAGAGTCGGGAGTCAATTTCTCCTTGAATCCTTCATTAACATTCCTGCCTTCCGCCTTCCGGCCTGCCGGCTTCCAGAGGGCTATTCAGCTAAGTACCTCAGCAATTTACCATTCCCTTGTGGCATTAAAACTCTTTTTCAGACATATTCCCGTCATTTATACGTTCACGACTCCGACCGCTGGCCAACATTAATGCAGTGCCCCCTGTTACTCATTTTGCTAACCCCAGAAGGATGATGGGCTGAGTGAACGGGCCCTGTTAATTCAACAGAAGGAGAGGGGCTCGAACCCAAGACCATCCATTCATCCATTGGGACCATACTCTGTGCAGAGTGTTGGTGCTGCCTCAGCAGTCTCCTTGGCTATTGGGCACAATCCTGGACGGGTCGCCACTCCGACACAGGATACCAGCATGCTGGCACTCATTTTGCCGACATCGGAAGGATGACGGGTCGAGTTAACCCAACCTGGAAATAATTAAACAGCTTAGCGGGATTTGAACTCAGGACCCTAGGATCCCAGGTCCGCCACCCTAACCATTAAGCCAACACCAGGCACGAGCAGTGAATGTTCAGGTGAAATTTCAAAAAATATATATTCTCCAAATATCACTCTCGCATATTTTCTTGGTACAATATGGATAGGATCATTCCCAAAATGGATATTTTGACCTCACATTTTCAAAATTTTCCCACGGGAGCATATCCCCAGACCCCCCCCCCCCCCCCCCCCCCCCCCCCCCCCCGAGGAAAATGTCATTTTTCGTTTTTTTCAAAAGTTCTGCAGTTTCACCCATGAGTTATAAATGACATAAACTACATTGCCAGAAGTATGTGGACACCCGTTCTAATTAGTGGATTTGGCTATTTCAGCCACACTCATTGCTGACAGGTGTATAAAATCAAGCACACAGCCATGCAATCTCCATACACAAACATTGGCAGTAGAATGGCCGTACTGAAGAGCTAAGTGACTTTCAACGTGGCACCGTCATAGGATGCCACCTTTCCAACAAGTCAGTTCGTCAAATTTCTCCCCTGCTAGAGCTTCCCCGGTCAACTGCAAGTGCATGTTATGTGATAGTGGAAATGTCTAGGAGCAACAACAGCTCAGCCACGAAGTGGTAGGCCACACAAGCTCACAGAATGGGACCACTGAGTGCTGAATCGTGTAACACGGAAAAAAATCATCCATCGTCGGTTGCAACACTCACTACCGAATTCCAAACTGACTGGAAGCAACATCAGCATAAGCACTGTTCGTTGAGAGCTTGATGAAATTGGTTTCCATGGCTGAGCAACCACACACAAGCTTAAGATCACCAAGCGCAATGCCAAGCGTCGGCTGGATTGGTGTAAAGTCACCGCCATTGGATTCTGGAGCAGTGGAAACACGATATCTGGAGTGATGAATCACGCTTCACCATCTGGCAGTCCGACGGACGAATTTGGGTTTCGCGGATGCCAGGAGAACGCTCCCTGCCCGAATGCATAGTGCCAACT
>CM068966.1:78524100-78536250 GCA_035128595.1 Eptatretus atami | reverse complement strand
AGTTGAGTTCAGGAGGGGGTTTGAAGGCTTTGATTGGGGAGGGGATTGAAGCCTTAGGGTTAGATGGGGGAGTTGACGGCTTAGTCACATTTTACATTGTGCAGATCTTCCACAGGTCTCTGCTAGTAATTAATAATAAAAATAAAAATCATAAAATCCTGGTTTAAAACAATGCATTTGAAGTAAAGTTTATTGACGGTGCCACACCCCTCCCCCGACCCCTTGTGCCCTCAACCCCACCACACCAGACAAAATCAAAATCACAAATAATTAGTTGGACTGATCAAGCTGACTCCAGTCCAGTGGAGATGACCTCAGTCGCAAAAATTCCACCACACTCAAGAGCCATAGAACACACTAAAATGAACTGTCAAAAATCACTCGTTTTATTCCATGTATCATGCAATGGTCTTTGTATTTGGCAGATTTCAAATAGCAAAATAGACTATCTGCCTCAATCTTCAAGGGAATGGAAAAACAAAACAATGAAGTGTATTGGTGGGGAGGGGGGGTGAGAAGGGGAAAGGGGAAGCAACCTGCTTTTTCACGCTAATGACTGTTTAAATGACAATGTAATGCAGCAAAAGTGCACAATGTATTCTGTAAAAATATGACATTTCAAAGCATACCAAACACGGAAAAACAATAAATGAAGTTTGATGCGGATTCGAAGCTACATGAAAAGAAAAGAAAAGAAAGGAATAACATTTACATATTAATCATGACCAGCAAATTTACAAATCTTTTGCTTGGAAGGTGATGCTCCCATTAGAATACCTTAGTAAAAGCTCAGATAATGTTTCAGGCACCAAATTGCAAGGAGAGAAACAAAAAAAAGTGTTGCTAAGCTACTTAGCATGCAGGTTGCAGACAATCTCGGTGCTTTATTTTCTGGTCGTGCCCGAGGGCCCGGCTCGACACCCCTTATGCGGAGTAAGGTGGAGGAGGCACCTTATTTGGAATGGCAATTGCAGTGTCGTAGCTTGGAGGCAAAAATTGCTGCAAAAATAAATAAGAAGGTTAAAATAAAATAAAACCTACAAAAATAGTTTTAAATAAATTAATTAATGTAAACAAACACAAACTTGCAACTTGACAACCGCATCAGGTTCTTGGCCAAATCAAAACGAGACTGCTTTACACACACGCACACACACACGAATGAATGAATGAAAATTATTCCATGAGAGGAGCAAATTTTACATCCGCGTGAGGAATGCCTTGGACAGACACGTAGTCTGGTGGAGTGATGCACACACTTCGGTATGCTTGCATAGTTTGCACAACTGAAATGAGCCACTGTCAAGCAATAACGGCATCACCGGTTTTGCTTACAAAATATTTGATTGACGAGGTGAAAAAAAGAAGAGAGAAAAGATAACATTTATTTGGGTTACCGACTGCTACACAATTTAATTTTGCTCTACAAGTCTCAATGCAAACCCCTCTCAACTAGACCGTACACTTCTGAATGCATTTCAATCAAGTTCTGTGCTCCAGGCTATGCACCGCTAAATAAATAAAAACGACTCATTTATAAAAGCAGATTTACAAATTTCTGGTGGCATTCCATCTGGGTCGGACGCCTTTGGGGAAGGTCCCTTGGCAACGACAACAGAGAAGCCAAAAGAAAAAAGTTCTGCCTCAATTCCCAGTGGACGCTCCTGGAGGCCTCGGTGGGAAAGAGCCGGAAGGCTGTGCGACAAACTGGATTCACAGGAAGGAGAAGACCTCCATGCAGCTCTCGACTTACTCAGTCGGCCACCTGTGCATCTGGTCACCGTGACCCAGACAGTAACGATGGAGTCGTTTTTGGAGTCGGTCACCGTGACGTGACCCTTGTTCTCATGGACAAGCAACAAGCCCAGTCTCCAGCAGAGTTCGTTCCACCCAATGAACCAATCCGTATCAGTGTACCATGACCACTTTGAACCACCAACCTCCCACAATAAAAACCTCTTGGCTGACCAAAGGTCTTTTCATCTGGAGAGTTTCACAATTATCTCATTGTCAGGCCCAACACACCAATTAAACATCAGTGCACAGAATTATTGTTCAACGAGTGGTTTAATGGTCATGCCACCACCTTCTGCACCAGGAAGGATGGAATACAATTCAATGTGCATCTTCTGTAGCTGCGGAGCTAAAATGCCAGCCTGGATCATCCAAGAGTTTTACCGCCTCTCCTCTGATCGAGTTCCCTCTCTCGGCTCTCCGACCCTCCAGGTCACTCGCATGCGCCCTGTGTTTCAAACCCCCCCCCCGCCCCCCCACCCCGAATCCTGGTTAAACGCACAAAATCCAAGCTTACTTCATACCTCCATTCTGTTATCAAATTTGTGGAACCACCTTCCTAAAGCTATTCAAGCCCACTCTTCCCTCCATACTTGTTTGCAATACTTTCTGGCCACATTAACCCTACCTAGCCATACTCAACCCTTTTATAACTATGAGATACTGTATTTCCTCCTCATCTTTTACTGTTCATTCATTCCTTGCTAATGTCCAACAGTTGCCCCACTAACCGTTTGCCTCTTTAATGTGTCAATTCGCTCTTAAATGAGCCTCAATCTTAGAGCGAGAGCGAGAGAGAGAAAAAAACAGCACAACAGCAAAACCATTTCAAAATGTCAATCTTCCGAAACTCAAATGCAAAGAAAACATGGCCACTCCATAATGCTGAACCTGTCATTTGGTAAAATGCTTGTATATCTGATGAACACCAGAAAAGAGACCAATGAACAACTATCAAAAATGCATGAATTTTTTTTTTTTTAAAGGGAGAAACTCAGTACAAATCAAAACTGTGTGAACCAATCACTGAAAATGTGTCAGTTTCGTTGACAAAATAAAATTAAAACGACAATAAATTAATTGGTGCAACAAAACATTTCTGAAAACAAATAAATAAAAAGACAGGACATTAGAATGATCTCACCTCTATATTGCGGTCAGAAAACACCTGCGCATTGGCTGTATAACGGTTAACAATGTACTTGTAGCAGTTCCAGACACAGCACATGAAGTAAGCCTTTGACAGGAATGGAAATAAAGAAACATTTTCAACATCATTTCAATTTTCAATTTCAAAAATCATTTATTTCCATCGGTGCCAATACAAGTCTGGCAGTGAAAGAAAAATATATGAAAGTAATATTTGCAAAACTTGGTGAACTCGGAAGGATACAATCAAAATAACACATACCGACCGAGGTAAATACGGAGGCGTATTCAGAAGCCAAGACTTGTATTGATATGCCTATGGACTAACAATATAAATAAACAATAAATTCAACCAAAACTAAGGAATAATGGGAGATCAAAGTTCGTTTATAAGAAGACTTAAACCGACCCACAGAAGACTGCCTTTCTTGCTCCATCAATACTATTCCAAAGACGTGCCCATAATAAGGTAGTGTATTAATAGAGTATGATGTGCAAATAAAAGGTAGAAATGTGATCTTGTGATCTCGTGAATGGAGTGTGGATATCATGGACTGCTGTAAAGTACGATGAAAAGACTTGTGGAAGATGATTATTGATATGCTTGTACATAAATACCCCTGTATGTAATTTATGAATGTCAAAGAGTGTCAATGTGTTGAGTTTGGTGAAAAGAGGTGCAGTGTGGTCCCGTGGATGAGTGAGGGTACAGATCCTGACAGCACGCTTTTGAATAACTGAGAGTGAGTGGAGCTGATTATTACCCGAGTGTGCCCAGACAATGTTACAATAGCTCAGGTAAGGGAGAATTAAGGTATTATACAGGGAGAATAAAATACAAGGAGGAAGAAAGGTACGCAGTTTAGACAGTACGCCCGTGTTTCAAGAAACAATCTTAGAGCAGTTGATGAAATGTGATTAGTTCAGTTAAGTTTGTCATCCAAGGTAACACCGAAAAATTTCATTGAATGAACAAAAGTAATGGGTTCATTGTCCATATAGATAGAAGAGATGGTGTCAGACAGAGGTTTGGTGGATTTTCTAAAGAACATACACTTGGTTTTATTGGAATTTATGGAGAGTTTGTTTGATTTAAACCAGGATGAAACGTTAATGAGCTCACTATTAAGAGTACTGATCAGAGTCATAACTAGGATTGGAATTGATGATAGTTGTATCAGCAAAGAGAAAAAAACTAAGATAATAAAGAACAACAGGTATGTAGATATAGTTAACATATGAGGAAAAGAGGAGGCCCAAGTATAGATCCTTGGGGAACTCCATGGCTGACAGCTTTCCAAGAAGAATTAGAGCTTCTCACAGCTGTAGATTGTTACCTATTAGTAAGATAGTCTTTAAACCATTGAAGAGCACAACCTCCAACACCATCAAAATAAAGTTTGGAGAGAAGAATATTATGATCAATCGTATCAAAGGCTTTGGACAAGTAAATAAAAACACCAGCGGTATATAATCTGTCAGAGAGGGAATTTGAAATTAAATCTGTCGTATGAATAAGAGCCATATCTGTGGAGTGTTTACGATGAAAAACCAAACTGCTGATCAAAAATGATGTTCAATTTCGAGAGAAATTTGATTCGACAGTTATAAACAAGTCTCTCCAAAATTTTACAAAAACGCGGAAGAACAGATACGGGTCTGTAATTGTGAATGACCGGTCGATCGCTACTTTTAAAATGGGAGTAACTATAGCAACCTTCAGATTCAGAGGACCATAACCAGTAAGAAAAGATAGATTGAATGTATGGGGTGAGAAATAAAAGATATGACACACGTAATCACAGAAGAACGAATTTTATCAAAGCCACAACTAGTGGCCACCATTGGGCTTCCTGCCAATCTCAATTATTTCAAAAGAATTTGTTTGTACAAGGAAAAAAAAAAAAGAAAAGATGAAGATGATTTATTGGAGTGTGCAAATAGTCCCTGAAGTTCATGTTATTGGTAAGATTTTATTAGCAAGTGATGCACCGATGTTAGTAAAATAATAATTGAAGGAATTAGCAACATCCCCAG
Organism: Eptatretus atami; assembly: GCA_035128595.1. NCBI lineage: Eukaryota > Metazoa > Chordata > Myxini > Myxiniformes > Myxinidae > Eptatretus > Eptatretus atami. The sequence goes on along the minus strand of CM068966.1, from coordinate 78,531,270 downwards.
GATTGGAGGAAACCTGCCCATCGGAGCAATTTTCTGGAATATCCGCTTTATTACCTTTGCCAAGAATTTTATTAATTTCATGCCAAGTATTCTTCATGTTATTTTTATTCATATTAAACTTATTAATGTAAGAATTTTTTTTGGCAAGTCGGATAGTAGTGGTTAATAGATTATAGTAACTATTATAATGTCATCCATTATTCTCAGAGCCCATGCCTGGTGTTGGCTTAATGGCTAGAGTGGTGGGCTTGGGATCCTTGGGTCCAGAGTTCAACTCCTGCTCGGCTGTTGAATTAATACGAGGTGGGGTTGACTCAGCCTGTCATCCTTCTGAGGTCGACAAAATGAGAACCAGCTTGCTGGTATCCTGTGTCGGAATTGCGACCCGTCCAGGATTGTGCCCAATAGCCAAGGAGACTGCTTAGGCAACATCAACGCTCTGCACAGAGTATGGTCCCAATGGATGGATGGATTCTCAGATGGATTATGTATGAAGCGCCGATGCAGCCTATTTTTGTAACTACAATAATTGAGAATAGACTGGGTGAACCATGGATGATTGGCCTTTCCTCTTCCACTTATTTTCGTAATAAGTGGGAAATGGCGATTGAAAGAGTTAGTGAGAAGAGAAAGAAAAGGATCGTAAGCAGAGTTAGCTTGATGGCATTTATAGACTTCCCCCCCAATCCATGGATTTGATATCTGCAGTTAAAGAACACAAGATGTTATAGTCAATTTCCCTCATGACATAACTCTTTTGAACAGAAATATAATTTAGAAAGCATGAAGGGGTAATCTGGAAGAGAGGTAAGTGATCAGAAATGTCAATATTAACGATATCTGCGTAAGTATAATCATTGTTATTGGTTCGTATATTGTCGATAAGGGGAGTACTTTTAGGGGTAATGCGAGTTGGCTGGTCAATCAGGGGATGAAATCCATAAGAATAAAAAGTGTTAAAAGTCATCAGTGGGTTGATGATGAGAACAATTGAGCAAATTGAAATTAAAATCTCATTAAATATGTTTATTTTCTCCAGCAATAACATCAAGATAAAACTAAAGACATTGTTGAAAATTTTCAGGATGAGAACGAGGAGCCCTGTAAACATTACCTCCAATCATCCATCAGATTCTGCTCTTTTTGCTTGTTCAGCACTTTCAAAAGCTATCCAGTGCATCAAAACACCAGTTCTTTAATTTGGAAGATCTCTCTCTTCAAATATGATAACCCAAATGAGAAGTAATTGAGGCAAGTGTTTTAACCAGATCAGGCTTGAACATGATTTATGTATTTGGATATGAATGAGCTTTAAAATGCAGAGATGGGCATCTCTTACCTTCAACACCAGAATAAGGCCAAAAATCAGAAGCAGGAACGCAATGAGCCAGTTGGTATTTACATCCCACAACTCATTTTTGTACTGGAAAAACAAAAGTACAGTGAATAGTATTTATTGGTTCATCATGGGGGGGGGATATTTTAAAAGGAAGAGGACAGGAGGAAAGAAAGAGAAAGGGGACAAAAGAGAGGGAGAGGGAGAGGAGAAAGAGAAAACAAGTTAGAAATAAGAGAAAGAGGACAAGAGGAGAAAAGGTAGAGGGAGAGTGAAAGGGGTTATTCAAAGAACAATTTATTTTCCTTCCCATTTCATTTCCAATAAAACAAAGAAAACAGTCTCAACCACACACAAATATTTAAAACAAAACAAAACAAACAAACAAAACATTTGACAACCACACAGATATTAAAAAAATAAAAATCAATTAAAATTCACACAATTACACAACCATGACATGTGACCATTTCTTCAATGACACAACTTGGCTACACGTTACAGTACGTGATCAAACTGAAAGTCTGGAAGTGAACACACACGAACAGGTTTTAAAACAAGAAGTTAACCAAAACAAATGATCGCAAATATTTCTCAAATGGAGCAATTCAGAGGAAACAAAATGAACAAAAGAAAAGTCATAAGAAACAACAATGTTTTACCAAGTGAGTGTGAGCTTTCAATGTGGGTAGGGTCTTCAGCAAGCCAAGCATCATGAAACAATTGATTGCAAAATCGAACATTTGGTAGCAGAGGAAAGGTACGAGCCAACCAGAGCGGTGCTGTAAAAAGGTCGGGCAAAAGTCACATACAGTATTAGTTACATATCAACAGATGCACAGGGAAATTAAAACATCAAATAATTAATTTCTTGCAGAGACATCCTGATTGTGCCATAAAACGTCAAAGTAAATATCAATAACAAAGACGTAACATAAAAGACAGACAGACACAGGAGTTACAATATGTGGATGTCCTGAGCATTAACAATTTACTGAAAGTCTCCACCAGTGTTTTCTACTGTTAGAACAATGTTGATTGTTATCAATACAGCTTAGTTTGGGTGAGAAGAAACGAAGCTTCTCATTTAGCAATCTTAAATTCAAATCGATCCAACTCTTCAAAAACTTGTGATCCACAACTCAAAGTAAACGACACATGAGCAACTATTATGAAGTGTTGAGAAGCTATTCGATCACATTTACCAATCAAATCTAATTGATGTCTCTGTCAGGTGTTCATCATCATTAACATCGGGTATTCCTCTCGATGCATCTACAAAGCGAAAAGCCCACTTTTTGTACTGCTGAATACAGATCTATCAGGATTAACTGTTAGCTGAAAACAAAGTGGCTAAAATTTCAGTAATAGATGACCATCAAATTGTTTCTGCATGAAGAAGGAAAAACATTGAGTAAAATAGCTCACATCATTCGATTTTCAAGGTTTGGTATCCCAAGCACAATGAACAAGCACAAAGAAACATTGCTGTAATGGACAAACCCAGGAGTGGAAGACCCAAAAAGCTGTCACAAGGATGAGCAATACTTGAAGATAATATTCTTAAGGAATAGATCGAAGATAAGCGTTAAATTGACGACTGAACTGGCAGAAGGCTCAAGTGTTGTTGTACATCCATCAACGGTACAAAGGTCACTTTTGAAACCACGATTTAAATGATGTGTTGCAGTTAGAAAACCTATCATGAAAAGGGAACAAGACTGAAAGGCTAAAATATTCACAAAAACACAGAAATTGGACGATGGGCGTGCTGCTCCGGCACATGCTCCCATACCTGACCAAGAGTCAAAGCTGTTTTGGAAATACGAGTCAAATTTATTTGGATGTAATCAAAGACAGTATGAGATGATGAAAAACAACCTCTATAAAGAGCCTTCTTCAAAGCCAACAATCATGCATGGAGGAGGTTAAATTCAAGTTTGGGGGTGAATATTCTCAAGTGGTATTGGGAAATTGCTGAATGAACATATTGAATGCAGCAAGATACAAACAAATTTTAATTCATTGTGCTATCCTGACTTCCGGTTCCGGTTCTTGAGGTAGTTGTCCTGACACAACTTGCTTTCGCCTCATGGAAAGCGAACCAAACTGAGGGTAATCTCAGAACAAGTGTGTGTCTACCCTCAGGAGAGCAAGAAAACAACATCTTCTAATCTCAAGTCTGAACTCTCAAACCTCTCTCTCCCTCCTCCAAATCCTGGTGGCATCTAATCAAATCTGTTTCTGGTGTATGTTCCCCCTCCATCCCCTCCCTTACCTCAAATGGCCGCACTGCTGATACCGCATGTGAAAAGCTGAATGCCTAAACTTGGTGTTTATATCTAAATCTTGTGTCCGAAACCCATCGTTTCTGTACCCACCTTACCCAGTCACACCCAACTGTCCCTGTGTCCTTTTCTTCTGACAAAGTGAGAGCTTGCTGTCAACCTTGACTCAGATTCTGCAACCGGTCCAGACGGCATCAGCCCACGTGTCCTAAAAACCTGCTCTGCTGCTCATGCTCACCCTCTCTCTGTTCCATTCACCCTCTCATTTGCTCATCTGCCATCTGCTTGGAAATCAGCAAACATTACCGCTCTGCATAACAAAGGTGCAAAAAACAGAATCCCTGCAACGACAGACCAATCAACCTTCTCCCCATCAGCAAGATTATGGAATCCATCATCGCTTCAGACATTAAATCCTTCCTCCTCCCAATGGCTTGATTTCCGATCATAATTTGGTTTCAGACCAGTCACTCTACCCTGGATATGCTGCTTCTGCTTTCCCAAAAATGGAGGGAGATCCTCAATGCCAGACATGAAATCAGAGCCATATCTCACGACATATCGTGTGCCTTCGATATGGTCTGGCACCCTGCCCTACTCACCAAATTCTCTCCTATGGTATCCGAGGAAATCTCCACTCATGGCTCGCAGATTTCCTCTCCTGTCGCAGCCAACGTGTGGCCCTAAATGGAGTTCTCTCATCCACTCTTCCTGTCCAGGCTGGAGTTTCTCAAGGCAGTGTTCTGGGCCCTGTTCTTTTTCTGGTTTTCATCAATGATCTCTCCGACTCTCTGGAAAATCCTCTTTATCTCTTTGCTGATGACTCCACCCTCTGCTGTACCATCTGTCATTCCTCAGATCAACAAGCAGCAGCTTCTTCACTCTGCAGATCTGGATAAAATCACAAGCTGGTCCAACACGTGCAACATGGTTTTCAACCCTGATAAATCTCACACTCTCACTATGTCTCTCCAAAAGGACTGTTTGGAAATACGAGTCATCCCTTGTTTGGAAATCCCTCTCCCTTCCTCAGATCTCATGTCTCTGTTCTACAGTTTTTTTCCTTCCCTCTCCACCCCCCTCCCTTGTCTCCTGGAACTCGTTATAATGTTCTGCGTGTTCGCCCTCATAAGAGCCTTGACAGTGTATCCACAATAAATAAATAAATAATAATTTTTTGTTTGTTTATTTATTCCCCTTTTGTTTTTTTTCACTAATGGAGAATGATTGCACTCCAGTTCAAAAACTCTGTGGCTATTCCAAACATACATAGATAGCTCAACATCAACAAAAAATACAAAACTGGAAAGCAAGGATCAAGGTCATCACCATGGATAAAGTAGGGGAGGGGTGGCGACTCTTCTAAAACTTACCCCCCCCACCCAACCAAAACAAATGTTTTTTAAAAAGCAAAAAAAAAAAAGCATGTTCTGTCATTTTTCCCACCAGAAGTTGAGAAAATCTTTATATTTCACTCACAGTGAATGCTCCATAGATCATCATGGCACCGATTACCATCACAAAGAGAGAAACTCCAATGGGAAACATGGTGTCTAAAAAACAAAACAAAACAGCAAAAGGTGAAAAACATTAAATACAGCAAATAAAAATGTTTTAAACATTCACACCTGCAAAGCAAGTTGACGCATCAGGCTTATTGCACCTCCAAGGGCCCAAGGTTCAACATGCAAGACTTGTACACCTCCCAAAATTTGTGCAACATTCAATGAAATTGAGTGACTAAAAAAGAATAATACATGAACAATGCAAACAAACACAAAAAAAAAAATGCACACATGCACACTAATGGAGATTATGAAGAGAAGGGTGAAGGGAAACATCACATGAACGTCAACCCTTGGTCACGTGATAATTAATCGCATCAAAGCAGTCACGTGATGATAGCGATTCACGACTAACAAAACAATCAATGTCACACCAGAACAAAGTCTATTAAAAAGGTAAAGGCAGACAGACATATGTTACGCAGTAATAGCAGGCAGAACCCAGTAATGCAGACCTGTCGATAACCTCCCTCACCCCCTCCAATTTCATTAGCTGTGCACAATAATTTTTACCGTCGCCCAAGGAGAGGGGATTGCATTGGGGTACGTCCGTCTGTCTGTACAGAACTTTCGTGTTTTTCTCCGCAACCGCTTGTCGGACACACAAAATTTTCACCATCGGAGCAACTACTCGTGTCGAATGTTTTATTGACAATTATGGCGTCATAGGTCACGTGATGTCGCAGCCATGTTGGAAGAATGGAAAAACTTTGGACCTCCATCTGAAACCGTACCAAGGAAAAAAATTGAAACTTGGCACATGGCAAGTACTCATGGGGAATGTGTGATTTTTTATGACATCATAGGTGCCTTCATTATGACATCATAATTGCATATGTAAAACACTACATGTGATAAGTATGAAAATTTTGAGGGTCATCTAGGGACAAAATGGTCCACAGAAAAAAAATTTGATGACATCGGTCATGTGATTCAGCATCCATATTATTTTTTTAAATAAAATAAAACAAAATAAATATATATTTAAAAAAACATTTAAAAACACTTCTCTGAAGTGGCTGAACAAATCGAGACAAAACTTTACACGAATGACCAGATATCCATCCATTGGGACCATACTCTGTGCAGAGCGTTGGTGCTGCCCAAGCAGTCTCCTTGTCTATTGGGCACAATCCTGGGTGTGTCGCCACTCCAACACAGGATACCAGCAAGCTGGCACTCATTTTGCCAACCTCAGAAGGATGATAGGCAGAGTCAACCCCACCTGATATTAATTCAACAGCTAGGGGGATATGAACTCAGGATCAAAGGATCCCAAGACCACCACCACAACCATCAAGCAAACACCAGGCATCATACCACCTATCGATGAGGAACAAAAGGTTCACACGGTTTGGCAGCCATATTGGATTTACCCAAAAACCTGGAAAAATCTTCTCCAGAATGGCTGGATAAATTGAGGGGAACTTCACACAAATGTTCCCCAAGCCATGGATGCAACAGTTTGTAAAGGAATAATTGATACGTCACATGGTTTGGCAGCTATATTGAAGAAAAATCAATGTTTTCTCTTAAACCACTTGATCGACGTGAAACTTCACATTTATTATCTCGTCGGGATGGGGAATACATGTTTTAAATTTCAACTTGATCGGACACATGGTGTGGCAACCAGAATTATTTAATTTATCTGATATGGGTTTTAATTTTTTTTTATTTCCTTTTTTAAAATTTTGAATAAGGCTCACTTGGCTGTGTCTGGATGGTTTGAGGGTAGAGGAGTAGCAGCTGAAATGTGAATCCTATCCAGGTTCCTCCTGATGACTTCATCTTTGCTTTTTGCTTTGTTCGGGTTTCTTCTGATTATTCCAATGCAGGGCTGTACCTATTTTGGTCTTTCATTTGATTTGAATTCAATATATTTTAATCACATTCTAAATTCAATTGAATAATCATTATAAACGTCATGGGTCAGGGTCAGGTGTCCTATCAAAGCGGGGTTGCATCAAAGTGGGACGTC
>CM068966.1:78472422-78487507 GCA_035128595.1 Eptatretus atami | reverse complement strand
CCCCCACCACTCCCTCCATTCTCACATCTCATGAGTCTGTGCACATTCACGTGAGAGTGGGTGATGGATGTTATAACCATGACATGACATTCATGGAGAATCAGCGAGTTAACGTGTCTGTTCGACGATGGTTTGGCAGATACACCTGACTGGGGTGTGTGTGACATAACAGAAGTTGTGACAGTACTTTCCATGACTGCGACAGATGTGATGTGACAGAACTTTTAAATGTTAGACGAGTTCAGTCATGTCACACGTACCGCAATTGTTTAAGCGCGAGACAAGTTTTGTCACATCACACGTACCCAGTGAGGTATGTGTGAAATGGGCACGTCGCCCGTTCAACCTGTTTATCGACATCGCATGGACTGTACCCGTGAGCATGAACAACTGAAACATGGATTTGTTTTCGACCCACGCAGACCATTGCTGTTCCATTGTTTACCGGCTTGGACGACATTTCCAACACTTCCCACATGTCTGCACCACCCACTCAAACGATGTGTGTCACAAACAGTGTGGGTCTGTCGTGTTTCCCTTGTTAATAAATACCTGTTCTGTTTGTTCTGTTGAAAAGCAAACGATCGAGCTGAGAGCAAGCGCAAACAAAGCATTCACCTTAAACGAGGATATTAATCTGTAGTTACGGAGCTGGGATTATAAATCACTTGATTATAGAATGTGTGTGTGTGTGGAGAGATATATATATATATATATATATATATATATATATATAATATAATATATATATAAATATATACATTATATATATTATATATATATAAATATATATATACTCTATATATATTATATATATAAACATATATATTATATATAAACATATATATAATATATAAACATATATAAACATATACATATAATATATATATATACATATATACATATATATATAAACATAAAACATATACGTATATAAGATATATATATTAATATATATATATTATATAATATATATATATATATATATACATATATATACTGTATATTGCGGGGTCGGGTGAGAAGACCACTACGTCGATTCCCACCAGACTCCCGGAATTGTAGGCGTCGCTCACAGATAATGCCGTGACGCGGCGGCCGTCGCTTAACCGACCGTGGATGCCAATAACTCAACCGCGTGACCTAGGGTCCTCCCGTCTATGGAATTGGGTTACCGAATTAACCATGTGGTTTAATTACCGGGGAACCACACCCTCGGTACGCCTTGTCTGAACCGGATCACTCTACCGGATCGGATCACTTCTCCGGATCGGGTGCAGCCGAACGACACTGCCAAGGACGTTCCGGCTAGAAGGAACGGATCGGTGGGAATAAAGACTCTGCTAAACTTAGATCCGAACCATGCTGGACCAATGAGAGAAAAGACAAAGGCGAGCTGGGAACATTTCCTGCAAATTTTGGAATTACTCATTCATCCAATTTTCCAAATGATTGATGTAATAATGTATCGTAATGGTCGATACTGATCCCTGAGTTTACCCATACTTACATCTACCCCAGCAAGACATGCCTCCGACTCACACCACTCTTTGACTCCTATCACTAAGCCAGTTTGCAATTCCATAATTCAGCTACCTGACCAGGCCAACTCCACAAGCCTCACTTTGGTAACAACCTCACGATGTGGTATCTTTATCAACAATGCTTGATTAAAAGTCATCGATATACTTGTCCATTGCACTTTCGCTCGATCCACCCAATCACACACTGTTTCATAGAACTCTAAAAGATTGTGAACAGGAACTACCGTTTGGTACAATCCATGCTGCTTCTTTAATTAGTTGTAATTATTAAATGTTCCTCATCTTTTCCTTATTAATGTCTCCAACACCTTCCCACCAACTGAAGTCCAAACTAACAGGTCTTAGATTTCCAAATTATTCTCTGGAATCCTTTCTAATAATGGTATTGTTTAATAATGATATTGATCTTTCTCTATTTCATGTTCTTACCCATCCCCAACACCTTACACTAAATAAAAAAATAAAAAGATGTCTTTTACAGCCATTTTTTCCCTGCTGTGCAGGGGTTGGCTTTTTCTTGAGGCAATGTTTTATGGCCGGATGCCCTTCCTGACGCCAACCCTGGTCGCCTCTTACGACACACAGGAATATGGTACACCTATTCTAACCAGGGCATACACCGGGACCAGTAACACTGGGTACTACATTTCGCCACTCGCGAAGGATGACAGGCTGAGTCAACCCCTGGTGTTAATTCAGCAGCAACGGGGCTTGAACTCAGGACCCTGAAATCCCAAGCCGCCACCCTAACACTAAGCCAACACCAGGCTTATCCAACACCTACAACTTGCTCAGGTTAAATTCCATCTGCCAATCTTTTGCCAATCTATGTAAGTATCAATACTTTCCTGAATCTGATCACCACCTCTCTGCTATCACCTTAACCTCAAGCTTTTGTCATCACGGATACCAGTTTGTTCCAATCCACTGTCAGAAGCATGCCTCCTCAATTCATGTTCAGGTGTGGTGGCATCTCCAGGCTCACCAAGTACCAGTTTGGGAGACGTGAGCAACGATGGGAATGGCACCACACCAGTAGTGAAGAAAGAAAAATTCTTTAAAAACTCGACCAAATGGCAGCCATGATGATAATTTGCAAATCGATTGCTTAGAGAATTTTTTATATAGTACAAAGATGGAAGAGAGAGAATGACAGGGTTTAACTACCAGGGTGAATAAAATTGCATTAACAAGCAAGGGAGGTGAACGACCTGAGAAGACAAGTATGGAGGAAAAATTGGACGGTCGGTGAGGATGCACCACTTGCTTGAAACCTGGAAGGCTATTCCGCAAATGGAGGAAAAGACCGAATATTGAGTACTGGTATGGTACATCAGAATCAGAATATAGATATCTCAAACCTGAATTTGAGAAATAAACAGGAGGTGAATAGGAGTGAGAGGCCATCGACCTGTCGACGACGTAGGAACACTGCATTGTGCTTCGGCCCCATGTGGGAGATGCCAATGACAGTGAGCTTTAGATCCCACAGAATCCAGAAGTCAAATATGATGCCTTGAAGTCAGCCTACCCATTCAAAGTTGAACGAGTACTCACTCCTTGAGCTTTGGAAAAGACCTGAAGGCTTGAGTTAGCCCCCCCCCCCCCTCCTCCCAGAATATTCCCAGTCTTGAAGTTGGCTTTGAAGGGAAGCTTGGCTATGTGGTCAGCCCAAGAGATGTCATGGCTATACGTAAGCCAGAAGTCAAGAGTGAGTTAACCTCTTTCAGTGGCTTACCATGGAACTAGTGAGAAAAAGATGGGTTAATTTGACCATCCTTCCAAACAACAGGGAAGACTGAGATCTGTCAAGAGATATTTATATTTCAACATGTCAAATTGCAGCTCGTGAATAGTGAGGTCAGGTCAGGTCAGTATGGGAGCATGTGCTGGAGCAGTGTGTTGCCGTGTCCACTTTCCGCCGGTACTTCCAGGGGCCTCCGTCTGGCCATCCCCAGGCAGATAGGTGGTCCATCCCCATCTCCTTGAGATGCCGATCAACCTGCTTGCAACTACGAGGAACGTGTCGGCCCGTTGCTTCCTCCACTCATGAGAACTCCTCACTGAGGATCTATGAGCAGGATCAGCAATCAGGAAAATCTGCCACATGTCCACACAGCCGCAGCTGACGCTTGCGGACTATACAGTAACAAATCTCATCTGAGTCTCTCTCAGCAAAGTCTCGTTGGACACAAAGTTCTGACACGGATAGCCAAAAGTTCTCCAAGGAACATAGCACGAAGGGGTAAGTCTCCGTCTCAGATCCTTCGTCAGAATCCAAGTCTCACATCTGTGGAGAAACTGGAAGTACAAGGACTTGAAGACTCGGACTTTCATCCTCCTGCAAAGTACCGAGAGTCCCGTTCTCCATCGATACATGGATCCATGACTCACCAGGCCTGACCCAGAAGTCTATTGTCCTCGGGCTCACAACATGCAGAAACATATATTGCTGCCAAGGTAAGTGAATCTCCCCTGTGACATCAACATTCTCACCACAAAAGGTAACAGCAAAGATAGCAGCTCCGTGTCATTCAAATCCTGGATCTTAGTTTTTGCCACAGAAAATCCATAATCCCATTGGCTCTGACTCTCATTCAGCCTCTCAAGGCCCCTATAAGGATATCCAACGTCTGCAAAGATGACTGCATCATCTGCGAAATTCAAAGTCAGAGATCTTGACATCCCAAACGATGCACCGCAGCTTGATCTCTCCGACAATCCTCCCAGAGAATCCAGTCCATACACATGTGCGAAAGTGTGGGGGCCAGTGACACCCCTGTTGAACACCAGTAACAACTGGAAAAGTTCTAAAATGGACCACCATACCTCACAGCACTCTCAGTACCAGAATATAGTTCAGAAATTCAAATGATTTCCGTTTGGTGGCACCCCATGAAACGCAGAATCCTCCAGGATCCCAATTCAGATGCAAAACACTTTGTGGAGAATCAACATGGGCTGCGATCAGCCCTGCTGAAACTCACGTCTGCGTTCAATTGAAGACCCGAAGAGCAAGGTAACAGTCAATCATTGACCCTCTTTGGTGTGAAGCCTGACTGCTCTGGCGCTGTGCTCAAGCAAGATGGTGTTGAACCCTATCGAGAATTATCTGAGCAAAGGACCTTGCCTGCATTGAGGGCAGCTTCACCCTCGGTAGTTGTTGCAGTCCTGGCGATCACCCTTCCATTCCAGAGAGGACAACAAGGCCCTCTTCCAGTCATTTGGGATGATGTCTGTGGGTCCAAACAGAAGACAGAACTGCAATGCACACGACATGAGTTACAGCAGCATTTCCACCAGCCTTGAGAAGTTCAGCATGGTGCCACAGATCCAGGAGCTTTACCCCTTCCAAACTGGTTCACCGCAGCCTGTATTCCACAAACGAATTTCTGGTTCACAGTTGATTGGATGGACAGCATCGAGATCGTAACATCCCTGACATTTCAACTCACACAGTGGTGTGCAGCCTTGTACAGCAGCTTCAAGTCACCGGCCCAGCGGGCCTTCCACTTCAGATTCTCTTGTCAAGAGGCCGCCACCCTCAGCTCTAACTGCAGTACACAAAGGGATGTGCTTGGAGGAACGCTATGCACAAATTTCTCTGTAAGCAGGATGAGGAATCACTTTACCAAAAGTATTCTCAGATTCCTCGCACATAGGTCTCCTTGTCCGCCCTCAGCGCACATGCAGTTATACCCTCAACTATACAGTGTCAGAATCTGAGCTCAACATGCACTGTTTTCTCAACATAAGGACCGTCAGGATCAAATATGCGTCAAGGCGTGAGTCACTGGTGATGAAATTAAAATCGACGCCTCTGGGGATTTTTTAACACTTTGTGATTAGCAAAAAAATATTCAAGGTTTTTTTCCCCTTCAAATTTAGACCATTATTACTGATTCTCAAGGTTTTCAAGAAGAACATCTGTTGTGTGTTCCATTTTAACTCTTTGAGATATCCGCTCACACAAAAAACAGACAGACAAACAGGGGTAAAACGTAACTTTCGTCCCACTTTCGGTGGTGGAGGTAAATGACCGGTTCATAAACTTAATTCTTTTCTTGAAACTTTTCAGTTGTGAAGATTAGCAAGTGCTTTTCTTTTGTTTAAAGACAAAATGAAAGTTTGTTTTAAAGACGCTAATGTACTTCCTTACTCTCAGGAAAGGGTGGTCGTTTCCCTCTCTCGTCCACGGAGACGCCGTTCCAAATCTCCAATCCTGCACCCACCAAATTCACCTACTCACCACAACAATGCCAAAAGCCAAGACGACTTTTTTCAGAGCAGATGTCTGAACAGTACCCCGGGTTTCAAGCATGTCCGCTTCCCCAAAACTCACACCCACCAGTAGCACAATCAAAAGTTCTCACTTGTGTAGTCAGAGTGGAACATCAGTCGCTGCACGGTTGAAGCACAGAAATCTCAGCAAGCAAATTGGCCATTTCACCCTCCGCCGTTCCAGAAAACACGGCTAAACACAGCGATGCATTCGACCTCGCTCGATTGCAAAGCCTACCAGATTTCAGCAGCTCTCGGCCGACGCACAAAAAGACTGCAATGCGTCCACAAGTCCAATCAGAAGGCATGTATTGCTTCACGGGTCTCAGAGAGAGCCTCAGCCGCGGAGTGATGGACGCACCTTGCGATACCTGCGGAACCAGGAGCGGAGAGGCAGGGACGTACGGGGCAAACGTTGTCGCACCACGTTCGTGTTCTGAACAAGTCCGTGTGGTGGATGATACAACCATAAGAAACCTCTCGGGATACTTTGAGACTTCCTCTACCTCCCCCAAAAAATCCACAATGGCAAGAGATGTATGCCTAACCATGATGAGTGTACTGACATTGTCAGGAATATCTAAAGTTTTTGCAGATTAGGAGTTAACCTGATGAACACCTCCATTTCCAACCCCACCCCGTCCACATTTTTCTTTCTCTGCACTTGTTGTCATCAGCTCTATTGGACATTTTAACATGGACATTTTTAGGTCTCTAGTGATAATGTGGAGTGTTGACAATGTGTTTGCACAATTATTGTTGTTCCCAGTGTTTCACCCTTCCACTGCCTATTAGCAGGAACTCTCAGAAATGGCATACTTCTGGGTTCGCTCAGCTTGTGTGTATTTTCCAGCATGTTTTCCATACAGTGTATTTATGTGTGAATTAATAAAGTTGTATTGTGGTTTCTTGTTGGTACTTTATTCATTTTAAATTAGTCTTCTGGTGATGAGGAGGGTTTGGGGGGGGGCGGATCTTTTTGAACTAACTGGGATTTTTCTATCCTTTTGCCGACGAAGTGGCCAGAGGCATTATGTTTTTGGGATGCTGTCTGTCTGTCTGTCCGTCCATCCGTGCATTCCGTGGTATTTTTCTTTCTATGAAACTTGATCATGGCTGAAGGAATCCACGTTTCAAACTTTGTAAAGTATTGTATAATGATGATCAAAAATTAACTGATATTAGATTAAGAGGTTAGAGGTCTGTTTGGTACCAATTCTGTTACCATGCTAACTTGTGAACCAGTAATGGATTTTGACCAAATTTGGTATAAGTATACATTTTGATGCAAGCTTAACTGATTAATTTCGGCATCAAGAGGTCAGAAGTAAGTCCAGGTAAAAATTTGATAATACTTGAAAACAGCTAAAGGTATTTTAATCAAACTTTGTACAAGTATGCATAATGATGTAATAATGTGACGGAGGCATATATCAGGTGATTGTCGAAGATGTCGTTCTAGTTTTTATATCTTAGTAACAGGTCCTGTCCCAGGTCTCAAGTTCACTAAAACATGTGGGACTTCTCTGACCTTCACTCGTTGCAATATTTAAGCTACTGAAGCAACAGTCATTCCACAATAACCCTTTTATCATTCCATTCCCCTCCATCTTAAGGTATCATGCTTCTGATTCGAAAATTCGACCTTCAGTACACAATTGCACCAAGTGTAATGGTTTTGTGTTGTTGTTGTGATTTAGTGTTGAACTGTCATAGAATTCAGGCCTCCAAAGCTAAGTGTTTTGGTTATTGATGAATGTGGACAAAACATACATCTAACATGAGTTTCCTTCCAGGACTCAATGCAGTAAGAGACCATTAGGCCCATAGACCTGCACCATAGTTGCCAACCTATGGTTGTTCGTCTGTTGCTCTATCCTTCCTAAATAGTTGTGTCAAGCAAGAAGAAGCACGTTCCATTTCAATCTTTGTTAAGATTCGGCCAGGGTTTGAACCACCTACCTCCTAGACTCAGGACGGATGTTCTACCATTGTGCACCCTTCCAACCAAACAACTGACTCATCACCCTTTCCCAATACAATGACTCACTGCTCCCCCAATCTCACTCACGAGTCTAGACTTCCTTTTGGAAGTCTTGTTAGGAGTGACCATTGTGTCATGCCAGAAAATACTCCTGAGGCTGTGGGCACTAATGTAGTTGAATTCGTAGAAGCTGCCGTCAGCTAGTTACCCTTGCCGAAGGAGAGGGCGTTGCATTTACGGTCCGTTTGTTTGTTTGTGTTTGTCTGCACAGACTTTAGTGTTTTTCTCCGCAACTGTATGTCAGATCAAGACGAAATTCTCACCATCGGAGCGACTCCAGTGGAATTTTTCTTGATATTATGAAGTCGTAGGTCACATGGTGTAACAGCCATGTTGGAAAAACAGAAAAGTTTGGACCTCTATCTCTGAACCACACCAAGGGAAAAATTGAAACTTGGCACATAGCAATACTCCTCATGGGGATAAGTGTGATTTCGTTATGTCATAATTGCACATGTAGAACGCCACATCTGATCAGTATGAAAATGTTGAGGTCATCTATGGATAAATGGTCCACAGAAAAAAAAAACGTTTGATGTCATCGGTCACGTGATTCGGCAGCTATGTTTTATTTTTTAAACCTTCAAAAATCTTCTCTGAAATGGCTGAACAATCGAGTCAAAACTTACACGTATGATGTCATTGGTCACATGGTTTGGCAGCCATATTAGATTTACCCTGAAATCTATAAAAAAATCTTCCACAGAATGACTGGACAGATCGAGGGGAAACTTCACACAAATGTTCCCCAGCCTTGGGATACCAGGGTATTCACAAAATATTGATGTCACATGGTGTGTCAGCCATATTGGATTGATCGAAAATCTTAAATTCTTTCTCTTGATCGCTCAATCAATCGACTGCTTGAAACTATAGTTATTGATCTGTAGTGATGGGAAATATGTTTTCAATTTCAACCTGATCGGACACATGGTCTGGCAGCCAGAATTATTTGATTGGTTTCTTTTGATTTTTTGATTTTTGAATAAGCTGCACTTGGCTGTGCCTGGATGGGTTTGAGGGTAAAAGTAGCAGCTGAAAATGTGAAATCCTATTCAGTTTTCCTCCTGATGACTTAATCTTTGTTTTTTTCTTGTTTTGGTTCCTTCTGATTACTCCAATGCAGGACTTTACTATTGTCTTTCCATTTGAATTGTATTTATTTTAATTCCATTCTAAGTTCAACTGAATAATAATAAACATCATGCGTCAGGGTCAAGTGTCCTATCAAAGTGGGTTGCATCAAAGGCGGGACATCTTTGGTACCCGTCATCACTGCCAGCAGTATAAAGTGGCAGTTCTAGTTATGTCGTTTAATTAATAACACACCAGTATGCAAATACACAAAATACACTACCCAAAACTACACACTCATCCAACCAGATATTCTAGTTTTGTATTTTTAAATAATTTTCTGAAATTTGTATAATTTGTTTTTCACTTGGAAGTTGTGGGTTACGATATGTAAATAAAAGGTGGGAAAAAAAATCTGATTTAATGCAATTCCAGGCATTAAGGCAATAAAAGGTGAAAAAATTGAAAGGGTGTAGACTTTCTTTAGGCACTGGAAGACTCAGCCAGAGAAACAGCTGAAGGAGATGGGGTTTTATACATGAGAAAGGAAGCTGTTACCCTGGGGATATGATGAGATGTTTAAGAGAATGAAGGATATCGACAAAATAAGTACAGAAAAGTTTTTTCAGCAAAAAAGACAATGATAGGACCAGGGGCTATACCTTAGTGAAGAAGAAGAAGCAGAGTTAGGATGACATAAGGCAGGGGTCATCACGAAAAGAGTAATTAATGCTGGAATGGTGTCCCTGGAAAGGTTCGTTGCAGTAGAAACGGTAGATGCATTTACATTGGAATTAGATTGGTATGTCGGATTGGGGATGGAGGGGTACATGGATATTGACAGAAATGCACAGACAATGATGGCTGCTGAGCTTCTCCTGCATCAAAGTTATTGAAGGGAAATTCCACCAGGGAACTTATTTATTTATCATTATTTCGAATGCAGCTTGTGGCTGCTGGTTGAATCATTACTGAAAGCGACCTGTGCCGCTGATGCAGTGCCCCTCTTACCAATAAGCTTGATAATTTGCTGACCTCAGAAAGATGACAAACTTAGTCAACCCACCTGATGTATTTAGCAGGCCGACGGGGGCTCGAATTCAAGACCTTTAGATCCGACCAGCGCACTTTAGCCGTCAGCCCATATCAGGCTTAACCAAGGACTAGAATTACATCACTGAATGACGATGATAAAATGTTAAACCTATTCCCCATCGCCCTTCACTGATTAAACATTCAAATTGCCATCAACTATTTAACTGATCAGTCGGGCAGGGTACATTTTCAATGCGCATGAAGTACGTGGTACGTACATAGAGGGAACTACTTCCACACATCCTCAGAGTAAGTAACAGTCATCATGTAATCCTGCTTATGATGCGTACACAGGAGGATTCCCCATAATTTCCAAAATGATTAGTGATATAACGTCCATATACATTTACAGATGATTTTGATGCAGGAGATTTGTTTGATTTGTTTAGTATTAAAGGTTTAAATTAAAAGATATTAAAGATAGTCTTTCATACAATTGAAGGTCAACACAAAATTTCATTGCTCGGGACCAGCTTACAAAACGTGAGTCATGAGTGACTTCAGGAAGTATTATGGACGGCTGAGAGAGAGGGGGGGGGGTTGGTGAATTGGGGTCACATAATTCCACTCCCCCCACCCCACCACCAGCAGCCTACAACATCATGTGGCAATAAATAGATTTTCTCGAAAAGCACTAGTTCTGGGATTTTTTTGTTTATCTTACTCCACTAGAGTAATGTATTTGACACAGATTAACTCACCAATCATGTACCGGAATCATTGCATGTTGGTTAAATGCTTGGGAGCCTTGATGGTGCGTGTTTCTGTGTATGCTGTCGCTGCTGACTTGCCAACAAGTGATGAAAGCAGTTTGGTGGCTGAGGGGGCATGTCGCTTTCAGGTTCTCATGTATGTGATACTTGTGAATGTCTGCAGCTGGAGAGAGAACCTGGGTAGGTTTGAAATAGCAAAGGGCTTACCTTATGTAGGTCTTCTTGGGTTTCTTTATGCAGCTTTTTCGGCGAGGGAGTGTGGGAGGTGTCAATTATTTATTATACCCTCGCCACCTGGGTTTAGTTGATTAGGTGAGAGCTGATTGGCTATTCTCTCCATTCACAGATGAGAGACGTGGGTGGGTCTTTATTATTTAAATATTGACTGCTTTTGATGTTTGCACGTGGTAAATTTGGGAGCCTCATTGGCATGCAATGCTGTCTGCGCTGTTGATGGGTCACTAATAAGTATGAAACCAGGTCCAGTAGCTGACGGGGTGTGTAGCATTGGATTCTCATGTGTGAACATCTTTATCGTTGTTGAGGAACTCTGGGAAGGTTTGAAACAGCAGAGCACTTACCCTTGTGTCGGTCTTCTTGGTTGCTTTACGCAG
This sequence comes from Eptatretus atami, assembly GCA_035128595.1. Lineage (NCBI taxonomy): Eukaryota > Metazoa > Chordata > Myxini > Myxiniformes > Myxinidae > Eptatretus > Eptatretus atami. Next base: position 78,476,142 of record CM068966.1, on the reverse strand, counting down.
CTTCTTCGGCGAGAGGAGTGTGGGAGGGGTCAAATTATTATATATATATATATATATATATATATATTTATATATATGTATACACACACACCACCACACACAACACACACACACACCACACACGAGATCTGACAATAAGTTCCAGGATTAAAGCAATATAAAAAATTTTATTCAAAGTACAATTATGTTTCGTGGTCACCTACTGTGACTGTTTTGGAAATGTACCCTGGAGGAGAGCATACATGTATGCACAGGATTTCGAGAATTAATTACTTCATTTGTTTTGTGGAAGGTAGATCTTTGCCCCTTGTTCAGGGTTTGGGAGAAAAAAATGCATCGTTAGTTTGTGATGCCCGTGTGATGTTTGTGGATGCCCTTTTCCTTCCTGTACTTATTTGTGGTTGCTTGGCCTTACCAATCCTGTTATCAGTTCCTTCCTTAATAGCCCCTTCACCTCCTTTACTTAAAAATGCCTTAATTCCTTCCTAAATTCACATTTCAAACATTGCTCCCCTTTCTGTTTAGAATTAGGCCATCAATCTGGAAACACTGCCTCCCGCCCCCAAAATGATTGCCATTGCTTCATAAACACAAAATCTTTCTGTGAAGCCCATTCTTACAAACATAGGTTGACATCTATTAATTGACCCATTAATTGTCTTCTACCCCATTCCGACTCTCGAAAGAATACAAGAAAACATTTACTCACAACTCTTTCCATTCTGTTAGCCACCCAACCAAATATCCTGCACCTATTTTCCAACCATTGCTCCTCCCTCCCCCACCCCCTTCTTGCTCTACACAATAATTTATTATTTTGCTCCTACGTGTATCACAGCCAATGTCTTCTTGCCATGATTCTGACACAATGGCATTTACCCTTCCTTCAATATCCATTATTCCCGCTTCTTTGAAACCAACACACCACTCTGTGTCTACCGTTCTTTGCTGTGGAATGAAGAATCTACATGTTTAAAAAAAACTTAATCACAATTAAACCATCTCCCTGGCCTCATGCCTGCCTGCACTCGCTCCAACCCCAACCCTTGCCTGCGCTCACTCCAACTTACCCTGCCTGCACTTGCTTCAAAACCCCTGCCTGCACTCACTCCATCCCCACCCTGCTTTCACTCGCTCCAACTCCACTCCTGCATGCACACACTCCAATCCCACCAGTGTCTGCTCTATCTCCAACCCCAACCGCTGCTTGCACTCACTCCAACTCACCCTTGCCTGCACTCAGTTTATCCCCATCACCTGCTTGCACTCTCTCCAACTCCACTCCTACATGCATTGCTCCAACCCCACCGTGCCAGCACTCGCTCCATCCCCACCCCTGCCTGCCACGTCGCCAACCCCACCCCTGCTGCACTCTATCCAACCCACCCCTGCTGCACTCACTCCAACCCCACTCCTGCATGCACTCTCATTCCAACCCCACCCCTGCCTGCACTGACTCCATCCCCACCTTTGCTTGCACTCGCTCCAACCATACCCCGGCCTACACTCACTACAACCCCACCCCTGCCTTCACTCACTCCAACCCACCGCTGCCTGCACTCATTCCAACCCCACCCTGCCTGATCACTCCATCCCCACCCTGCCTGCATTCACTCAAACACCTACTCACCACTGCCATCTCCTCTCCGAGATTCAGTCCATAAAATGTAATCAACTTTTATCTACAAAATATTCACACTCGCTCCAGTTATCCATTTCGCTCGGTACCTCTCTTCAAAGTAGTTTATCCATTTCCTCAACCTATCGATTACACACAATCCTGAGGTGTGCCATTTCTATACATTTCTACAGAATCATAAACATTTGCTGCTTTCGAATTTTGCGAATTATAGGAATCAGAAACACTTTTACAAGTTGCTCTCATTGTACATGGTGTTGAATTTTAAGCCTAAATTCAAGTCCAAAAAGAAACGCTCGAATCGGTTTCAACGATCCACACTCAGCCAATGTGAATGTAGAACTTTAGTGAAACTGAGAATTGATAGCAAGTCATATGCGTTAGAATATTCGTGGGAAGTTTGTGTCATGCCACCACCCACCCCCCTCCCACCACTCCCTCCATTCTCACATCTCATGAGGTCTGTGCACATTCACGTGAGAGGATGGTGATGGATGTTATAACCATGACATGACATTCATGGAGAATCAGCGAGTTAACGTGTCTGTTCGACGAATGGTTTGGCAGATACACCTGACTGGGGTGGTTGTGACATAACAGAAGTTGTGACATACTTTCCATGACTGCGACAGATGTGATGTGACAGAACTTTTAATGTTAGACGAGTTCAGTCATGTCACATACCGCAATGTTTAAGCGCGAGACAAGTTTTGTCACATCACACGTACCCAGTGAGGTATGTGTGAAATGGGCACGTCGCCCGTTCAACCTGTTTATCGACATCGCATGGACTGTACCCGTGAGCATGAACAACTGAAACATGGATTTGTTTTCGACCACGCAGACCATTGCTGTTTCCATTGTTTACCGGCTTGGACGACATTTCCAACACTTCCCACATGTCTGCACCACCCACTCAACGATGTGTGTCACAAACAGTGTGGGTCTGTCGTGTTTCCCTTGTTAATAAATACCTGTTCTGTGTTGTTCTGTTAAAAGCAACGATCGAGCTGAGAGCAAGCGCAAACAAAGCATTCACCTTAACGAGGATATTAATCTGTAGTTACGGAGCTGGGATTATAAATCACTTGATTATAATGATGTGTGTGTGTGTTGGAGATATATATATATATATATATATATATATATATATATATATATATATATATTAAACATATATACATTATATATATATATATATATATATAAAATCTATATTATATATATAAAATATATATTATATATTAACATAATATTACTATATATATAAACATATATAAACATATACCATATATATTATATATATTACATATATACATATATATATACATAAACATATACGTATATAAGTATATATATATATATATATATATATATATATATATATATATATAATATATATACTGTATATTGCGGGGGTGGTGAGAAGACCACTACGTCGATTCCCACCAGACTCCCGGAATTGTAGCCGTCGCTCACAGATAATGCCGTGACGCGGCGGGTCGCTTAAACGACCGTGGATGCCAATAACTCAACCGCGTGACCTAGGGTCTCCCGTCTAATGGAATTGGGTTACCGAATTAACCATGTGGTTTAATTACCGGGAACCACACCCTCGGTACGCCTTGTCTGAACCGGATCACTCTACCGGATCGGATCACTTCTCCGGATCGGGTGCAGCCGACGACACTGCCAAGGACGTTCCGGCTAGAAGGAACGGATCGGTGGAATAAAGACTCTGCTAAACTTAGATCCGAACCATGCTGGACCAATAGAGAGAAAGACAAAGCGAGCTGGGAACATTTCTGATGACAAGTATTTATTTACAAGCGAGCGAGGAAAAGCATGTGGCACAACAAAGATTTATTGGTATGTAACGCAGGGAAAGAGTGAGGTGTGGGGTGCGACAATAATACAAGCAACTTACTAAAGCAGACACAGTGCAGACTTGACGCGAGATTATTAACAGTACAACAATAGGATCTTCTGCAGGGCTATTAGGCTAGGTACCATTTGCACCGGCGGCCGTGGGGTCTGCAAAAATCTACGGCCACTAGCAATTATACGGCGGCCGCAGTATT
>CM068966.1:78419030-78452014 GCA_035128595.1 Eptatretus atami | reverse complement strand
TCTTTCCATACAGGTTGCCACTGACAAATCAGACATAATCTGCTTAACAGAAACTTTCCTCCTTCAAGACATCTCCGACTCCTGAGTATCTCTCCCTGGTTACTCCCTCCTCCGGTATGACAGACCTGAGCCTCGTCCTGGTGGAGGAGTTGCTCTCTTCTCATCAAAGACTCTATTCCTCACTCTCCATGCACTGCCCTCACCTCCCCCACAAACCAAGGAATACCTCTGGCTACGGCTTCCCCTCCACTCCCACTCATGTTTATATGGTACTGTACCGTCCACCTAACAATGATGACTCCATCTACACCTCACTATCCGAAAACATGGACCAACTTATATCTTCGCATCCCAACTCTCTCTTCCTCTTATGTGGTGACTTCAATTGTCATCATGCCAGTTGGCTAGGTGTGGGTACCTCTCTCACCTGTCATGGCACCTCAGCAAAAGACTTCTGCGACTCATTGGGACTGACTCAATCGGTCAACCTCCTGACCCGGATCTCAACCAATGGTACTCGATCTCTTCTGGATCTGATTTTGACCAATTTCCCAGAAAATATCTGCTGTTCTTCCTCCGCTACAATCGGTCCATCTGACCACATGCTTGTCAAAGTTGACATCTCTCTGGCTGTTATTAGAGAACCACCTCAGCGCCGTCGAGTCTGGCATTTTACTCAGGCCGACTGGCAGGGACTTCAAGCAGCCCTCAAACTTCTAGATTGGTCTACCATCTCTACTTCCTCCGACATTAACTCGTCCTGGGAATTATTTCATCGAAACTTGCTGTCTCTCTCATGCACAGATTTATCGCCATCTCGTCTTCAGTTGTCCTACCCTTCCACCCGCCCTTGGTTTACTGAAGCTTGTGGCGAGGCAGTTGTCCTGAAACAACTTGCCTTCGCCTCATGGAAGGCTAATCCAACTGAAGGCAATATCAGTTCCTTCCACTGAGACACCTCAGCACCACCCCTGACACACACTACCGCAATCTGATCCGGGAAGGTTACCTTGTGGTCAATTCCCGGGTCACTACTGAGGTCCGACGACGGCACAGTTGTGAAAATGGGTGCATTGTGAGAGTGAATAAATGGATGATAATTATCAACCGTAATGTCGAGTTTGTTTAGATTCATTATACTACCCTTGGCTATCTGACAGCCTTTGGACCAACTGAGGAGAGTGGGTGTGGTGGATGATCGAGCGTGAAAAACATTACATTCTGAACATTTTTTTTCTCTCAGAAAGGTTGGTGGTAGGCCCGAACCCTAACCCTAACCCTAACCCTAATCCTGAATAGATAAAGGGTGGATTATCGAGAAGGCCACCTTCAAATGAACCCCAGACTATCACCATCAAATTCCTTGCCCCTGAAAATGTCGGTTTAGCCACCAAAATCACCTTTCTATGAGCTTTAAATACGACAAGATACGACACAAATTTTCACACGGTGGCCATTTTGAAATGGCGAAAATCGGCACTTTCGGGCAAGATCAGCGATGGGTATCTCGACCTTACATGAAAGCCCATTCCCAAATGTACCAATGACCAATGGGTCAACGGTGATGAACATGTTTGCAACGTCAATCACGTGATACACCAGCAGATCACAGGTAATGTGACCTGTCCGCCCAATGATAGCGATTCATTCCGCCGTGTTGGTTGCAATTCACGAGTGGTGCTCGTGTGGTCCATCCGTCGGGATACAACACAATCCACATGATCCACGAGAACATACCGGGCCCAATACATTTTTGAAATATCTTGCGATACAGAACTATATCGTTTTTGGCCCAATCTCTCAATGGTGAAGAATCACTTTAAAAATTAAATAATTCTCGTATCCAGATCCGGATTCAGATCTTCGGCAAAATTGAACCAATTTGTCATGGTAACACACCCAATCTGTCCAGCAAGTTTCATCCGAATCCGTCCACAACGTTTTGAGATATCATGCGATACATTACTTTAGTCATATCTCCCGATGGTGAAGAATCACTTAAACAAGCTCAAATGAGCTAAGATCCTCGTCCGCTTAATGATGACGTCTTAAAAACGAATATGACGTCATTGTGATGTATCAGGTTTGTGATAAATTATCTGTGCTAATGCCCGCGCTTGATTCCCACAAACAAAATTCAAACAGCTTGCCTAGTTTCGGACATAATGGTATCGGCGATTTCCATTAGCGGCGATATTATGACGTCAACTTTTTTTCTAGGCAGAATTTCCAAAATCGGAGATGGTTACTGCCTGCGCGTGGGCTTTCTGCATATACATGGCAAGTTTCACGAAGATCCGATGAAAACTCTGGGTTGTGAAACAAAAAATGTCAAAAAATAGGAATGACATCATAAAAATTGATATGACGTCATAGTGATGTATCATATGTGCGGTAATTCATCTATGCTAATTCCCCTGTTCGATTCCCGCAAACAGAATTCAAAAAGCTTGCCTAGTTTCGGAGATAATTTTTTAGGCGATTCCCCTTAGCCGAGATATTATGACGTCATAAATTTTTTTCTAGGAGGAATTTTCTAAATCGGAGATGGTTACTGTCTGCGCAGGGAATTTACATATTATACGCCAAGTTTCAGGAAGTTTCGATGAAAACTGGAGGCTGTGAAACAAAAAAGTCCACAAAAACAACAACATGAGTAAGACTTATAGATCCTCCAGGAGGATCGAAAAAGTGATGTATCCACATTTTGTATGACGTCATGAGAAAAAAAAAAAATCTCAAGACAGATAAATAAATAAGTTATGACGATTTTACGGTATTCAAAATAATCTGTTTTATATTACCAATGCAAACATGGAATTTGGACGTGTGAGTCTGGATCTTTTATGAGCCTCGAACTTGTAAAGAAAAAGAAAAGATGTGGAAATTTAAGATGAGCAATAGTGGGCAATGAAACACCTTTACACACTCCGACACCGACGTGTCTGTTGCCGCAGTCCCAAAGTCTGATCTGAAGTCAGAGATACCTGCGGGTGAAGTGTCTGGATTCTGACCCAGGGGCATAAATACGCTTTGTTCCCACAGGAACAATGAATCATCGCTTCCTTTGTGGCTTATGTCGGTTACGTGATTCATACTCCGACGTACGACCGAAGAGTACGAGAGGATAACTTCCGTCCGACATGAAGCAATCGCGTTTCACAACACATGAACGAACACGCGCCCAGTTTTTGCAGACAATAAACTATGACGTCATAATGGTCGAGGACAGCCGCGGTCGAGACATTAATCTAAAGAACAGTCGGAAACAAAGTAATAACATTATTTTGCCCAACTCGGCAAAATGATAAACCGAGTAATAGAGAGTGATTATGACGTCAAACAGACACAATAGTTGTTTGAAAAAAAAAAACATGAAAACAACCCAAGAGTTCATGGAAATGTTCTCGTCCAACACTGCCCCCACGACGTGATCCCGATCCACTTTGCATGAATGACTACAATATTTTGTTCAACATCATAAACCTGCTCATTCATAAATCACCCCCAAAGTTAAACATGATTCAGGCTGTAAGTACGCTTTCCGAATAGAGAACCAAGCTGCACCTGTCGTGGGAGAACACATTAACACACAGATTTGACGTCACCCATCCCCTGTCTGCACAATGTTTCCCTGCCATTGTAACGGGTCAGTATCTGCTCAACCTTCAGCCTTAAATTCTTGAAGAAACATTTCTTGATGGTGGGTTTCTTTTTGATGATGCAGTACATGCCTGTTACACCCACGGGGAAAGTTTAATCCAAACGCGTGGGCTGCCTGATAGCCCGATACCCCACCACATCCGCCAACCGTGGCCAAGCGGTTTACGGGCTCCCACTCATTCAGGACATTTACAATCACGAGTCAGGAGGGTTTGACTCATCTGGAATACAGACTTGTTTGCCTGTTTCCCGGATGAAAACCAGATCTGAAAAGCACTGTATGTCCTCCTGCTATTAATTTGGAATTGGTCACTGGTTTTGACAGCAATACAAATTATGGACACAAGGGCATCAAATGGTACATATAATCGAGCAAAGTTTCAGATGGAGCACCTTGCCCCCATTGGAGCATTTAAATTGCATGAGACATGGCAATAAATGGGAATTGGTGCTCCCAGCTTGCCGGCTCGATGAAAGAAGACGCCATTTACATTTTTGCCGCCCCCATCCCTGTTTAGAATTCCATGGACAAAGGACAAAAGTTAAGTTAATTAGCTCATGATGACCAAGCACATATATGGCTCATTTCATCAATAATTCCTTTTAGGACCTAGAAGTTACTTGGTTCTGATTGCCCAATGCAATGTCCTTGAAAAGTGCAGCTCAAAAAAAATAAATTAATAATAAAGAAAGATTTTTGTTTGAAAACGTTGAAATTTTTTTGTTGTTGTTCAATTTGCATCCAAACATATAATTTATGTTTCCCCATTGGTATTTTCCAGAAACTCCCAAAAAGGGCGTTCACTCTACAGCCAGAGCCACAGAACCTTTATTTGCATCACTCACAAACCACAGAGGCTTGTGCCGTCTTGTTCAAGATGGCAAACCGGCGCAAGCAAGTAAAAAGTGAGATTTGCATTCCTTCGAATGAACTGTTTCACCAAACTATCACGGCATGAGGTTGAAGACCCAGGATCAAGAGGTCTGCACCTCCAAGTGATCCCCGTCTCGTATCTCCATGTCACTTGAACAAATTAATTAATGACCGTTGTGACTTGTTCACAGTGAAAAAGTAAAATAAAATGAAATAAAATGCAAACTCCTCACAACACTCTAATACACATCGTGAACAGTACTGCATGAAATCAGTACAATCATTCAGGAGAAAACTAGAACGACACGAGGTAGAGTGAATACCTCTGCCAAGCTGAACAGTTTACATTTTGTATCCCACCAATTGGCTGCATCTGGATTCGGACCTGAACCAAAATCTAATCGGCTTGTTGTCACAACTTTGACATGTCATGCTGTAGATCGTTCTTGGCCCTATCGCACAATGGTGAAGAAACACTTGAAAGATTATAGTATTCAGATCTTCACCAAAATCGAATCAGTTCGTCCTTTTCACACATCCAACATCTCCACCATGATAGTGGTCTTTTGTCTTCTACCGTCCCCCTCCGATCTCACCCCCCCCCCCCACCCCACTCTGTCTGCGATTTGTCCTCACGGTCCACCAACAACCCCTTCTGGTAAAACTACCAAAATCACGAATCACTGCTCACCTTCACTCTTTCATTCCTCTTTTTCCCCCACTTTTGAATAAACTCCCACACTCTCTTCAATCCCATTCTTCCCTCCAGGCCTTCAAACAGCTGTTCACCACCACCTCTTATCATCCCCCATCCAAATCCACAATCTTTTCTACCCCCGTTAATCCACCTCCTCAAAATTCCCTGTCTTCCTTCCTGAAAGTCCTTGTAATGTCAATCTTGTATTCCCATGTTCCCCACCCCATCCCTCTCCCTTCCACAGATCTCCTAATGTCTGTTTTGTCCTTCCCACTCCTGCCCCTCTTCTCATGCTCCCTTGCTGTGTGTTGTGTTAGCTCTCATGAGCCTCGACAAGGTATACAAAAAAACAATTTCGTCTGAATCCGTCCACAACTTTGAGATATCCTGGTCACAGACAGACAGATGTGAAAACATTATCTCCATCCACCTTCTGTGGCAGAAGTAAAAAAACAAACAAAAAGGAAGTCAACAAAAGCGGAAAGAGACAAAGCTTTATTGTAAATTGGAATAAAACGTGGCATAACACAGCTTCAAACATTCCGAAAAAGTTGTGTTTGGCAGTGTCACTTCGAGCCAAGAGAAGCGAGTGCTGAGAGCACGTGATTAGAAGGGCATGGCCAAAGCAACATCAGTAAAAATACAAAAATTTGCTCTCAAAACCTTTTTTTTTTGTCTCTCTACCGAAAATATCTCGACATGATCTGTCCAATTACCCAAAAATATTGGTCAGAGGAAAAAAACACAAAAAAAAAAACAACAACATTTCAGAAATGGCAGCCATCAGTAATAAAATGTACAAGCTGCGGAATGATACAAATTACAGCACATGATTGAAACAGCAATAGGTCATTTGATAAATGACATTTTGATAAAGATAGCAACTAAGTATAATAAACATTTACAAAGAGAAAAATGAATATAACTCTATAATGTTGACATATATTTTAAAAACAAGAGGAATTATAATTTATCCAGCTGCAGGTGCATTTGCGAGATGAGGTGGAATTTATTCACAAAAAAAATAAAAAAACCCCCAAAAAACGAAATGTGTACAGATTCTTCAAAACCCACAGAGTTTGGATCATCGTATAAAAGGAAACAGCAGAACAAGTCAGGCTTTGTCAACCCCGTCCCAAAATATGCACGATTTGGCAGAAAAAGCATTCAAATGATCAATCATTTCACCGGTACACCTGCTGCAAGAATCAATCTGAACAAAATCGATATGCTAATCTCGTACCAGAATATACCACCACATCGTGCCATCAATCGCATAACCTTCCCCCAAAAACAGATCAAACGAAAACGACAATTAAAAAGGTGAACAGCAGCAACGGAAGAAAAAAAATATATATTAAAATTAAAAATAATAAACACCAACAAACGACTTAAATCTGCTTATTGTTGTTTGTTGGATAAATCGGCAAAAGCAGAGCAGCATCCCTGAAACTTCCAATCAGAAACCGATGAAGATCTCACACTGTACCCTGGCATAGGAGGATGCAAACTCAGATGATGTCACAAACCCTCTTCCCTTTGTCACCCATTCATGATACCCACAACCTATAATCCAGGCATGGATCCAGTGGGGAATTTGTGTGTGGGGACGGAGGGGGAGGACGAATACATTCCACGACTTAAAGCACCATTTTCCCAAAAGCCCCACCCAAAACCCTATAATCACATTTATTTATAGTAAACAGCAAGTACCTCTACATCACATGAGAGACTAGACTTTTTGTTAATGACAAAACAGTTTGGTCCAGCAACAAAGAATAATCGGCATTTTAAAAGCTTTTCCCTTCCATATGGTGAAGAAGCTGACAAGATGAAGTCCGCAACGTTCCGAATCTCAGTTACTGAAATGTTCACCAACCACGTTTGGAGTACCCATGGAGAAGGTAAACTAACTTACGATGAGATCCCTCAATATGCAGTACCAGAATAATGACGAAGTCAAGCAGAATAATTTATTTTAGTTCGATGTTATATGTACACTCATCAATGGAAGGCATTAATTGGTGGACGTTAACAATGTCGCCTCGGTGTCCTTCACGAAGAGTAGGCGAGCTATCCCCGTCGCAGACACCCTGAACAAATTAAAAATTCCTGCCCTGAGTGGCGACCAGTCAATGATCTTTGTGGTTCCACGCTTTCTTGCAGGTCTCCCGTGAGCCCACATGGTGACTACCCATCTATACCACAAGTCATTCCACAGTGTGCTCACTCGTCATGTCCTTCGAGTCGCCTACCTGGAACAAGACGTATGGATCAAACCTGCAGTTTACATTTGCATCATTCTGAGTTTGCGCCAAGCCGTTGAAACACCCGAGTATCAAACTCGTTGTGAACGAGGTCCTCGTGAAAGCAGGAAAGTTCCAGATTCTTCAACTGCACATTGAAAATGAAGTGGAGTTTTGAGGAGAAAACAAAACAAAAACAGAAACCCATGAAGGAGATAACTTGCACGGCCCCCTTCACGTTCAGAAGCTAAAACCCACCAGGTAGACTTGTTTATACAATGATTAATAAACACGCCCAGGTATCTCGATTCCGTTTGTCACGTGTTCGCCGAATCTGCATTGTTGGGGTTCTGAGCAAACAAAGCAGAGGAATAAAATGATCTGTTCATATTCGGTTAATTTTTCTGTTAATTCATCAGGATTTGAAATCTTAAACTGCATATTAAATATGAAGTAGAATTTGGAAAGAAAGAAACTGTTAATAACCGTTCCGTTTTATTACCGGAATGATGTTTATTTAAATTTGCTGTAGGTTGTCACTTTGTTTTGAACAATGCACATTAATGAAATACTTTTGCAGCATAGATTGTCGACTTTGTCGTGAAAGTGGGAGGTAGGCAGGGGCATGGGGCTAATGCTGTGTGTCCTCACAAAAAAAAAAAAAAAAAAAAAAATGAGTGAGAAAGGGGGTCAGGGTTTACCCCCATTAGTGGATCTGTGCCTAGCTATCATAACCATCATTTAAAAGGCAAAACTATCATTATTTTTGATCCTCTTATAACCTTAGCATTTCATCTTTTACACCACCCTCCCCCAACAATCCCAAGTGCTGACTCCTAGTTCTGCTTGGTTCCGAGTTCATGCGTATATCTCGGTGTTGGCTCGCTGGTACGCCGGCTCGGCGTTTTTCCCAACGATGCAGTTTCCTTCCTCCTTCTTTCGCATTCGCAGTACGAGGAAGGCGATTAGCGCAATGGCCATCAATAGGCCCACCACTCCGCCGGCGATGATGGCTACGGAAAAGAGCAGGGAGGTTAGGGTCAGAGGGCACGACTTCATTTCGGGAGAGTTTGTCGTGGAATCAGACCACAAATGGCACAAGCATTACACCGAGTACACTACATGTAAAACAGTGGGTTAAGCTGGCAGCGCAGAGAGTTACTGGATTACAAACATCGAAGGAAATAGTTTGATCAATTTTGTTTTGCTAGTACTGCACAATAACCTTTCACACATTTCAGTATTTCAGTACTTCCGTCCGTCTCAGTTATCTGACGGCGTTCAAAGCGTAAATACCTGGGAGACTTTTAAGAGTACAAAGGATAAACAGACTACAGATAAGGGTTCACCAACAGGTGGTGACATTAGTCATCCATGCACCTCAAATCTTGAATTATTGAAAGATCATCCAGGTCTGAAGAAACAAATGGAGTTTTACGGGGGAACTTGATCATGGGAAATGTGTCGCCAAGGAAGGAGAGACAAAGCATAAACCGACGATGCACAAACTACCAACCTGCGAGAACTTCAGTGCGTTGCAGAGAACTCCCCTGTGCAGAACTTTGGACTTTGGCAGCTATCGCATTGTCAATGTCCTCGTCCACCAGGGGAGGAACATTCCGTGCGATCTCGTTCGATGCCACAACCTTTTCATCATCCCCGATCTCTGAGGATTTTTTGTTCGGGATGCTGCCTTCGAGAATGCGATTGTCTACTCGGACGACATCTTCTTCCTACAGGTCATGATGGGTGTGAGTCCAAGGCCACATCGCTAATACAGGCAGCACACGTTCTCATCAGTCTCTCGATGAAGTGAGGAATGCACGGCTTTTTGACAATTCATCATGTAAACAACATTGCAAGTAACTCACGTCAACACTATCGCCGTCGCCATCGCCATCGCCATCGTCACTTGAATCTTCCTCAGAACCATTTTCTGAATCACTATCCGGAAGCTCATCACTGTCGGGGTCAAACTCTAGTGATCCTGAAAATAGAAACGTAATGAAGAAATAAAGTTGACTGGGAAATTGTCCAATTTCAATATCAACCGACAGGAAATGTAGGGGGGACTGGAAAAGCAGCTGACCTGAACCGGAGCCATAATCATCTTCATCGTCGATGGGGCCAACGTCACCACTTCCCGAGCCCTCACCAAGATCGGTTTGGAACTGAAAAGGGATCACCCAAGTTAGCATGTGGGTGGCGTTTCAGGTCACATCGCAACATTTCAGTAAAAGTTCCTTTTAATTCTGTACTTTGTTCGAACATGAAACAAATTCACCAAATAAGCAGACTATAGGAACTACACGGAGACCACTAAAAATTCCCTGTCTGACATTAATTAGTTCATAAAGTCCCAATTTTCCTGTCTTTCATGTACTGTAGGCAAGCATCTCAATCAGTCAGCCATGGCTGGCTATCACAGCTGAAGATGTCCGTTCACATGTGACAAAGGAACAACCTGCGAATGTGGACTTGTTCATGTAATTATAGTGTAGAAGCTGCTGCACAAACAAAAACCCAACAACTACGCTCTGAGATAGCAAGCAGTGTCACCTTGTGTCAAGGGATTATCCGAGAAGACCAGACAACCCGCTACCTGCAATTTTAGGCAGGAATTTGCAACCTGCTCATGGTGTGCAGGCAAGAACTCATCTCATCATCAAGTACTACGTCCGACGCAGAGCATTGGTGTTGCTGAAGCAATTACAAAGCCACAATCCTGGTCGGGTAGGCACTCAAACTGAGGAACTTAGAATTTGGCCAGGGTGCTGGTGATAGCTCACCTACTCATTGCAAAAGACATGGTTGGATCTTCACTGTCCACCAACTAATGCTGGCAGATGGGACACCCAGTTTAACGTCCATCCGAGGGGACGGCACACACACGGATGAATCACCTGAATGACAGTCTATAGCTGGGTCAGGATTCAAACCCAGGCTAGACAGCTCAGTGGAGAGTACACGAACACACAATGCCGTCCTGCCAGCCCCAAAACTCCCCCAATGAGTTGTGATCACTGGAGAAAAGAATCAGTCGTATTTATAACCAATAAACAAGCCAAAATAGGAAGATATTTTGAAAGTAGGAGTAAAGTGAAAAATACTCCACGAGGATAGAAAAACATGAAAGTCAAAGGTTGAGCTCAAACAAGAAAATGAGACGAGGGAACACTTTTGTTTTTCTAAAGAAAGAACAAGGAACCACAAAGAGGAAAAGGAATGCTCAAGGAAAATATAAATTTTTTACTGCTGCTGCAGGTGGAAAAACATTAAACCAAGCAATCCTGGGTTTTTTATTATATATATATATATATATATCTTCCAACATCTGGACCAAGTTGCACCTATGCATTGCTCGAATCCTAAAATAATAATCCTACAGAAAGATCAGGGGGTGGTTGCAATTTTGGAGGTCCACATGTGTCCGTCTGAACATCCGTTGCCAATTAGACCTCACCCTCAACTCCAGGGTCATGCTTACGTGCAAACACTGCAAGCGTGAAACAAACAATGCAATTTTTAATGGCTCTGGCTTTCCCACCATTCAATATGACTGCTTCCTCTTTCACGATAAACATTTCGGAGCTCATGGTGTCGTTTACCACCTCCTTCGGGCATGCGTTTTGATCATACGGACCTTGCAAAGCAATGCCCCCACCCTCTCCAAATCTCACAGAAAGCCATGCCAAGGAATGCAAGGGCGCTCGTCTCGTCAGAGCAAAGTTTGCTGCAGCCATGCGGACTGCTCGAATGTACCGAAAAGAGACACAACGGCTTTTGCTACACCAATTACAGCACAAAGCACGATGGAGAACGAAAATCATGGTTGTGCTTGGGAAATAAATAATTATTAAATAAATGAATCCCCACCACAATCTATCAGAAGCCAAACCGAAGGTACCTACACCAAGGTATTTCTGCATATAGTGGTGGGTGAGAAGAACAAAGCAACATGTATCCCAGCACGACAAGCAGAACGTCTCCGTACAAGAAAGGGAGGCTCGGCGTCAGACAAACCTAACCTTCGGCAACAAACGCACTGATGGATGCTTTGCCCGTCACCTCGAGGTGACATGTTCGAGAAACCAAACTTTCGAACACAAAAAAAAAAACTCAACAAAAGGACGGTAACAAAAAGCGACATGTTGAGACCCAACTCGTCAAGCACAGGAACATCGCATCTGCAAATACGACAAAAAAAGAACGAATCAATTATTTTGGTCGCTTGACAAATTGATCTGTTAATGCAAATAGAATTCACCACTGGCACCTCAAAACTTGTGTTTTCTATCAATATAGCTACATCCTGAGCTCGTAACTAAAAGCCAAGAATGTCCTTCTGATAATCGAGATCAAATGGTCGTATACGTAGTGCGAGACCGTTAGTGGAGATTCATGGAGTCTTTTGCAGAACTACATGAAGCCACTGACTGTAATCAGGTGGCTCTCATCACTCAACCTAAAGCTATAGGGTCTACATGATTATATTAAAAGGTAGAAGACCCTGAAGCTTGTTACTGCCTTTCATCCTTTTCTTGCTCTCCGCGAACAAATGATGCTCAAGCGAGATGGCGATTGAAATCCGGGGACTCCTGAATCTTTGAGGCGTCCCATTTGCCTGAGACTTCAGATAAGAGCCTTCTTGGAACGGCTGCGTGGAGGTGATGGTCGTATCATGGTTGCGTCGATGTGTCGAATATTGGGAACCAAAGCAAAGGGCGAATAGTGAGCCATCCCAAATGCAATTTGCTTTGTGCAAGGTAGAGCTACAGTTAAAACCTTCGTTCAAACAGGTGGTGCCTGCGGTCAAAAACTCATCCACGATCGCTCGAGTTTTGTGACACTTATCCAAATTTGTACTAAAATTTTGGTTCAAGTACTTCCCCTTCTCGACCAACAAGACACTTGCAAGTATTCTGTGTAGGCAAGAGGATCATGGGAATAAACATTGAACATGGGAGAAGCCCACAACATAATAAGGTCGAGACGCGTAACCATGGCCGAATAATGTGCGAAACCTTGGTGCGAGCACGCTGGAGGAGACAGCAACCGCAGTGAGTGTGCCTTCAGTGAAGTTCTTCAAGCGAGTGTGAGACATTCTGCTCGTACTGGCTGCTACTTCAGAGCTCAATGGCCTGGTCTGTTACTGTGAACAAAGACGAGCCTTTATGGTAAGCACTGCCACGCACAGGTTGCCTGGCAAGTACAAAATGGGGTGCCCTGAGGGGATTAAAAATAAAGCAGGTGCCAAAGAGACTGCGAGCAGGTTACAGTAGGGTGGTGCAGTTGTTGTTACATGCAGGGATGAAGAAAATTTACAAAAATCTAGATCTCACCACCAAATTGTAAAAAAAAATTAAAAATATATATAATTAACCAAGGACTGATAACCCTTCATCCAGTGAGTGTGGAGTCAAGGCTATGCGTGCAGTCAGTGGTCCACCGAATGAGGTCTGTGATGCTGTGACTGCACGACCTGTCACCAAACAGCCAGGTGATGCTAAACATTAACATTTCTTCCATCCAGATCCCTTCCATGTGACCCTACTTGACGGTCATCGACTATGACACGTTGAAGTAAAGGTAACTGAAACGGGTTTCATTTGGAGACAAGAAAAAGAAAGAAAGAAGAAAACAACAAAAAGCATGTGTATAATAATAGTTGCCCATTCTTTTTAATCACCCATTGCTGGTCAATACTCGAGGTTGGGTTGAAATTCCTTTCCGAGGCCCGTCAGACAAAAGAAAGCCTGCGAACGATCTCCGGTCCTTTTAGTACAAGGTGTGGCGATTCTTAACCATGCTCCACCTGGCTCGATACGCCAAATAAGGTGTCTGCATGCAAACTGGATTTCGTGGACAAAGCGGTTGTTAAAGAAAGGCCAAACAATAACCCCAAACCAACAAAACACCCACAATGTGCCGGGGAGTGGGCAGGTGTAAACGGGCCCCTATCGGCACTTCCCTGTCGACAAGCGCAGGCCGATCCCTTTTTTTTTTCTTCTTCTTTTCTTTGCATTTTCTTTTCAGGCAGATGTTTGACATTCCTTTCCTGGAGAAGGGGGTTGGGGGAAAGAGAGAAATCCATGGCTTATGGAAACAGAGGCAGCTGCTACCACAGCCACTACCTCACCGCTCAAGCCCCTTGCTGTGCCACGTTTCAACTCCAAAATCCATCACGGTGCCAGGTACAACACCAGCGTGTGCGCACTGTAGACACATCACCGCAGCATTGGCTGGATGACCCATTTGATAGTTTCAACTTCTTGTTTTTCTTTTTTCT
Organism: Eptatretus atami; assembly: GCA_035128595.1. NCBI lineage: Eukaryota > Metazoa > Chordata > Myxini > Myxiniformes > Myxinidae > Eptatretus > Eptatretus atami. Next base: position 78,438,245 of record CM068966.1, on the reverse strand, counting down.
TCTCCCACAGTAAACACCAGCGTTTGGATCATCTTTTTTTTCCCCTCCCTCACAATCACTACCCAAACAGATCGCCATTTCTTTATCTCTCTGGTTCCACTCCATTTTTGCTCTGATGGCCAAAATTATGACAACATGATGCGAAGCACTGTAGAAGAACACGGCGCTTGAATTAACAGTGAACAGATGGGTGTCGATGGTAGTTCTTCAAAAAAAAACAAACAAAAAAAAAACAACCAGTGGAGCACGTCATGGTATTGTAGCAACAACTGCACAGAATGTAATGTCATGCATACTCCATTGTACAAGGAAACACTAACAAGTTGGACGTGCGAGAAGGTCGTTTGGCCCATTGCGCCTGTGCTTTATCCACACATGTTAATTCAATTGACATCTCCGATACAAACCCCATCCTTACAATCTACTCATTTTCATAGTGTGGAGGTGGGAGAGCAGGGGTAGAAGAAGGGGAATGATCCTGTTTTTAAAAGAACGTGACATGCATTCGGTTGAGGGAAAATGGGGAACGAGGCTCCTATTTAGCAACAAAGAACTTCTTCTTTTTTGTTAAAGCCACATGTGAAAGGTTCCAGCTAATAGGTCACACGTCTGGGGCCAAGTCAACGTCAAAGGAAAAAACACAAATACTATGAAAGCTCATTGGGGTCTCTGCGAGCAAGTAGACCACAATGATGAGATAAAGACTCGGTGGCTTAATGGTTAGAGTGTCTGCCCAGTCTAGGAAGTTGGTGGTTCAAACCCGGGCAGAGTCTTACCAAAGACTTAAAAACATGATCCATACCGCTTCCTTGCTTGACGCTCAGCATTTAAAAACGAGAGCATGGACAAGCAGCCACAGGTTGGCAGCCATTGAGCAGGCTTGATGGGCCTCGTGCCCTCTTCCTGCATTGAAGTTCCTTGTAATGGAAGTCGTATTTAAAGCATGCATGAATGCAGCTTTCTGCTTTTCCTCCATGTTGAGGAGGTTGGGGATATTAGGTGACCTCATATCCCCCAACCTTCTCAACATCAAGCTTTGTAGCACTGACTTTGATCTCCTTCCTTTCAGACTCTTCACCCCGTGCCAAGGCCTAAAGTGTTTACCAGCAGGTCAAAATGTCAAAACTAATGTCATATGACAAAAGCAGTGAAAACAATGAGACTTTTTCTGTATGCTCCCATTGCGAGAGATGATGAAGGCCATCTTCTTAATCCAGCATGCACTACCTACTGCTCGACAACATAAAAGCTTTTAAAAGGTTTATTAAAAAAACAACAAAAAAAAAAAAAACACCTGCAGGAATCACGGTCTCTCAAAGCCGGCATCAGTCAAGACATCAGAAGCACTCAGATCAGAGATGTTTTGCAAGCAATTTGTCATGGAAATTAAAAAAAAAACAATTAAAAAAAAAAACCCAGACCTGTTATTCCATATTTTTTTCAAGAATCTTGATCTATGACAAGTTGCAGCCGGCATGCAGGCTGGGATCCATTTCGACAACAGTACTCAAAAATGGGGAGCAGGCGCGTCAGGCTGCACAAAGGGTGGTCGATCAAAATCAAACAAAGGTTTTCTCAGGACATATGGACCCAAGACCTGACCATGTCAAGTACATAAATACCATTAACTAAAAGAAAAAAAGAAAGAAAGAAAATTAACCCAACATTCAAACAGTCACCGCAACAGCATCACAATGTCAAAAGTAAATAAGACGCGGGGTTCAAACAACCTTGAACGGGTTCACTATTTACAGCTCTGACATGTGTCTCAGATTGTGTCCTTTGTCCCAAAGGCAGTTACAAGCATTGTAAACAAGGGGCATCTGCAAAGCCCAATGCAAGAGAGATAAAACTTCTTACTTTTAACCTCAAAACGAAAACGTTAAATGTCTCTGCTGTTACATCAATGAAGCCGGATCAAATCGAGGAGGTTACGCTAAGGACAAAAGGTTTTGAGCCACGGAATGAGGGTCCAAGTCTGCACCAAGAGTTATGCTGTTATGGCGTATCGTGGTGTTTATCGGTATGTATAATCGGTTAACCTCCAGCCAGAGGTATTGAAACCTCAGCACCGTACTGTACCGTGAGCCTACCCCCATCCAGTTGGAGGTCATTAAGAATGTTATGGTTGGCTGTACTGCCAGCAGATTCCTGAAGCTTTGGGACACCAGGACAGTGAAAAGGAGAAAAACAAGTCATAAATAAGATTCAACACAAAACATCAAAACCCATGAAAAAAAAAAAAAAAAAACAACAACAAAATCTACCTGAACTGTTACCATGAAAACACAGGTCTGATCTGGTGGTTGAGGTGTGGTCTCGATAAATTCCTCCTTGGCATTGAGTGTAAGAAAAGATCGAGTTCCTTTTTGCAAATGCCTTATAAAGAACACACGAGGACCGAAAGTAGCTCAACATTTTTAGCGACCACGCCTCATGTACCAAAATGTTTCGATAAAAAGAACAAATAATCCAGCGCATAGTTCAAGATAAGATTCGTACAAACAACAAGGGTAAATTTCCATCCAACCAACTACTCGTTATGACGTCGTGAAAATGTCAAAACACAAATTATCGGGTTGCTGGTCTACATTACCATGAGGTTCAAACTTAAATGCCTTCCTTTCGTTTTTCACATCAAACTCGAGGGGCACTCGGTAGAGCGCATACCTCCACCAAGCTGATTAGCTTACGTTCTGTATCTCACTGATAGGCCGGATCAGGATTTGGACCTGAACCAACATTGAATAGGCTTGTTCTTGTCACCTAACCAATGTGCCCACCAAGTTTCGTCCGAATCAGTCCATAACTTTTTGAAATATCCTGCTACATGTCGTTTTTGGCCGTATCTCTCAATGCTGAAGAATCACTTAAACTCTCGGATTTGGATCTTCACCAATATGGAATCAATTCTTCCTTGTTACATACCCAACCTGCCCACCAAGTTTCGTCCAAATCTCTCCACAACTTGAGATATTTTGTCCACAAAAACAGACATACAGGCAGAGACACGGGGGTGAAAACAACCTCCATCCACCTTTGGTGGCAGAGGTAATCAGGTGACTAGTCACCGGATAAAAAAATAAATTGAGGGATTACTATTAATTCATAACATTGCCTCGTCAGAGCTAAAGTACAGAAAGTTGAAATAATGGAATGAAAGTTTGAATCCCGAACATGCTCGAAACGGTCATCCTTGCGACTCATCAATGCGTGTGCCGTCCCTCGGATGGACGATAAACTGGGCGTCCCGTCTGTCGGCATGTGATCCCACGGAGTCCTTTGGGAAGAGCAAGCGAGCTGTTGCCGGCACCCTGAACAAATTCCAAATCCCTGCCCCAACCTTAGTCAAACATCAGGCCTGGCCAACCAGTTCGTGAAAGACTTTGGGCGAAGTTTCTCTGGCCAACCCCACAAGAACGTGGGAATAATCGTGGCCGTTAAAGAAGTATCACAGGTAGTTTGTCCGTACCCCCTCCCCACCCCCCGTACGTGATAAAACATGCACCAAAAAAGGACGTCGAACACGAGACAACACAGATCTTCTCACAAGCGAGACAGACAGCTTCACATTGTTTCGTGGTCATACGCTTGCGTGTAGGAACCTGAATATGCCCCACATACATCCTGTACCACAGACGAGGCAGGACGTCAGGACAACATGAATTATGGCAACAGATCTGTGCCTGACAGCTTCCCCTTCAGCAATAAGGTCTGGACGTCCATCTGGCAAACTGCCATCATGGAACTTCGTTTCTTCTCAAAACAGCCATGATCTTGCTCCAAAAACTGAAATAATATACTGTATATATATATATATATTTTTTTTGAACATGAGCATTCTGTTGGAGTGATGAAGTTACGTTAGCAAACATTTCCCACCATACAGAGATGGAAAGTGCAATCTCTCGGAACCATTTGTCAAATTGCCCTTTTGTGAATGAACAAAAGCAGGAAAAAAATGGAAATGCTCCAATAAATAAATAAATAAATAATTAAAAGCAGGGGTTTTTTTTGTTTATTTATTTGATTTTTTTTTTAATGAGCATCACCATCTTACAGGACTATCCAGTATGTCTTGGAGGTTTGTTAGACATGAGCAATTGGTGGTTAAACATAGCCTGGTGTTGGCTTCGTGGTTAGGGTGGCAGCTTGGGATCCTAGGGTCCTGAGTTCAAGCCACATTGGCCGCTGAATCAATACACCAGGAGGTTGACTCAGCCTGTCATCCTTCCGAGGTCGGCAAAATGAGTACCAGTATACTGGTAAGGGGGACACTGCATCAGCGGCTATAGCCGCGTCCCAACCAATGATGCAACCAGCAGCCACAGGCTGCACTCGATAGAGAAAGAGAGAGAGATGGTTAAACAGAACATGAACGGCAGTAACGCTTCTGAAATCATTTCACTTCATTCGTGAAACCAGTCATGAGAAGCTCAGATGAAAAATATTCTCTTTTTGGAAAGCTCAAAATGAAGTCAGCTTCTGGCACGGGACGCAGGCTCTCAAAGAGCAACAATTAATAAAGAGCTCGACACAAAACGATAAAATAGGACACGTAAGGGATCGGTTTTATCTTCAGGCCAACATTACCTGAACCGAGCAGCAACGTATGGAGATCAAACAGGATGCCGGATTGATTCAATGAATGGGAACAAGAAACTTTGGGCGAAAAACAAAACAAGATGAACGGATCGTAATCGAGACAAGATGTGCGGAAATGGTGATGTGATGGAAATTGGCGAGAAAGAAGAAGTAGAAGTATAAGATGGCATGTGGGATGGTTTGAAGCCAGGAGATAGTGATGTGAATCAGAATAATTGTGTGATGCCCTCCATCAAGTTTTCTGCATCAGATTGGTGGTGAAACCGAATTCAACCACTTGGGGCTTGGCAGAGAGAAGGGGGGGGGGTGTGGGAGAGGTGGGGGGGGGAGGGTTTGGGTCTTATTAATCATGGAGTGCACACACCTTGGAGCTCTCTGAATTGTGTACATGATTGAGGTCTTTGGAATTTGCTAGATTAGTGGCCATTCATGTATGACACACAGGTTGTTGCACAAGTCAGTCATCATAGGGATTTAACATTTACATGAAATCATCATTTCACCTCAAAACAATAAATCATGACGGATGCTGGGACCGTTCACCATCAAGATCGACACGTTTCCGAATCCGTTCCACACGGGATGCTTGGCCGTTCCTCGATACGTCAACGTCCATGTTGGTATGCTGGCTGTTATTGCATTTTTCTTCTTCAGTTCCTCGACGTAGAAAAGAGACTTCAGATGCCACGCGGAAAGACGTCGAGGCGTGATGTCCGGTGACATAATGCTGCCTGACGTGCACATCCTGTACAGTTGGTTGCATTTGGTCATTTGTTTTTTTTGGTGATGCTGTAAGCGAATTGTTTCACTGGATGCAATGCATAACATCTCCTGGGGGTTATGGGCGAAACTTGGTTACATCATTAAGACCAAGAGATAAAGGAACGATGTTCAGCGTTTTAAGCTTGCCAAGTCGTTTGACAAGTTGTGTTGAAGCCACTGCAAAATGCTGTTTATCCAGTCGACTCGTGAACAGATATCTACATGTACAGAACATCATCAATCAGTTGAATTCAACTTTTAGTGACCACTCATGATAAGCAGAATCCGATAGGCCAAGTTTTAATGAGTTCCCTAACAAGGAACTGCAACGCAGGAGAGGCCACCATTAGGTCAATCAAAGCCGATGCTACGGTTGTTTGTTCATGCTCCATCCTTTTTCAAAATGCTGAGCATCAAGCAAGGAAGCAGCGACTACCATTTTTAGTCTTTGCTACAACTCGGCCAGGGGTGGGTTCAGGTTCAAACTGCCGACCTCCCAGACTCAGAGCAGATACTCGAACCATTGCGTCTTTCAGATGGGATACTTCAAAAGTACCAATTCCATTCATATTTAAAGTTGCTTCTTGCAATATAAATGATGTCGAAACAACGAAAAACGCACACAAAATGTCATAACCCCTGTTGGTTTAAGTAATATTGCTGTACGGAGTTAAAGGGCTCGCCCATATTTATTCACAACTAAAATGGCCGCCAGTCTACCAGTCAGCCAGCCATCTTTGATCAGATCATAAAATGAAGAGAAGTGCACCTGTCTGCCATCGTGTACTGTGCTTGTGCCAAGTTTAAACAAAATCAGACCGTGCAAGTCTGAGAATTGTTTGGGGACACATTGAAGTAATCAAATGGCCGCCAGTCAGCCATCTTGGATCTGATCTCAAAGAACAATAATAATATTAATGATGCGCATATGTGATCAATCATTAATTATCTGTGTGCCAAGTTTGAACAAGATCGGTAAATGAATGTCCGAGAAATGTTTGAGGATGCACGCACACGAAAATCAAGACCAAATCCATAAGCCCCCCCGTTTCAGTCTAAATCCAACGGGGGCTAATAAACTATATGCATGTAGTGATAAGAGACGTGCCGCCATTTTCTGTGCAGGCAAGGCCTTGCAACACAATATTCTTCTGTTTTGAAGGGAACATCAAGTTGGCTGTTCCATCTGCTATCACTCACTTGAGGACATTAAAGATTCCACATCTCATATCTGAAGTGGATCTGAAACATCCCACAGTGATATGGTATTTTGGCCAGGTACGGTGGAATAATTCCGCCCTAACATGGATGTTAACCCCACAACGGCTTCAACGATGCTCAAAGGTCGGCGGCGTCTTGGTAACTTGACAACTTTAATCACAATTTAAAGACCAAGCCAACATGAGCCCCCTTGTTTAATAAAAAGTGCAACCCATCGAGACGACGACGACGACGGTACCAAATCAAACAGAAATACCGATACCATCGACGACATCGCCAACCTAAACCCAAACAGATAAGCAGCAAAGTAATTATTCAAAGTATATGAACCGACAACTCCACGTTTCCCACATCTTTGAGAGCTCAGTCAATTTATCGATGCCTGCTTCACGGGTATTCGGACTTATTCGGGGCAAATGTTGTATAAACGTCAGTAGACATGTAACAGGTTCCCATCGTGTGCTGCCGTTTTGACTGCTGGTTGCATCATTGGTTAAGGGGCGCTGTGATGCCGCTGATGCAGTGCCCCCATTACCAGTGTAATGGTGCTCATTTCACCACCCTCAGAAGGATGACAGGCTGAGTCAACGCCCTGGTGTTAATTCAGTGGCCAACAGGGCTCGAACTCAGGACCCTAGGATCCAAAGCCACCACCCTAACCACTAAGCCAACACCAGGCTATGTGTAACAGGTTATAATTTGTGATCGACAACAATTACAAACGACATGGGACTGCGATCGAAGATAGCTGATGGTTCCCGGAAAAGCCAACTCGTAATATTAGCCAATTGGTAGCACTTGAAATTCTGCCGCGTAATGAAAACTCATTATTATTATTATTAAATTTTTTTTCAAACAACCCCGGACATCAAGACGAACACTTTTAAAAAATGCCTCCCTCAGGGAACCATAATAATCGACGTCCAAAAAGGCGATAAATGAGGTCATGTTGGTTATGTCCAGATCTTTTGGATGTCGATAAATTGAGACACGATGATTGTGGTGGAGGAAGGGTGGGGGGGGGTATTTATTTAACTCACAGTGCTGGTTGAAAGGACAACTCTTCAAATATTGTTCACAGTGGGATATGACCAAAGGCACGTAATGCCAATGTACTTTGACCGCTAGCCAACCCTCCAAGTCAACAACATGTCATCACTCTATAGCTTTTTAGGCAAATGCTGATACTGCTTGAAGTTCATACCCCAAGGTGCACCTGCTGACAACTAAATATCTACCCCATTATTTGCATTCAATTTTTCCTTGGAATTCTTTGAACCTTTAAGCCGATTGCTCTTCCAAGTTAGCTTTCCATTCCAACAACAGCTTTTGGGTGTGTGACTCGTTACCCGTAACTTTATGAGTCACGTATGTTACACACCAAAGTGCTTGGGGGGGGGTGCGGAATTTATCCTTTAAGAAATCTCCATGCAAACTATGGTTGGAGTCAAAGCAAACCAAGAAACAAAATATCAGTTGTTTGTTCATAAAACCAAGGACAAACTGCAGGTTTGAATACCATCCTTAGAACAAAACACTTTGTACAAAACATACAATTACAACAAACACGGAGCCATTCCGAGGGAGTCGGCGAGGCTTTGTGGAAAACAGTTTAGCCACAGGGGTAGGTTTGCCTGATTTTTGTGTTTTCCCACAATTTCCCCTTCCTACCCCCATCCTCAAATTGAATTCATACGGTGCCGGCATCTACACCCCATTCGGCTTGCCAAGGACCGATAGCACGAGGATGCCAAACACTCGACTCAAGGGGCTCTCCCTCATCGCGTTCCTTCGTCAGGCTCAAGCTCCCCAAGGCAACAAGTACCGTGATAATCGGAAACGTCATGAGATCCATCGTGACAAGGAGCGGAAATGGCTCGAGAAACTCAGGACAATGTTACCCCTGCACTACGAGTTTTTGTTGAAGCAGAGGGAGCTGATATACAACTACCAGAGCGTGTTTATAAGCACTAGCAGGTACTCCCCCTCCCCTCCCCTGGCAAGAAATCTGAAGGGGGGGGGGGGAACTTTCGAATTTTTTTTTTTTTTTAATGAAAAATCTTTGGTGTAAAACCTAAGTCGGGACTCCCTGAGTATACCCTGAAAATTTGGTGTCGATCAGCACAAGGGTCACAGAGTAGTTACCAGACAGACATACATACATACATATACACACACTGCTCAGTTTTAGATACACCTGATGTATTAAAAGTAACCTGAATATAGGAAAAAAAAGTCGTACACTCTGAAAGGGAACTATGGTAACACAGGAACAGCGGCCTTGAAATGAAGTTTTAGTCTCACGGACTTTGTTTTGCTAAAATGCAACTTTGAAAAGGCACATTTCATCAACTAAACTTCAATAATTAAAATCAAATCACCTTCATCTGAACAGTGCAGAAAGGGTGATCAAAGTTCCATTGCCAAAGTGCAACAAGTAATGAATAAAAACGTCTCCATCCACCTCTCGTATAATAATAAATCGAGTGCAACGGAGACACGGTGCACGTATGGATGGATGTATCCGAAACTCGAGGGATTACATTGTTCATAAATCAAAATGAGTACATGACTTTTGGCAAAACTTAAACTCGAATTTAATTGTAAAGATATGTGTGTGCATAAAAATTTATTTATTTATTTATTTGAAACCAATTAAATAATGCAACAATCACAGAACATGGTGATACGAGTAATTTGTGAATATTTATGGTACTCACTGACGGGCACTTCAGCAAGTAATAACTGTTTGATTTTCTACCAGGGATAAAACTTGTTGCCCTCGCCGAGGGAGAGGGTATTGCGTTTGGGTCCGTTTCTTTGTCTGTGTTTGTTTGGCCGCACAGAACTTTCGTGTTTTTCTCCGCAACCGCTTGTCGGATAAAAACGAAATTATCACCATCGGTGCGACTATTCATGGAGAATAATTTGATATCAGTCACGTGATTCGACGGCCATTTAAATAAATAAATAAAAACTAAAAATAAACTTCAAAAATATTCTCTGAAGTGGCTGAACAAATCGAGGCAAAACTTTACACGCATGACCACCTATCCGTGAGGAACAAAAGGTTCACACATACGAGGTCACATGGTTCGTTCGGCAGCCATATCAGATTTACCCCAAAAACCTATAAAAAAAAATCTTCTCCAGAACGGCTGGACAGATCGAGGGGAAACTTCACACAAATGTTCCCAAAGCCATGAGTGTACAAGTTTAAAGGTAAAATTGATAGGTCACATGGTTTGGCAGCCATATTAGATTGAAGAAAAATATTAAATAATGTTTCCTCTGGAACCACTTAATCAATCGACGTGAAACTTGACATTTATGATGAAGTTGTGATGGGGAATAAATGTTTTAGATTTCAACTTGATCGGACGCATGGTCTGGCAGCCAGAATTATTAATTTCTTTTTTGATATGGGTTCTTTTTCTTTTTTTTTTGAATAAAGGCTCACTTGGCTGTGCCTGGCTGGGTTTGAGGGTAGAGGAGTAGCAGCTGAAATGCGGATCCTATGCAGTTTCCTCCTGATTACTTCATATTTAATATTTACTTTTTGCTTGTTCGAGCTCCCTCCGATTACTCCAATGCAGGACTGTACCCGTTTGGTCTTCCATTTGATTTGAATTTATTTTAATCCCATTCCGGATTCAATTGAATAACAATTTGAAAAAAACGTCATGGGTCAGGGTCAGGTGTCCGTTCAAAGCGGGACATCCTGCTTCCCGGTCATCACTGCCAGCAGTTATAAAGTGGCAGTTCTAATCACGTCTCATTAATTACCTAACACACCAGTTCACAAACACCACACAAAAGCAGTCCTGGCGAGGGTCTGCAATCTCTGATTGCTCTTTTTCTTGTTTTTATATTGGAATGTCTTTGATTCTCTTGTCCATTCTGCTCCAGACTTGGTGGTGTAATGGTGAGAGCATCTGCTCTGAGTCTTGGAAGTCAGTGGTTCAAACTTTGACCAAGTCAAAGACTTAATAAAACTGGTGTGTGCCGTTTCCTTGCTTGACGCTCAGCATAATAAAAAGAAAAAACGAATAGAGCATGTAAACATATGTATAAACATACAACTTCTCAATCTCCACAAACTACAGTCATTAAAAAAAGGAGGGTGCTTACACCAAGCAAAGTACACAAGTTCACAATCAGTTAATTTAGCAAGAATCATGAAATTCATGGTTAAGAACTTTTAAACTTTGTCCTTTATCAACACCAATTTGGTTCCATTCCAACCACACCCCCACCTACCCTCGACCGACCCTCCCTCCCAATCAAATTTAACAATGTCAGGCCAGGACCAAGTTAATCATTCTCAATCACAACCAAGGACCAAAGTGATACGACTTGTGGGACAACATGCGTTGTTTGTTGAACATGCGCACAAGGATGGGCCTTCCAAAAGTTCAACATAAACAAACAGATTCGAATGGGGTCAGGTTCAAACTGGACCACAGAACACGTGTTATGCAGTACAACAGCTTTCACTTTTCTTGTTGACAAGGTTCGTCCTTTTGAGCCAAGCCACAAACACGTTTGTTGGAAAATGCTTCGCAAGAAAAGTGGGGATAGAGGGGTGTAATTTAAAGGAGCATTTGATTGGTTGCCAAAAGGAAAGACAATGAAACAGCAACTTGGATCAGACTGGAGGTGAAAGAGGTTGTTGGGGGGGGGGGGGGGGGGAGGTCAACCCGAGGTTAATATAATGACGATTTAGGAAAACTTCCTGCTGTTTTTCCAGAAGGAGAATTCAAAACATTCCAGGAATGAACGTGATCACGAGGAAATGGACAAAAATTACGTCCAGAGGAGAACATGCATTACCATATTCCTCATTAAATCCAGATGAAAACCACTCCACAAATTTTGCTTACATGTACGAGTTCCATAAGCACCAGCAGCATACTAGTGGCGTTTCGATTTGATTATCCTCAAGGGTGGACGCCGTGGGACAATGGTAGATTATCCTCAAGGGTGGGCACCGTGGGACAATGGTTCGAATCATCCTCAAGGTGGGTGCCGTGGGACGGTGATCGATCATCCTCAAGGGTGGGAGCCGTGGGACGGTGGTCGATCATCCTCAAGGGTGGAGCCGTGGGACGGTGGTCGATCATCTCAAGGGTGGGAGCCGTGGGACGGTGGTCGATCATCCTCAAGGTGGGAGCCGTGGGACGGTGTCGATCATCCTCAAGGGTGGGACGCCGTGGGAGGTGGTCGATCATCCTCAAGGGTGGGAGCCGTGGGACGGTGGTCGATCATCCTCAAGGGTGGGAGCCGTGGGACGGTGGTCGATCATCATCAGGGTGGGAGCCGTGGGACGTGGTCGATCATCCTCAAGGTGGGGCCGTGGGACGGTGGTCGATCATCCTCAAGGGTGCGCCGTGGGACGGTGGTCGATCATCCTCAAGGGTGGGAGCCGTGGGATGGCGGTCGATTATCCTTAAGGGTGGGCGCCATGGGACGGTGGTCGATTATCCTCAAGGGTGGGCGCCGTGGGACGGTGGCAATTTTACTCACAGCTGTTAGTCCTTGAGCGAAAAGGAAACCTAGAGCATATCGCTAGTGCATTTACAGTAAAACAATCAAATTGTCACCAACAATCACAATGATTAACAACGCCTGTCTTCGCCAATTACTACATTCAATCAGGCCACCAATTTCAAGCGGGAAACTTTGGGAGAGGGAAAGAGTTATTGTTTGAGGAAAATGTGCCCAATTTAAAGTGTGTTCACACAGTAAAACGGAAATTCAGACCAAATGTGAAGTTTTCAAAAGCTGAGGTCATTTGCGCAACTGGAGCCTTCGGATTTAGATGCTAGTCAATCTATCTGGGCCCATGGACTTGTAATACAGATCAAGATTTGAGCGAACACTTGGTGTAAGCATCTGGTCCATCGACTCACTATCTGAGGATGGTGTATGCGGAGCACATGATAGAGTTCCACATCGGTTCGTGACATCACCTTTGCCTCACCCAAGTACGAATCAAAACGGCTTTGGTTAGTAAGGATTGTGGGTGTGTGCGTGTTCAAGATGTTAAAAATTCAAGAAATGAAGATTTATGGTCTTCATAAACAATTCCTGAATGTCAAACATCAACATCAGATTTGTCAGGGTGGGTTCGTTTCCCTACCAATGATGCTTGTTATCCTAACAGCAACTCATAATATAGTAAGAGAAGAACTCAATCGCAAAACTGGCAGTGGACTTGCCTAAAAAGCCAGGGTCCAAGGCTACCCATCCCCTTTGACAAAAGACCACCAATGTGCAATCGGCCACATTTTAGGTTTTTAAGACACCCGACATAATGCCGTTCAAGGGTCCGGTCACACGTCGGTACGCCCAAAATGCACTTTGTGGCTGAACACCTACGGTTCGATCAAAGCACTCGTGTGATTGTGGTGGAGTTTGAGTCGAACACATCCAAGCTATCTCTTCACTCCCATAGACACCCTACCTGTCTTTCTTTTCACAAAATACTTAAACTCAATTTAATTCGGTTAACTGGGCTGGTAGGACAGTCGAAAGCTATCTAAAACCACAATCCCTGGTGTGGAGGTTTGAACCTTCCTTCAACATCTGACAGCCCAACTCCTTCTTCCACCAAGAAGAGGGTTTTAGCACCTTTTCTTTTATTACCCTTATTGGTTCCCCACGGGTTTCACCGGAGAGGACTATAGGTTTGCCGTCAGTCTGTCCGTCCCACCTGTGGTCCCCAAGACTTTTCTCCCCCATATTCAACTGAAACTTGGTACATTGCTTTATTATAACAAGTTACAGAACAAGTTTGAGTTTCAGGGCGTTTTTCACAGAATTATGCCCTTTGTAAACTTACAAAACACCACCTCGGAAGGCGGCATGTATTGCAAAGCAATTCTCTCTTGTTAAGGATATTCTACACCCCCTCACCTCCCCCATAATTTTACAGGAGGCAGAACGTGTGGGAGCTCTCACACCACTGAACACCTGTCTCGACATCTCAGGGGAATTACAAAATCAATATTAAATTAACAATCCTTTAATACCCAAGTTCACCAAAACCATTTTAGTGTTAAAACAGAAACACACACATTATATATAAATATACATACACATAAGAAAGGACGCACAGAATGTAAAATGTGACTTCAAGTCCTCAACTCTCCCCACCCCCTCACAAACCCAAGTCATCAAATTAAATTATATACATATATATGACACTTTTACAAATTGAAAGTAAAAAGTAAAACATTATCATAAAACCATTCAACATGTTATGGAACAGCTCACAATCAGGTTATAGACGTGGAGTAAAATACGGGTGAAAGCTTAAACCTTCGCACATTCATTGACACCATAGAGTAAAAGAGTTTAAGACACAGACGTACAGAACCCCCCCCCCCCCCCCAGCATGAAAAAACAAATAATGTGAATTTTTCAGAATGCACATCGGGCGTTCAAATAGTTCTCGGATCGAGATTCATCTACAAACAGTGTAAGAAACGACGGTTATATATTTTACAATACAAGTTATGTGATCAGATAAAGTGATTCGAGATGGTTCATCTTATTAATTAAAATGCACAAACTTGCTGATTGGAGGATAATAAAACCACGGTGTTCATTGGACGATCAATCGTGAATAAATTAATATTATTTATCATAAATAAATGGGGATAGGAGGATGGCAAACTCGCCTCTACTCTGTGTAGCATGGGTTCAAATCCAGAACCAGCTACAAACTGCCACCCTGGTGTTTCAGGCAGAGTGATACGTCAATGTACGTGCCCGTCCCTCGGATTTACACCCGTCTGCGAGCATCAGATGGTGGACGTTGAAGACGCCGCTGTGTCCTTCACGAAGGGTAGGCGAGCAATCTCCGGCACCCTCAACAAAATTACATATTATTGTCCTCACCTTCGTCGAACGCCAGGCCTGGCCAGCCTGTTCGTGAAAGACTCGGGACAAGAGCCAAACCCACAAGAATGTGGTAATGATTGTGGTAGTTATTTAACTAAGATTTATCATTAATAATCCTTCCGAAAACATTTAACACGCGCACACACACACACACACGCACACACACACGCACACACAACACGCGCACACACACACCTTTTCATCACCATCACAGGGAAACTCACCGACTCGGCAGTGGCGTGGAAGAGCAAGAGAAAACCGAGAACCCAACTTTTCCGACGAGCCCCATAGCTGTCGAAACGTCTGTCCGAGTCCGAGTCCGAGTCCGAGTTTTCGTGTCACGAGCCCAAGTTGCTCTCGCGCCGAGATCGATGCGACGTGAATCCTTCCTTCTCTCGATCCTTTCCTTCGAAGCAGTCCGCGTCACTCCGCCTCTTTGTATGATGACGTCAGCCGGGGAAAAACAGCGAGCTTCGAACCGGGGTCACGTGACTTTGAGAGCGCGCGCGCGATGGGGAGTGTGAGAGAGAGCGTCGCGCGAATCCGACGCACGTACGTGCAAGTTGCAACCACGAGGATAAAACTCCCGCGTGCGCTCTTATACGAGCGGCGGCCCAGGATTACGCCCCGCCCCCTCCCTGCTACGCTCCGCCCACTTACCCATTTTACATTAACCGTGACGTTTGCGAAACTTCCACGTTCACCGGGTCTTTCCCGTGCCATGGAAAGTGTTTTTTTTTTCACCGAAAACTGCGTGACCTGCTTTTCATTTTATTTTCATTCCGGTTTCGATTTTTGTCATTTGTTCATCCGCGAAACTCAAATGTCACAATAGCCACGACAAGGAGGTAATAACGTTTCTTTTAAAGGCCATTCCATCCCCCCTGATATGTTGTACCCTATAAAATAGTAGTGTAAAGTAGTCGCAAATGGTCCACAGTGTACTCCCACCTGTGATTGACGCCCGTCGATAGGGAACGAAGTTAAAATAATTCCGTGTTAACGAACGTAACTTTAACTAGTTAACTAACTAAAACAATTCCTGGTTAACTAACTTTAACTAGGTAACTAACTAAAACCATTCCTTGTTAACTAACTTAACTTTAACTAGCTAACTAACTAAACCCACTCCTCGTTAACTAACTTTAACTAGTCAACTAACTAAAACCATTCTTTGTTAACTAGCTTAGCTTTAACTAGTTAACTAACTAAAACCATTCCTTGTTAACTAACTTAACTTTAACTGGTTAACTAACTAAAACCATTCCTTGTTAGCTAACCTAACTTTAACTAGTTAACTAACTAAAACCATTCCTTGTTAGCTAACTTAACTTTAACTAGTTAACTAACTAAACCCATTCCTTGTTAACTAACTTAACTTTAACTAGCTAAAACCATTCATTGTTAACTAGTCAACTAACTAAAACCATTCCTTGTTAGCTGACGTGATAACAAACTGCCTTCACTTTAACTAGTTAACAAACTATAACTAACTAACACGCAGTCGATAAACCACTGATGAGACCAAAGTTTCAACGTGAACTCTGATTGGTCGGAAGTAAAACATGGATTTTGGATTTTTTTTTTCACATCCATGCCTTCTCCTTAATCCGAGTGTACCGTGATCGTTCCCGCCAAAACGATCGTGCTCGTGATACGGCGTACACAGCACGTACGTAGTCAAGTTCCTTGAACACAATGATTTCATGTGCTCATGTAATCTAATCTTATTCACGTACAGGGTGAAACACACAGGACGAGATATTTTAATGTCGTAACTTCATTATTTGACGTCACAATGACGTGACCGAGCGTAATAGTGCGTACGTAATAAAAGAACTTTTCATACAAAACAATAATTATGGGGAAAAAAATTCTCAAAAATAAATAATAAAAATGATGATTAATGTGACAAATTTAAGATTTTTTTTAAAAAAAAAAAACCTCGTCCTTTGTGTGTGTCGAACCGTGTGATCGATCCTTGTCCTTCCCTTGTTATGTCTGATGTTAAGGCCCAGTCACACCTTGACGTTTTAGCCAACGTATGCCGATTTTTGAAAAAATGTCTAAAACGCTGGTACACGTTGAATACGTTATGGGTAAGTTTTAGATAACATTGAGAGCACGCTGAAAAACACTGCCATACGTCGTTGCACGCTGGCTTTAAATTCGTACTTTTCGATTGTCCTCAAAGCTTTCCATGCTTGAAATTTTACGACTTATGCCAGCGTATGACTCACACGTTCCACATAACGCTCGCCATAAGTTGTAGGCACGTCACGCGATCGTTGACACACGTTACTTGTAAGTTACTCATAAGTCGAAACACGTCGAGGTAATGTTTAGCGTACCCGAAACTTATTTCTAAGCTATGAGTTACGTGTTGTACTAACGTTACGCGATCGTTGACACACATCGACACACTTTACTTGTAAGTGCTCATCGGTCGAAACACGTCAAGGTAATGGTTAGCGTCAGTGTTCCAGACTCCCTGGTTTTATTTTTTTTAAATTTTTTTTCTTCCTTTCCTTCGGTATGACGGTGATGTTGACACTTCGATTTCTAGTGCGGTTGTAATATAATATAAATTAATAGGCTGCCGCTCAACGATTTAAATCATAACCGCACTGTACACTGAACACCGTCACACCGAAGAAAAAAAAAAAACCGGGAGTCTGGAACACTGACGCTAACCATTACCTTGACGTGTTTCGACTTATGAGCACCTTACAAGTAACGTGTGTCGATGTGCGTCAACGATCGCATATCGTGCGTACAACTTATTCCCATCGCATGCGGAGCGTGTGTCATACGGCAATTACGTCGTAAAATTTCAACATGCTTAAAATTACAAGACGTACTCCACTTACTACGACGTATGATAGCGTACTTTAGCGTTCTTTCACGCATACCAAACTTACCCATACCGTATTCGACGTGCGCCAGCGTTTTAGACCCATTTTTCAGAGGTCGGCATACGCTGGCAAGATCGCCAAGTGTGACTGCGATGTTGACACTTCCATTTCTGCGGCGGTTATGATTTGAATCGTTGTGCGGCAGCCTTTCCATAACCTACGCCACGTCATCGTCGGCGATGCGTGCAGCGTGCTATGCATGAGTTAGACTATCGTTGGGCATAGGTTGTGAAGGCCGACAACAGGTTCAGCATTCGTTGGTATAAGTTAGCTATAACACAACGAAACGTTCTGTGTCCATTACTAATACGTTATGCATAAACCAAGTCGTTATGAATACGTCCGAATCTTTAAAAAAAAACATCAAAAGTTCAACGTAAGCCAGCGTTTTACATACATTTTAATACGTTGCCATCGCTGGCTAAAACGTCAAAGTGTGACTGGGCTTTAATCAGGACTCGTCCTCTCAAACGCAGTGGGAGAAACGGAAACTCAACGACCGGAGAGGTCTTCGTGGCAAGGAGGCAAGCTCCTCGTCATCAATCCTTACTCACAACACACTCTTGGTATACCTGTCTACCACTGACACACCTGGTGTCCCATTCCTGATACACCTGGATATAACTGATTGACAGTACGATTCATGGGATTGTCTGGATGGCCTAGAGGTACGCACACTCACCTCGAGGTACGCACACTCACCTCGAACCTAGAGGTACGCACACTCACCTCGAGGTACGCAGACTCCGCACACTCACCTCGAACCTAGAGGTACGCACACTCCGCACACTCACCTCGAACCTAGAGGTACGCACACTCCGCACACTCACCTCAGAAACCTAGAGGTACGCACACTCACGCACACTCCACCTCGAACCTAGAGATAACCACACTCCGCACACTCACCTCGAACCTAGAGGTAACGACAACTCCGCACACTCACCTCGAACCTAGAGTACGCACACTCCGCACACTCACTCGAACCTAGAGATACGCACACTCCGCACACTCACCTCGAACCTAGAGGTACGACACTCCGCACACTCACCTCGAACCTAGAGGTAACGCACACTCCGCACACGTCACCTCGAACCTAGAGATACGCACACTCCGCCACGCTCAACCTTCGAACCAGAGGTACGCACACTCCGCACACTCACCTCGAACCTAGAGGTACGCACACTCCGCACACTCACCTCGAAGCTATTTAGCCTGGGTTCGAATCTCGGCCCACCTATAAATTGTCATGCCGGTGTTTCGCAAGTCAGGTGATTTATAAGGTGTGTTCCGGTAAAACCCACGGGTAACCTGGCTGCTGACATTATTGGGTGGAAGAGTCGGCTAGCTATCTCCGGCACCCTGAACAAATTACAAATTATTCTCCGAGCCGACCACTGGGAAGGCAACGGTAACCACCCGGTATAATAATTGCTATTGCGCAGCTTTGTTAGTTTCCATTGGTACAAGTTCAAGCACCGTGAGATGGAATCGAAGGTTTCAGGACAAGAAACAGAGTTTTTTTTAAATAATTTTCCTGATTTTCCTTTTCCAAGAGTTCTTGTGTCTCATTGATGAAACGATTGTTTGTTTTCTCCGAAAGGAAAACATTTTCAATTGTCTGGAATGGTTCTTTGCCTTTCCCAGAGAATCATTTCAATGGAACGGAAGGCCCACTTATCGCTGTGGGAACAACATGAAACCGGATGGAAAATACATATAGATTCCAAATTGGAAATACAAGGAAAGAGGGGAAGAGGGAGAAATGGAGATATGGAGAGAGAGAGAGAGAGAGAGAGAGAGAGAG
>CM068966.1:78392900-78402904 GCA_035128595.1 Eptatretus atami | reverse complement strand
CCAGCCAACTCTTCTGTCCACGCGCTACAGGGTCGATCGCCGAATTGTCGATTTACCTAATTATTCGCGCGGACAGAAATGCCGGGAGTTTATACCTCAACGGGACCTGCACGAAAACGACCCGCTTAAGCAGCTCGTTCCGTTTGCCGAGCGGTTTTATATCGCCAAGCCCCGTCGGACCAGATGTACGTGAGAGAGATAAAAGGATTTTGTAAAGAGATGGCTGGATGCTGGATGGCTGGATGGCTGGATGGCTGGATGGCTGCATCATGCGGGTATCATCACTTGTATTGGGTACTGTTTCAACGTTTCTCACTAATACAGAAAGTGTAGAATTTGTACATCGTCCAAATGTAACTGACTCGTGAGCTTCGTACAAATGAAAATCATACAAACCCCATACATGGAAGTTTTAACTTGTACCACAACTCCAAGGCTTCAAGGCTATTAAGAAGGGGGTTGAGAGGGGAGGGGGAGGGGGGCACACGAGTGCATAGCGTGAGAAAATTAAGGGATTCCAAAAAATAAGAGCAATAGGAGTAAAAAAAAAAACCTGAAGTAGAAAGAAAGGCACAGGAAGAACAATGAAATGAGCTAAAAATCCAGTTAGGTGAGCAAGTGGTGACAACAACAGCTGAACATCGCGAAACGACACCGAGACGTTAACGTTTTATCCAAACGGAAAAAAGCAAACAAAATATCGGAATTCCTCGGCGTCTTTTACACTCGACTCGAAAAGCAACATAACAGACTGAAACAATGTCTGAGAATGTGAAATTCAGGTGAAAATGATCGACATGGAAAACCTGTCGTAACACGCTCTCCCACCAGGAGCGGTGCTACACGGTACACATAACATTTACAGAGAATTGGGTCGCAGAGAACCCCTTCACGACCACCGGGGAATGGGGAGAGGGAGGGCAGGAAACCAAGTAGATACAACCTTCATCTTATGACTTATGATGGACTCTTAGTCCCCTGGCAAGTTTGGTTGAGATTGGATAATTAATGGCCAAGTTCATCGACCAAAGACAGACACAAATTGTGGATGATGACGATGATGACGATGATGATGATTTAACTCGACAAGCCCTCAAGTGCTTGTTGTTCGGATTCGGATCTTCAGGTTAACAATGAATAATGTTTGGGCCATACAGCGTTCAGGTAAACAATGTTCCAAAAAACGTAAACGTAATTTATTAATATTCCCATCGCTAAGTAATTAATCACCCATTCAAAGTTTTCATAAAATATATTAAATAATTTGCAAGGTAAAATGCTTCGTAATCCTTTGTGAGGATACACGGTTTGTTTGTTTTTTAACGAAAAAGTGTGTGTGTGTGTGTGTGTGTGTGTGTGTGTGTGGTGTGTGTGTGTGTGTGTGTGGTGTGTTGTGTGTAAGGGGGGGGTCGATATGCATCCCCTCCACACCACCCCTCCAATAGATGCCCCAGCAAACGACTATATAGCATATGTTTTAGAATGGCTGGAGGATAATTATTTAGGAATAGAACAAATGGAATTACTCTACAGTATTTACTCTGGTACTGGAGTGCTGTGAGATGTGGTGATACCATCTCTGACTTATTTCCAATTGTTGCTGGAGTTCGTCAGGGGTGTGGAGTCAGGGGTGTGGAGTCAGGGGTGTGGAGTCAGGGTGTGGAGTCAGGGGTGTGGAGTCAGGGGTGTTCAGGGTGTGGAATCAGGGGTGTTAAGATGTCAGTGGTTGTCAGGTCCTTGGTGCTTCCATCTTGCTCTACGGATGTGAGACTTGGACTCTGACCTGGGTCTGAGATAGAGACTTAATTCCTTTGGTACCAGGTCTCTTCGGAGAATCCTGGCTATCGATAGTCGACTTTGTGTCCAACGAGCTGTCGCTGAGAGAGAATCAAATGAGATTTGTTACCTGCATAGTCTGTGAGCGTCAGCTGCGGCTGTATGGTCATGTGCTCATTTTCCTGACGCTGATCCTGCTCACTAGATTCTCTCAGTGAGGAGCCTCGTGAGTGGAGGAGGCCAATGGGCTGACCACAATTTCCATGGTTGCAGCAGGTTGATCGGCATCTCAAGGAGATGGGGGATGGGCCAGGCATCTGCCTGGGGATGGCCAGACGGAGGCCCCTGGAGTACCGGCAGAAAGTGGACCGCAGCCACGCGCGTGCTCTGGCACATGCTCCCATACCTGACCTGACCTGACAGTATTTTGAAAGGTTGTTTTTATTTTATTTTATCTAGAACTACGACACTGTATCTATAGCCCAGCAGATATGTCAGAATTTCTGTGTGTTTGTGACTAATGATAGAAGCATGAAATTTGCTGAAGGAAACCTTTCAGCTGTTGAACCATCACAGATTTCCCCTGCAACAGCAATGGCCACCATTTTCAAGATGGCCACCAACTAGTTTTATTGAGATTAAGCTCATGGTGTGTATTTAGGTCTCTGGTGGTAGAGTGACAGTGCAACAGTTGTGTCATTGTACTCGTATGTCCATCTTCTCCCCTTTACTTTGCAGCAATGGAATTTAATTCTGTAATTGAGATGCGAACAATGTGAGAGCTGGTTCATTCTATGTCCAAGTAACGTACTTGTTACAAACTCCTTTAGCCAAGTCTTCCATTGATTGTGATTCCGTTACTTCCTTTTATATGGACCACTTCACCCTTTGCTTGAGCCAGAATGTTGAAAGATGGGTTTTTTTTTAGAAATCTGCCTTGCTTTCCTGTCGGAAATTATGCAAGTGACCCAGAACTTGTGGATCTGTTGTCATTGGTGTTGTTAGTAGTTTTGTGAAATATGCATGGTCTGTCTGCACAGAGTTTACCACTGCAGACACAGAGGAAACGAAAAAGAAGAACTTGAATTGGTGACGCAAAAATATAAACACAAGCAAAAAATTTGTTGTTTTTTGTAATTAAAGTGGGAGCTCCATGTAGGCTATGGAAGTGTTCTTGTGCATTAAGTTTATGTTTCAATGAATGGATGTTATTTTGAGTTAATCACTGTCATTTTACAAGATGAGTCATCCACATGTAAATCAAGTGGCTGTGCATTGGAGCCACGTGATCGTCCACGAGCAGTTTAGCATCATAACAATTCCATGATATAAATATATATATATATATATATATATATATATATATATATAATATATTGTTGCGAATTCGCGCCCGCCGGCGTGCGAACGGCCACGTGACTCGAATCGCGGCACGTCTCGCCCACCGACGGACAATTCAGTCGTGACCCTCTTGGAACTATCGCCAAGGAGCTAGTCACGGGTGGGGGTTTAACCTCACCACAACCCAGTCCGCATTCTACCCGTGCGAGGTAGGGTGAATCGCCGAAAGTCGATATACCTAGTACTCGCACGGGTAACCTACCGAGGTTGTACCACGCCACAGGTCGACTCCGGACACGAACCGCTTAAGCGGCTCGTTCCGTGCTACAGGGATAACCGAGCGGAGTTATCGTCGACCTTGACTGTTCAGATTAATTATCGGGCGTATCACGCCACTTCGAACCCTTTACGTGAAGCAAGATGGAGACCCAACAAAGGAAAGGACGCAGCGAAACGGGGAACAATTCAACACAACACTTTATTTACACGACACACGGACACAAAGCACACATATAACACAGAATGCACATATATCAATAGAAGAAAAGAAACAGTGACGCAGAGATACTACCGACTAACGCATACACACGGCAACACTTAACAGTTCTACTTTACGAGACACGGCGCCACACACACACGTTCACACAGAACCCAAAAGAAGAAGAAAAGGAAAGTCGCGACTTCCCTGTGCGCGTCGTCCACCTTGGCGACCGCAGCCTCGAGTCCCTCCAGTTTCGAACGATCCCTCAGTTTCGAGCTGCCCTGGGTTTCGAACGATCCTCTCAGTTTCGAGCTGCCCTGGGTTTCGAACGATCCTCTCAGTTTCGAGCTGCCCTGGTTATCGAAACGATCCTCTCAGTTTCGAGCTGCCCTGGGTTTCGAACGATCCTCTCAGGAACTCTGTCTGTCCACCTCTTTTGTAGGGAGGTCCTTCCCCTCTCTCCGCCCGCTCCCCGCCCCGTTCGGATGCGTCACATCGCGCACCCGCCAATCGGGAGAGGACACGCCACCCCCCCCCCCCCTCCTCTCCTCACTTCGGTGGAGAGGGGAACGAGATTCAAGCGGGAAATGTTCGCGCGGGCGTTTGGGCGGGAGATGTTTGCGCGGGAGGTTTGGGCGGGAGATCTTGGCGGAGATGCCCTTCACGCACTGGTTGCTGCTGCTGCCACTCCGCTCCTCCATCCGTCCCACGGAGATCGTGACCGCACGATGCTCGATGAATGGCGAGTGGTGAAGATCTGGTAGCAGTTGTGGAAGGTGGCGTCGTGGCGTGATGGAGTGATTGTTGGCGTCGAGGTTGTTGGGCGTCGTGGAGTGAATGGAGTGATCGTGGAGATGTTGGTTGTGCGATGTTTGTTGTTGTTTTGTGCACCAACATAACAATAAGAACAGAAAAATGGCTAACTCAAAGCGTCGCAGCCCGAATGAATCACATAAATTCCCTTTAGACAAACGGGTTTGGGCTAACTACACATGTACTTAGAGATACCTCACCTACGGGACCTGAATGGTGGTTGCGAATTTCCACAGCCGTAACAATATGTATATATATATATCAATATATAATATATATATATAATATATATATATAAATAACAGATGTTTGTACGACAGAACTTTAATATGGATACAAACAAACACGACATATATAGTGACCAAAGCTTTTCGTGCTGCACTCTCAGGGTAAAAATCGCAGCAAGTGAAGGAGGAAGTGAAGCACGTGCTTTATACGATTAATGAACACAGCAAAAAGGGAGGTGGAATTCAGTTTTAAACACATGATGTATTGTTGTGGGCCGGGTATCGGTGGCGAGCACGACCGCTCGGGGGAGCAGTAGAGTCGGCTCACCAAACACACCGCAATTTAGGTCGTGACCCTCGGATAAGTCCGAAAGGCACGGGTCCCTTACAGGACCATGAATCGCCAATAATTCGACCGCGGTTGCGTAGGGTTAATTGCCAACTTCAATATACCTAAGTACCACACGCAGCAAAGCACACCGGGAATTCACACCCTCGGCAGGCCTCGAGCGGGACAAGCTGTTACCCATGCTCGAACCGTGCGTAACCCGAGCGGATGGTTCCAAAGACTGTCGGTCCAATGAACAATTTACTGCTTCGCTATTTCGCAACACGCAACACGTTGTCGCAATAAGTCAATAAAAGAAATGACAGGGAACGAGCTGGGACATTCAACAAGAGGGGAATTTATTTACAATATCGGGGGACGAGGGAGCACGTAAGGGCAGAGTTATCCGAATAAAGAAAGGAATCAAATGTACAAGCAATTCCTTAAACAATTCTACTTAGAGACAGGCCCACGGACACACACACGCACACACAAATACCCAGAAAGAGATGGACCTCGAGGTCTTTATTGCCCTTTTAGCTCAGGAGGGAAGATGAGCTGAGGGAAGAGACAGTGGCTAGCTACCTGGCCATGTTCGCGGCGCTGGACGACCGCACCTCCCCGGAGCACCAGGTGCCAAAGAACGGACCAGAGCAGCCGAACCCAGAGGAGGCGGACGAGGTGATCTCCTCGTGATGAGATGGTCGACCGCTTGTTGTAATGTGCCAGACGAGACGCCTCGGATGCGCAGGATGCAGTCAGCCGCAGACCAGACAGAAGAAGCGCTCGAGCAGACGGGACACAATCATCAATGCCTTTCCCATTGTTTTTCGGGGTGGGTCTGCTCCCCGTCGCCTGCTCCCATTGGGTGGATGGCACATCGTGGCTCCGCCTTCTTGAGAAGGACTGCCCCGGCTTGGTCCGCGCGTCACCCATTGGGCGGAAAATGACGCATACCCTTATTTGGCGCAAAGCCAGAATGAAGCGTCCATGCCCATATTTGGGCCAAGCCAGAGCGAAACGCTTCGTGACATATTTGTTGCGAAATCCACACCGCCTGGGGCATGGAATTCCACCCACGCACACGCCCGCATGCCAGCAAGCGCGCGAAGAGCACGGACAATGCTGCGAGCATAGGGTTGTTGTTGGGGTAAAAATCCTATCTATAAAATCTTCGTAGCGACGTACACTTAATTCCTTTAGACATAGGGGAAAGGGAGCTATCTATCCACATTTACTTAACGAAATAACTGAGCTATGGGGACCTGAATGTTGAGTGCTCATGGCTGCCAGATTCGTAACAGTATGTTCAAACGGACGGTGTGGCAATGGGTTCTCCATTAGGCCAGCTCTTGCAAATATCTTTGTAGGCTATCATGAAATGCAGAAACTGACCGTCGGCAAGGGGTCGATTCGCCCCATCGTATACTATCGGTATGTTGATGACATTTTTGCTTTGTTTGAGTCTCGGACGGCATGTGACCATTTCCATGCATGGCTCAACACTCTCCATCCAGCGCTGAAGTTTACCACGGAGCTGGAATCGTCAAACACGTTACCGTTTTTGGACGTGTTGGTTGATAGATCCAACCTTGGTTTCACAGCAGCATCGTCTACCGGAAGCCGACTTTCACAGGACAGTTATACTCGCTGGGACTCCTACAGCTCACGAGATACAAAATGCCTTGATCAATATCCTGTTTAACAGAGCACAGAGGATTTGTTCACCTTGTAATCTTCCTGCTGAAATTGACAAAATCATGAATATACTCGGTGAGAATGGTTATCATGAGCATATAGTTAAGAGATACATACACAAGTTTATAAACACGACAAAAGATCAGAAGATTGGTCCGGACAAATGTCCAGTCTATATCAGGATGCCCTGGAAAGGGCAATCATCACGAAGGTTTGAAGTACAAATCAAACATATTGTGTCCAACACGTTTCTGGCTGTGCAACCCAGAGTAATCTCTACCTCTCGCCATTTGCTGACATCAGTCAACAAGGATGTGCTAGCCACCTCACAAATCAGCAATGTTATTTATGAGTTTAAGTGCCGATGTGAAGCTCGGTACGTGGGCCGCACAACACTAACATTGGCTGATCGGATCAAACAACACATCCCCTTGGCGATTCGAAGAAAGATTGTGAGGGTTAGAACACAACAGTGCGAGCAGGTAGAAACATCAGCAACCACCGACCACTGTACCTGCTCATCTGCCATTGCCACAGTACCTGGTTGCCAACCCTATCTGTGCAGACCAGTACAATGCAGATATGTTCAGGATATTGAGCCGAGGTCGGAGCTCGTTTCATTTACGTATGTTGAAGCAACCTTCATCCCGACCACCGATCCAATATTATGTCGTCAAAAGGAATTGTACGATCTCTGTGTCTCTTTCAGCATGGAAAGATCAAGGGAAATACGGGAACAAATGGTGAATGGACCTTAGGGAAAACAATCCCCCTCTCTCCAGGATGTGGTTGCAAACGTCAATCATCGACGAACTCTGCTCCAGCCAATGGGAACTCGAGGTGAAGATGATGAGCCGACTAATGGGCGTTCGGATTAACCGTGACGTCATTACGGTTGAACCAATCAGCGTCTACCTTATTGAGACCTGCGTATAAATCACGCGCCTTCACTTCCTTCTTCACTTGCTGCGATTTTTACCCTGAAGAGTGCAGCACAAAAAGCTTCGGTCACTATTATGTCGTGTTTGTTTGTATCCATATATATATATATTACGGTTCTAGGAACCATATGCATACACAACATACAGATGTCCCGAAGCTAATTATGCATTAGTATATGTGCAGATAGATCCCACCCTTGTGTGTAGTGGGAAGACACTGGGGTGCGTTGTGATGTTTTTTTAGTTAGATTAATAAATCATTATATCCCTCCATTACGATCCACGGTACCATAGCGCTTGCAGCCCTCGGTTTGCTGGCCACAGCGCACCATTGTCCATTTGCTGTCTTCGGAAGCTCGTTTCTCGAAGCAATATCTTCGCGTTCGCTGTTCAGTTCCTTCTTGACGGGTCCAGACACGCGTGGAGTGGGCGGGCTTTCCCGGCCTGGCTGAAACTCCGCCCAGAAAGGGCGGACTCCATGAAGGCCCTGTCCAATCAGACGGACGATGACGTCGGCTTCGCCAAGGCCCCTCCCGACCTTGAGGATCTATAAATTACGACACCATCCTCAGAGTAGAGTGAGAGAGTTGGAGAGTTCGTTGTTGGTTGAGGGAGGCAGCGGTTCGCTGGTTGGATTTGAAAGTTCGTTCGTTCGTTGGTTGGTTATGAGAGAGCTGAAAAGACCTCGACCAGGCCTCGGCCGGGTCCTGCTCCTGTGTGCAGCCCCGTTCATACCTTGACTCCGCGCTCTCCACCCGGGCTCCTTCGCAGACACGGTCTCCACACGTGCGGCTGTGGGCCGAACTGCACGACCTCTGTCGGGTGCCGCACCACAGAGCATCCCTTCCCTCAGAACGTTCAGGTACCAAAAGAACTGTGACCTCAGCTCCCTCCCTCCGTGGCTGCAAAAGTCCTTTGCCATTCAACTGGGTTTTATTTTGTCCGAGTGTATGTCTGAGTGTGTGGCACCTGTCCATTAAGTAAAAACTGTTTAAGTTTTTGATTACTGTAATTCTTGCCTGTATTATTCTCGCGACAAGTCTGCTCTGTGTCCTCTTTTGTAAGTTGCTGTAAAATTGTCGCACTACATCTCTTTTCTGTCCCTGCATAAACACACCATAAACCTGTTCCTGTGCCACATGATTTTCCTCGCCTTAGTGTAAATAAATTATTGTAGAAATGTTCCCAGTTCGTTTTTGTCTTTCCTTCATTGGCCAGCATGGCTCGGATCTGAGTTTAGCCGGATCTTTATCCCCGATAATCTGTTCATTCTGGCCGGTTCGTCCTTGGCAGCTCCGCTGCATCCGATCCGGAGTTGGTAGTTGGTACTCTACCGTAGTTGGTAGAGTGATCCGTTCGGGAAAGGCATACCGAGGGCGTGGTTCTCGCGGTAGTCGAAACCGCGGTGTTAATTAGGTAAACTGATTACACCTGGCAGGAAGACCCTACGCTACGCGGTTGAGGTATTGGCGTCCACGGTCGGTTAAGCTACCCGCCGCGTCACGGAATTATCCGTGAGCGACGCCCTACAATTCCGGGACTCTGGTGGGAGACAACGTAACTTCCCCACTAGTGGTCATTCTCGCCACCGGAACCGGCCCGCAACAATATATATAATATATATATATAATATATATATATATATATATATATATATATATATATATATATTTGTAGATTTCCGCCCGTCCGCGTGCGGGTGACCGCCTTTAGCTCAATTGCGGACGCGCGCACCACCCGAACGAGCAATCTCGTCGCAGCTTCCGGATCAACGCCGAAACCCAGCTACGGGTGTTTTTAACACACCATAAACCAGCCAACTCTTCTGTCCACGCGCTACAGGGTCGATCGCCGATTGTCGATTTACCTAATTATTCGCGCGGACAGAAATGCCGGGAGTTATACCTCAACGGGACCTGCACGAAAACGACCCGCTTAAGCAGCTCGTTCCGTTTGCCGAGCGGTTTTTATATCGCCAAGCCCGTCGGACCAGATGTACGTTTTATCGGCTTTATCAGCCAGCTAATATCCCGAACGCAATTATGGCAGTCAATTGCAGAAAGTGACACGACGAGCAGGTTAACATTCAAAAATGGGGAACATTTATTCAAACACAAGCAATGCAATGAATGGGGGGGGGGGGGAATGGGGAAAAAGACACGAGCAAAAACCTACAGCCGATGTCTATTATGTAATGTACATGCACTTAATCAGTTTGTTACTTATGGACAAGGCGCCACAGACTTTCATGCAAAACCCCAGGAAGAAAAGGAAGAACGCGGCTCGTGAGCCTTTATAATTCGCTCGGAGCCGGGATGACCGAAGGGCTCCGAGAGACCGAGCGGGCTACCTGGTTCGGCGACCCTCGGTGTCTCTGCCCGCACTCCAACCTCCGAACT
>CM068966.1:78358450-78379611 GCA_035128595.1 Eptatretus atami | reverse complement strand
AAATAATATTGCAACAAATGGGGCTTCTCAAGTTCATTGTGTGAAGTGTACGGGGGTGAGATATAAACTGGTGGATAACATTAGAAACTAGAGGGGGAGCACTCGGTAGAGTGCAAAACCTCCGCCGCCAATCTGTAAGGTCATGCAAGTTGAACTGATATCCGACACATTTCAATTGACGTCACAAGCTCACGAAGTTTATAGTTTGCAACTTTCCCTTTACTTTTAACTTTACATACTCAATTCATTCGTCATAACTAGATCTGAGACAGAATTGATTTTACGTGGGTATATCCACTGAAGTTCAAAATCAGCCGCAATTATTTTGCCATGTTTTTTGTTGGAATCACATCTTAAATGAGAAATGCAAAAAAAAAATCGAAATTTGGTTGAAAAAAAATTTGCAATTTTTTTTTTCTCTACAATTTTTTTGAGGGGGGGGGAGTTGAAATCACTAAAAATGTAGAATGCAAAAAAAAAAGATCGAAATTTTTGTTGAAAAAAAAGTTGCAAATTTTTTTTTTCTTTAACAATTTTTTTTGGGGGGGGTTTGGAAATCACTTAAAAAATGTAAAATGCAAAAAAAATCGAAATTTTGTTGAAAAAAATTTGCAACATTTTTTTTTAGGGGGGTGGGGGGTTGGAAATCACTTATAAACATTAGATAAATGCAAAAAAGAAAATCGAAATTTGTTTGAAAAAAAATTGCAAAAAAATTATTTTTCTCTAATTTTTTTGGGGGGGGGGGGGGTTGGAAATCACTTTAAACATTTAGAAATGCGAAAAAAAAAAATCAATATTTTTTTATTGGCGCCATAGCGGCCAATTTGGATTTTGGACCAGTCCAAAATAATGTGATGATTGGACCGAGACCTAATCCCCCACCAAGTCGTGATTGTCGAGAGTTTTTCCGTAAACTGTTCACAAACAAACAACAAACAACAAACAAACAGAAAGGGTGAAAACAGTAACTCATCCATCTTCGATGGCGAGGTTAATAAATTGTTCTCAAAGAAAAGAACTGTTTTGGACATTGATTTACGTGTCTTGATTTTATTAAACACATACAGTTTAAACGGATCGGGCTAGACGTTAATTAGTGTATAGATATACTGTAGTTGTGGTGACCGTTCGTGTCCTGTCCTGAAGAGAAAGGGCGCGTCAAGTTTGATCACATTTGGTTTCCTTTCAGACTCCCATCTCTTTTTTACTGATTTGTCCATGTTACAGTAACTTACTAGACACATCTATTGCAACTCATCAGGTGGAGGTGAGGTGTAGTGCACGGGGACGTGGTTCTACGCGACAGGACTCAGAGTTACCCCTTCCATGTGAGTGGGAGAAGCATGGCCGACACGCCACACATAATTCAAGGCAATAGCCCTTGGGTAAGTAACTTGGCCCCCCTTCCATCTTGATCGACCTCTAGGCACACAGTATTATTGTGTGGTCACCTAATGGACAGTGTTCTGCACCTTCCTGGAGGTGTAGAGGGGTCTGGAGGACGCAAGGTTGTTGCTGTCGACGCTGATCGAATATTCAGGATGGCGTCTAGGGCTGGGAACGCAAAGGCTGTTATATCTTCACAAGTCCAAGCGGCAGTGCGTGTGAATGTGCATTGAACTGCTGTGTTCCGTGGATAATCAAGTGAACACAATGTCGTTTCATGTAATTGTGACACTATATATGGACTCCTATGATGATGATGATGATATTTCCCACACGAAAATGATGTGTCATGTATAGGATTGGTCCCAACAGCAAGGTGCAGGTACTCCTGCCCGTGTTTACAGTGATGCACCTGAGTAATCTAGCTGTATACCTTAGCTGATCATTTGAATATGGCTACGATTCTCAGGAATCTGGACTCTCTCCAGTCTGAATGCCAATTATTGAGGTCGGCTCAAGAGAGCACCCTTGACCTGGTGAATGATCTGTGTGAATGACCTCATGGCGCAGGTTACTGATGCAGGCCTTGTTGAATCACACTCTGGAGCTATGTCTAGTTCCAAGCCTCCACTGGTCCCTAAAGTAGTGCCTTGTGACACTGAGTGCATTGGCGAAGTAGAAACTCATTCGGCTGACATATTGAACTGTTCCTGTAAACATTTAACTGCTGTTGAGTCTGGCCTGACCTCATTGATCTGTCACAGAATGGGTCCTTACCCTCTGTAGTTACCAAAACATGTGAGATTAATGCAAATTAAACGTTTCCGGAGGATTCTACCCTGCTTTAGAAGGTGATAGCTGTTAGTGTACATCAATGAGTGGAATGCATTCAGCCGAATGAGACTGTTACTGAAATTGCTGTAGCATCCAAAGATGGATCTACTCAACCAAGTCAGTGTGATGTGAGTAACTCTGTTGAAGCGAATAAGCTTGCTGCTGAAGAAGTGGCTGTTACAGCTGGTTCTGAATAGGATTTGCATCAGAATCTCGGTGTTTTAGAAGAGGGTGAGGTTGATCCTTCTGATGATCATGACAACGATGACGACGACGACGACGACGACGACGACGATGATGTTGGGGGTGGTTACTCTGGTTACTATTCCCCACTCATGCCAGTAGCTTCTACATATGCTAGCATTTCTCAAGACAATATGGACAGTTCTGCACAATACATTGTTCTCACATACCGACAGCTTCGCTGACAAGCAAATCGATATTTGCGAGGTGGGCATGAAGACAATGATTGGTCAGTGGTACATTGGAAAAAAAAAAGTTGACGAGAACAAGCCAAGTTGACTGTTCTGATTGGAAGACCTCATAATGCACTAATTCGTGGTATCAGACAGGACGATGGGTATTTATTGGTGTCTAGGCTGGAAGCACAGACATCTGGAGTTGGCCTGGAAGTCCTTTGTGAAGAAGCAGTTTGGCATAGACATTGAGTACCAGAGGCTGGAGACCAGATACAATACATATTCATCGTTCTGAGTTGATACTGACAAGTGGAATATTGACTTGTTACCTCCTCCACTGAAGGTGGACGGAGGTTATGTTTTCACCCCTGTTTGTCTGTCGGCAGTCTGTGAAAAGGATATCTCATAAAGTTGTGGACGGATTCGGACGAAGCTTGGTGGACATGTTGGGTGTATGACGAGGAATAATTGATTCAATTTTGGTGAAGATCCGAATCCGGATCCGGATGGATAACTTTTAAAGTGATTCTTCACCATTGAGAGATTGGATCAAAAACTAGATATAGCATGATATTTCAAAAATGTATTGGGCCTGATATGTTCTCGTGGATCAGGCATTGCGTAGCGGAGATATGCGCTGTACAGAGTGTCCTTCTAGTTTAAGAATGTGATACAAACAACTAACATCTTTATACTTGGTGACTGGAATGCTAATCTTTGTTTGTTAAAGAACTCCTCAATTTCTGTGATGAATATACTTATACCGTGTCTGATTATCTTTTCCATGATGTGGACACGTATACTGTATGCACGTGTGTCACCTAGCTCATCACACTGTGTCCTGACTCGGCCACTGTTTCACAACATCAGGTCCCCAAAGTTCTATCAGTACTGGCATATGACCCGTCACTTCGCTGACGGGAATACCAATCTTTGTTGTGATGGCTAATGTATGGGGAAAGAACAAAAAAGGATTCCTGGGAGATCCTGCCCTCCATGTGGGGATAACCAGCATAACAAGTTGGTGTTTGCAGTTTCACCACATGTGCCTATCCATTCATCAATTGGGACCATACTCTGTGCAGAGCGTAGGTGCTGCTGAAGCAGTCTCCTGGGCTATTGGATACAATCCGAGATGGGTCGCCACTCTGACACAGGATAATCACATGGCTCAATCATCCCAGCAAGCAGGTACTCATTTTGCTGACCTCAGAAGGATGATAGGCTGAGTCAACCCCACCTGGTATCAATTCAATAACCGAGCAGGATCTGAACTCAGGATCCTAGGATCCCAAACCCACCACCCTAATCATTAAGCCAACACCAGGCATACATGTACCCATCATCCTTGTACAAACCGACATTTTTATGTCACAAACCTTCACGGGAGTTACATGAACCCACCGTCATTGGATTCCTTGAAATGCGCTAATCCATTCTCAAGTTATAACACGACAGACAGACAAATAGACAGACAGACATGGCTCCTTTTATAATATAGATTATGAATGTATTAACCGATTTTGTTGGCTCTGATCATAGACCCCTTATCTTTACTCTTGATTTTTTTTTCCTGAATGTGTAGCTGCTGCATCTGATATCTGTGACGATGTCAAATATGCGAAATAGTCTTCCCTGAGTGATGAATATATTTGGTTGTTTACTATGAACTCTAAATCTGAACTTAACTTTGTTGGTGTACCTAACTGTGTACATTTAATGGTGAACCCTGGCAAGGACCAGTTAGCGATTCGGTGCACAAACCTAGAGCACAGTTCAAGTATGCACTCCATGTTTGTAGGCATGATGAGCAAGAATAATGACTGAAAGACTGGCTACTAAGCTGAAGGATAATGATTACAGCTCATCGTGGTGGGCTGCAGTAGAGCAACTTAAAAACACGCTCCGCTTGCCTCAACCGTTGGTGGGGCCTCTGGGCCAGCTGATGCTGCTGCCACGTGGCAGGAACGTTTCAGTTCTCTGTTGATTTCTGCTCACACTGATAAGTATGGCCTGACTGTCATGGAAACATTGTATGGCTCTTTTTCTGCTGATACCGAAAATGTTTTTTATCGCAGCGAATGAAATTGTTGTTATTGTGAGAGATATGAAATGTGGTAAATCTGGAGGCACGGACGGTCTGTCTGCAGAGCATGTGAAGCATATATTGATGCTCGGGTATTTGAGATTGCCATGATCTTCTAATAAGTCCTATGCTTGTTCATGGTCATGTACCTCCTGCCCTTGCCACCATTATTGTGCCCTTTGTGAAATGTAAGGCTGGTGATCTCTCCAACAAGGACACCAATCGTCATATCGCCCTCGCTACTGTGTTATCAAAGGTACTGTGTTTTACTAGCCAGGTGTGACAGTGTAAGTATTTGTGATAATCAGTTTGGTTTTTGAAAAGGTCATTCGACTGATTTAGCATTGTATGTCTTCAAACAAGCGATTGATTTTTTTGCTCATCGACAAGCTCTTAAAACCACAACGATGTCCTTCAGTCAGTCAGTCAGTCAACCAGTCGGGAAGTGGGTCCATAAACAATTTTTCATTTTCTCCCTACTTCCAGACGGCTCAACGAATCGTTTTGAAACTTGGCATGATGATTCATGCCAACGACCCCGCAAAAACGAATGGAGCACTTTTTCCAATTTCCACCGAGGTGGTGAGATAACTGAAAATGTAATTACTGCATGTGAATATCACATACAACATATATGAGGCCCCACGAGGAGGAGTGATGTAAGCGACATTTTTTAATGATATGATGATGATAGGGTAAGGGTTAAAATAGTGCTATATGGCATTAACTCCAAAATGGCCGATGTGTCCCTTACAAAATGGCCACAATTACAGTCTGTTTTTCTGTGTACAAAGTCAAAGCTCATGAAAAAGCTAATTTGAGCAAAAAAAACACTTCATCAGGCTCTATTGTGCATGATGAAGCCGGCTGTGAAGCCGGTGAAACGTTTCCTGAGACCGGATCTGCTCTCGCTTTTTTTGCTCAAATTAGCGGAGTCGATCTAGGTTTTTACTTTGGTTGGAAGCGCCTTCTTCTTAAAAAAAAAAAAAAAGCATAAATGAACAGGGAACAAACATAAATATATGTGGAAAAATTACAGGCCTAGAATTGGGAATCAAAACCAGATCCTCTGGTAAGCTGCACCAATGCTCTACCATCTGAGCTATCAGGATGACCCATTGGCTGAGTATGCAATTCCTCCACATCCGGCATGAGAAAATTCCGCGAATTCGCGGAATTTCGCGAATTTATTCACCCAGGAACGTTCCTGAGTTAAGCACAATCCGTTGAGAAGAAATAGGGGTATGGGGGGGGGTTAAGTCAATTGTTGGGAGTGATTTCACGCGCCGACGATCTTTATAAAAAAAAGTATTCCGAGGTCCCTAATACAGATTCCCGGCACTCTGCACTGACGTCATTGCCAGATTCATTAACATAACATTCGGACCACCTCGCCGCATTACTCCTGAAACTGTCACAGCAGCATTAATCGAGCTAGGGCGTGTGTTCCGAGTGTGCAAGGCCAAGGTCGCTTCTAAAACATGGCCGCATTCAGAAGCCGCAGGCTGTCCGGGATTGTGATGCTTGTTTGGCTGCACTAATTGACGAAACTTGCAAGAATTCCTGGAAGTGGGAATGGCTGGAGCGTTGCATGCGGTACGGTGGTTTGTGGGCTTTCATTCAAAAGATAGCCCAGCCAGGAAAGGCTGTATGCACATGTGCTCAAAGGAGATTGTTTATGGAGACGTGGGTACAAGTCATTGTATCCCATGCGGAGAGCAAGAAGCATCGTGATATTCAGAGAATCCGGGCATCCAATACAGTCTTCCTGGTAAAATATAGCCTTGGGCTTTATACATGTACAGTATCAGTATACATGTACACAGTAGACATCTATGCTGTCAATGTAGTGTAGTGTGGTGTGGTGCACTTTCACTACAGTAATAAATTATGTTAATTGGCAAGCAAGCCACAACTCAGAATTGGGTCAATCTTGTTTACCACCAATAACACCTGGCAATGACTAATAGTCTGAGGCTTAGTGTAATCACTGTACCGGTCACTGTATTCACTTTCTGAAGCACGTATTATAAATGGTGATTGGCTTTTCTTTTTTACTCTGCATTGTTTGGGTTTTGCTTTTTCTCCAGGTGTTTCCTCACCTTCTGCTACCTCTTGCACTGCTGCTTCTACGTCCCCATCCCCTGGACACCGATGCCTGCTGTACCAATAGGTGCAGGGTATCCAATGCTCAAGCCATGGTCCTTGCCTTCCTCGCACAGCATTCCCTACCATTCAGCCTTGCCCCTGAACTGATAAGCCTGGCCAAAGCACTCAACCTGGATGCAAAGGCCCTTGGTCAGCTCACAATGACAGGACATCTGCTTCCTACAAGCTTAGTTTGGACTAGACATACCGTACATCACCAGTTGATATCAGCACTGCAGAGGGAATACTTCTCTCTGAACATTGATGAGTCAACAAGCACAAACCATCAGAGGGTCTTATGTGTCCTGCCAGTTACTACAGCCCACTGCATAAGCAGGTCATAGTGCAGCATCTAGAGTCCCTTGTTGTGATCAAAGTGGACAGTGCCTCGTTGCACCAGAACTGGTTGACTTGTTGAAGAAGTATGAGCTACCGTGGAAGAACTGCATATCCATCCTCATGGACTCCTGCTCAGTCATGCGGGGATCCAAGTCAGGAGTCGAAGTTCGCATCAGGGAAACAATGCCCCACACTGTTGGACATAGATGGGGACTCTGTCACCATGCTCACAATGCGTCCAAGAAGCTGAGCGACCCATTCGACAACTTCGCAGAGCGCATGCTCTCTGACATCTACAATGACTTCAAGTGGTCACCTGACTTAAAGCAGTTCTTGCAGGAAATCTGTGGGTGATTGGTGTCAGGTATACCATGCCAGACCGGTATGTCAGTCACAGGTGGCTCTCTGTGTATGATGTCAGTGTTGACACTCTGCGGCTGTGGGATGCCTTTGTTGTCTTCTACTTTGGTTCCTCTCTCAAGCTGATCGCACACACAACTTGTCACGGGTTGTGGAGGTCTACCATCGCAGGCACGTAGACACAAAAGCCAAGGAGAGAATACGCCAGATCCATGATGTTCTGAAGAAGAAGAATATGACCAAAGATGGCAAGGCACGAAAGGAGCGTATACTGCACGAGTCTTCCACAGAAGAAAATTGATGAGACTGATATTGATGTTCTATACATCAGTGTTCCCGCTGCTGAAGAAGTACGTCCCTGTTTGAGATGAAGGCCCACTGATCCACAAGCTCAATGACCAGCAGGTGGACCTTGTCCGAGAGTTCATGGCCTGCTTTGTCAAACCTGAGAAGCTGCCATCCTCAGGCAAGAGACTTCAGACCCTCGACCTGGATGAGAAAGCCAACCTGCTACAAGTGAAGAAGATGTTTCTTGGAGTTGGTGGTCTGAGATTGTCAACACTGCCCGTAGTGGAGATGGAGAAGTGCATGACTTCTTGCAGAGTGTGGAGAGGCCTATGTGACATGTGGAAAGTACCTCCAGAAGAAAATGCCCCTGCATAATGCTGTCCTCAGAAGTGCCTCAGCAATTGATCCACTCAGCAGAGGGCACACTGTCAGCCAGGAGCAGCTCCTGAAGTTGCCACGCCTGGTGACAAATGTCCTTGCACCAGAGGAATGTGATGCCTTTGAACTGGAGGTTCGGAGTTTCCAGATCGACTCTAGCCTGCCACCAGCTCAGGAAGATGAGTCTGCTCGCATCGACGACTGGTGGAACAAGGTCTTTGAAGGTGGAAAGTACCCCTTCTCTCAAGAATGGTGAAGGCTCTGCTGTCCTGCTTCCATGGGCCACAAGTTGAGAGTGCCTTCAATCTCATGGGAGATGTCTTGGATGTCAGATCACACCAACTAAACATGGAGACCTACAGCGCATGATGGGTGTCAAGTACAATCTTCGATCATCAGGAAAAACTGCAGTGGAGTACTACAGTAGACTGACAAACTGCACAGTCCCATAGACCTAGACCTGTGCAAGAACATGAGGGGAGCCTACAAAACCTACAAGGCAGAACTGGCAGACAGGAGGGACAAAGAAGAAGAAAGAAGGCCAGAAGTGGGTGCAGCTGCTCTCAGTAAGTTGACCAAGCGCAAGACCAAAGAACTGACTGAGAAGGCTGCAAAGAAGGCAAGACTTTCCCACCAACGTGCAAGCAAGAAAAAGCACAACCTGAACCAAAGGACAAAGAAGTGAACAATGTTCAGTGTTAGGCGCCTGTCGACATTATCGACTCAAGAACTCAACAACTAGTGGATGCAACAGTGTTACCAATTGTGAACTTATTATGCAAACTTTTAGTGCAACTTGTTATCAATTATTGTCAACTTATTATGCAACTTGGTATCAATTATTGTCCACTTATTATGCAAACTTATAATGCAACTTGTATCAATTATTGTCAACTTTGTTTAATTTGCTATAAAGACAATGAAAGAATATTATCCTACAGATTGATTCATGATTTGACAATGAATTTTGACAACAATTTACATTACAACATTGATTAATAATTTGCAAGATGAATTTCATGTCTTCAATGATTGTCTTCAGTGCTTTTACCCTGTAACAAGGACAACACTATACACAATCCTCTTAAAAGGGACCAGGAAATGCGTAGAATGCAGGTGGGAACACCTGGAACCTTTAGCGTTCGGGGCCGCCCAGGCCCCGAACCCCGGCCTAAAAATTTTTCCGCCTCGGCCCATCGTTTTTTTTCAGCTAATTTTTTTAGACTCACTCTCATGCCTGCCACATGGAGGGAGCAATGGCATTTCTATATGTGGAGGAACTACATGCTCAGCCAGTGGGTCACCCAGATAGCAGAGCATTGGTATGGTTTGCTAGAGGACCTAGGTTGGATCCTGTCTGGACCCGTTATTTTCTACATATATATTATAATTAAAAGTAATTATATATATATATATTGTTTTTTTTGGAGCAAGTATTTGTCTGTCTGCTCTATACCCATTGGTTGGACAGTTGGCCTGATGCCACCCACAATTGTAACATGAAACACACAGCTGTTGGAACAGCTTCCAATGGAGTAGGAATTAAAGATGCAGACTGGGAAGTTTATGTAACAGCAAAAAAGAACACAACGTCAGTAGTAAAGAACACGACATCAGCAGGATAGGAGAGGAAGTTAAAGAAAATCCAAAACACTTTTGGATTTATGTAAAAGGTCAAATGAAGGTTGAAGCTGGCATTCCTGATTTGCAAAAATCAGAGGGACTCTGGGAAAGGAACGACCAGGAAAAACCAGATGTTTTTGGTACTCTCACAGGTGATGGTCATCATGTAAAGGCTGCCCTCGAAGATGAGAACAAGTGGCAAAAAAGCAACACAGCAGCTCATCAGGAAGGAGAACCAGAGCATCACTGATCCAATCTCCTGGGCTGCGAATTCCATGCAAATTCACAGCATCCAGGCAACGTCTGCCATTGTTCCATAATGATTCCAAGTTTGTGGCTGTGATTCATCATTCGATGGATGTTGTCTAGCATGCTGTCAACTTTCTGAACCCTGGACAGGTTGGATTAGATTTGGAATTGGATTTGGATAACATTGCATCAAAAAGGCTGTTTTTAGCACACAATCGTCCTCGTGAAGATTCATGTAGATTTCTACGCATATGTTTTTACAGAAAAAAAAAATTATGGTGCCATTTGATTCCGTATGTCTGAAAACATAGAAAAGGACACTTCCTTCGGGTTTTTATGTCATAAATTGCTGAAGATATGCAACCTAATAGATTTTCAGAATTTGTGCGGTAGCCATCTTGGATTTTCCCCATTTATGGGCGTCAGGGGAAACATTCAGATTGGCACTATATCTGAAATCATTTCGTACATATTAACCACCATCTATGCCAATTTTGGTGTTTTTACCCCAAAAGCCACAATTCCTCAATGTTCTCACATTTCTGCCCCACCATTTAACATCACAGACAGGTTTGTGGTCTCTGTCTTATACCACCTCCTTTCTGGTTTTGGACCCTTCGCTCTTTCCATACTTTGTCCCCCCCTCCCCACCCATTTTTCACATGGTCCATGGTGAACATGGTCCATCCACCAGCAACTCCCTTCCGATGAAACTCCCTAAATGCAGGATCACGGCTCACCTCCATGAATTTGTTTCTCTTTTTTTCCCACCTGTGCAACCAACTTCCATATCCTCTTCCATCTCATTCGTTCCTCCAGGTCTTCAAGACAGCCTTTTTTTCTACTATTTCTTTTGTTCTGTTGCATCCTGATCCGTTCTGTGTCCTAGCTTTTCCATGAGCCTTGACTTTGTGTAGAGAAAAAGAAGACTGGAATTGTGGCCATTTTGAAAAATTGCGGCCATTTCCCCCACAGGAAGAGTCTCTGCGAAAATCGTCCTTTACAAATGCCTCCAGGTGTATGCGATATTTGATGCTTGTACCTATTCCCAAAGTCTCAATGGTTTCACATATCCGCTGCGCTGGGCTACTCAACTCATCCATTCATTTAATCTTGTATGCAACACATGGCTGCTTGTTTGCATCATTGCTGGGAGCACAGCTGCGCCACTCATGCAGTGCCCCCTGTAGGTTTGGGTAGGAATTTGACGAGAGTGCTGGCGATAGCTCTCTTACTCTTCTTGAAGGAAACAACGGCATCTTTATAACGTCCACCAACTGATGCTGGCAGAAGAGTGCATTCAGCACCCAGTTTAATGTCCATCTGGAGGACGGCACACACCTTGAGGAATTGTCCTGCCTGCATAACACCAGGATGACGTTTTACAGCTGGGCTGTGATACGAACCAAGGTTATACAGCTTCGAGGTAAGTGTGCATACCTCCAGGGAACCCTGCCAGCCCTTCTCGATTCATGAAGGAGTTGTTTTTAACATCAGTATATTTACCAAAGGTTGTATTGAACATCACAAAGCACAGATTCGTTGATCAAAGCACAATTTATGTTGAAATTAAATTAATTAGCAACCAATGTGGCAATCAACTACAAAAGGGTCTGTAGTCTCCTGTCCCTCTCTCCAGTGTTTCAAAAGTGCTGCCCATCATCACCTTGTGTTTTTACCCATACTCACCCCTTACTCTGCTCTCCTCCACCGACCCCACCACCATAATCACCACTCATACCTTTGTC
Organism: Eptatretus atami; assembly: GCA_035128595.1. Lineage (NCBI taxonomy): Eukaryota > Metazoa > Chordata > Myxini > Myxiniformes > Myxinidae > Eptatretus > Eptatretus atami. Next base: position 78,367,750 of record CM068966.1, on the reverse strand, counting down.
TCATTGATCCTCTGAAGCGTGCTGCCCTCTGTCGTTTGTTCCCGATCAGTGTGTTTCTGTTCCAGAAGAGAATTCCCAGTTGAGGACGCCCTGGATGCCTCGTACTGATACCGCAGTTGTACCGTTTCTCGGCCCCTTCTACACAGTGTATGCATCACAGTTATTTGCCAAGTTAAGATGGAGCTTCATGATCATCGTTAAGTACATGTTCAAAGATAGCATCGCACTCATTTGTACGAAAAGATCAGAGCACCGACCATTTGGATTATAAAAATTATTTACATATATATATAGTCACGATGCAGGATGCTTTATGAAGGTGTGCAACTCTGGAGTTGGTTGCTGGTTAATCTTGGCATTCATGTGGTCACGCTGATGTAACTCTGGGTACATTACAGGTCCCATTACAATCAGTGCCTTCACCATAGTTCATTTTTATTTTTTCTATGCAATGTCAAGCCTCTGGGAGGAGTGATAACCGAGAACAGATCAGGACATAACAGAACAAAAGAACAACAGAAAGACGGGGATAAAAAAAAACCCACAGCAGGGACCAGGGACAAAATAGAGGGAGACTTGGACAAATAAGGGATGTGGGGACGTATGAGGGTTACACACAGTGCCGCATCTACATACATGCATCATATACGAGTGCATCAGAACAGTAAGGTCTCATGGGGTTGTGCTCCCCATCCAGATGCACCCCCTCCAGAGGAGGTTAAAGGGGGGTTGCCCCAAATATTGGTATTTTATTCAAACATCTTCTCAGACACCAATGACGTGTGTTGCATACAAGATTATTGCATGAAAACTACTCCATGAAATATAAGGACTATGTCATTAACATAAGTTGTGCTCCCCATGACTGTACCACTTCAGGAAAGGGGGCCATGGCCCCTTCCCCCAAATCCATCATTTTCACCCTACCTTTTGGTGAAATAACCGTCAATCCCCCACGGGGCTCTTGATATTTACAGAAACACTTCGATGACACCTAGCGTGAAATTAAGCAAGTCTATAGGTCGAAGAAACTGAAGAGGAACACTGTTCCTAATGTGTTCATCGATACCCCGACGCCTCCTACGCCATGACCTCCACACAAACGTGCTGCAGAAACAGAGTGCCTCGTCACTCAGAAAGTAACATGAACACAGCTATTCATTGACCACAACTATGCCTGTCAAGCACCGGCAGACTGTGATGTTCATGTCCAGCAAAGTCAGGATACCTACTGGCTGTTTCTAGTCTTACTGATGACGTCATGGGCTTTTGGCACATCACTATGACTTTTGATTAGTGACTTATAGTCAAGTCATGATGACATCATCAGTCGACTTCTCGGTGAAGATGACGTCACACGAAGTCTTACTCACCGACTTTCCAAAATATTGATTGATAGGCTTTTGACAGATGTCATTGTGAAGGAACCCCAGTTATATAATATATTTTCTGCTGCTTTTCAGTCGTCACTGGTTCGGACAACTTCACAGCTTCGGTGCCGAGTTCGGTCCATGCCATACTGAATGACATTGCCTGATCCCTGGGGACGGATAGAATCAAGTGCTGACACTGAGATTGCAGAGGCAGCAGAAGTCAAAAAGAAAGCTACAAGCCGCCACGTCTACGCTCGAAAGCAAGATTCGAAATGTTTTCAATGCTGATCAGATGAACCGAACCAAGCGGTTAGGGTATAGCTCGAGACAAAGTACACGGGGGTGTAAATGCAAAAACGAAACGTATAGAAAAATCGATGGAGCTGTGATTTTCTTGTGGGACAACTGCTGTGAAAAATCTGTGACAACTGCTGAATCAGGGAGAGCCACTACCCTCTCTCCGATCTCTATGGTGAAAGATGGCAGTTGTTTCCATGTAGCCCGGATTTTTGGATGAGCCATTCGATATCCTGAAGTTGAAAGTTTAAATCATGAACGAAAAAGAAGAGGAGTGCTGTCTCACATTGGACGAAATGTCCATAAAATCTGGCTGTCAATTTGACAAGTTGAGCAGTTGTTTTGGTGGCAATGTGACAAGACCTGAGCATAGCGGAGTTGTCACTCGTGCATTGGTGTTCATGTTGGGTGGAATTTCCATGTGCTGAAAACAAATTGTGGACTATCATTACACCGGAATAGTGTTGACTGGCCACAGCTCAAAAAACTGATTCTGCAAATTATCAGGACAGCCAATGGCATTGGTGTACACGTCAGCACGGTCACCGGTGATATGGGCAGTGGAAATCACGCCCTACAGAAAAAGCCTTCGGTATTGTTTGTTCCAAACACTCATGCACAGTCAATAAAATTCCGAATCCATTCATGGATGGGTGCAGTTTACATTTCATGTTTGACATCCAGTATTTAATCAAGAATATAAAAGTGGGTCCCGTGAACTGGAGTGAATTCCTCCTGAGTGATGATACTGTGAAGAAGCTGGACTCTCCATCTAACTAAGTCAGTCTAGTGTTTGTCAGAACTCTCATCGACTTTCAACTTGATGATGATCTGAAGGAAACACCAAATATAACCTCTGAGAGAGTCAGTGATTCACACTTCGAAAAAAAATATGAAAGTTTCCAGCGCATTGAACTTCTTCTGGAGTGTTGGACTTCATTAGTTGGTGGACGACGAAGGGTATGATTGTAAACTGCTGATCACAGCATGGTTCATAGCATTCATGGACAGGTGGTTTGATCTTGTGTCCAGTCGTCATCCAGCGAACGCTCTGAGTGGAAACAATGCGAAGGCTTTTCGCAAAGTGATCGAGCACATGAATGAGGCCACTGACATATTCACCAATCTCAAGTGTGGGAAGTCGTGTAAACCGTGGCAGGCTGGTGTATTACTGTCGTCAACGTCCATCCTTGATTTGCAAGAAGATTATCTGGGTCGTAGGTACTCGTTCCTACTCACCCAAGACTGTCTAGAGAACCTTTTTGGGTGCGTGAGACTGAAGAATCTATAATGCCTGATCCAGTTGAATTCAGACAGGTGCTGGATATAATTTCTGTTGCACAGTGTATGAAATATCCGTCTCACAGCAGATACCTTGAGGACGACCAGGAATTCCTCGCTGACTTTTTCGAACCACGAGAAAATAGTGAAACCTACAATGCGGACACTGACTCAAATAATGATGAGCTGTTTACTGACATTATCGTGGAGAAGACACCTCTGAATGAGGCACAAGATTCAAGCCTGTACCATCTCACCGGATACTGTCTCTTCTTGATGAAAAAAAGACACGCATTGTGAACTAGGACACTCGGTGGAGTGCATACCTCCGCCATGTAATGCCTGATCCACAAGAACATATCGAGCCCAATACATTTTTTAAATATCATGCTATATATCGATCGTTTTTGACACTATCTCTCAATGGTGAATAATCACTTAAAAAAATAAATAATTCTCGTATCCAGATCTGAATTCGGATCTTCACCAAAATCGAATCAATTCGTCCTTGCCACACACCCAACCTGTCCACCAAGTTTTATCCGAATCCGTTCACAACTTTTTGAGATATCGTGCTATATATTAGTTTAGCCCTATCTCTCAATGGTGAAGAATCACTTAAAAAATTCTAGTAGTCAGATCCGGATCGGGATCTTCACCAAAATCTAATCAGTTTGCTCTTGCCACACACCCAACCAACCTATCCACAAAATTTCATCCAGATCCGTCCATAACTCTTTGAGATATTCTGCACACTAACAAACAAACAAAAAGAAGACGTCATGCAGAGCACGATACTTGCAAAATCCATAAAACAAATGTGACTTCAAAAATAATTGGTGGTTTAATTCAGTGACCTGAAAATATATATCCTCTTCAAATTTCGAGTCAATCGGATGAAAAATGAGGATTTTAGAAATCTCACCGAAGTTGTTGACCTTTGGCCGATGTTGACCTTTTGACCTCAAAAACAATAGGCTTCTTCCTTTTGACAAACTCTACCATGTGGTGAAGTTTCGTGAAGATCGGTTTAAAATTGTCACCTGTAGGTGATAAACAAAGACAGGCAAACAGACAATAACAAAATCGATTAACCAATATAATGTACTTGAAAAATCTTCGATTTTGCAAGTAACAAACAGACAGACAGACTAACCTCCTTCACCTTCGGTAGCAGAGGTAATATAACAATGCCTGAAATAAATGGAGGACCCTAATCACACCTAATTAAATGAAAGTTTAGAAGCAATCGCGAAACTGAAAGAGTTTATGGCCGGATGCTTGACGTATTGCTCTGACAGGTTGTCACTTGGTTTCTCGGTTAGTGAAACGTGCGAATAGTTTGACGAGGAACCTTCATATCGCAAATTGTCCTGGGATCAAGGATAAACCTCCAAGGAAATTATTTACTGTTCGTTTATAAGATCTGTGGTTAAAAAATTGAAGTGAATGGAAAAATTCATGGTCCGCCACTGCTTGTGTGTAATGTGCACGTCTTTGTATCAGGAATTTTTGGTTTTATCACACTTGACGAGGCAAAAGGTTGCTTAACTCGGTAAATTCCCGAGATACGTACGAGCTAATAATGTGAATTTGGCCTCCAAACTACAATAATGGTATTTTAGTGGAAATCAAAGTGTAACACTCACTCGTAAACGTGACATTGAAATCTGGAATCACAATCGATCACGAGTTTTGACCATCAGGCTCTTCACAGCCGAGAGGTCACATTTGATCATATTTGTTTGGTTCTGTGTTATAGGCTCATAGCTCTTCCACAAGCCTAGAGCATGTATGTGTGTGTGTGTGTGTGTGTGTTGTGTGTGTGTGTGTGTGTGTGTGTGCTATATATAATATATATATATATATTATATATATATGCAGATATGTATGTATGTACGTGTAATTTTATATATATAGTTTTATTATATATATATTATATTATATAATATATTATATATATATATAATATATATATATATCGAGGTATATATTTATGATATATATATATACAGATATGTATGTATGTGTATATATATATAGTTATTATATATATATAAAAAAACAGTATATATATATATATATATATATATATATATATATATATATATATTATATACATATACATATATGAGGTGTGTTCAAAAAGTATCCAACCTTAATTTTTCGTGCATAAACAAATGAAGCTAGGGAGGCGTGGTTTGGTGCACGTATGTAGGCGATCCTAATTCGTATGCGTTGAATATTTTCCCGCCTGCAGAAGCTGTCATTCGCCGACAGACCGCCGATGAGTGAGGAATGTAAGTGAGCGCCGTGGATTTTCGTTTTTGACAAAATGACGGAAAAACTTGAACAACGCTTACGTGCCATCAAATTTTGTGTAAAGCTTAGCGATTCCCAAGTGGAAACGATCCGCAAGATTCAACAGGCCTTCGGGAATGAAGCAATGGGCCCCACACAGATAAAAGAGTGGTACAACCACTTCAAAGATGGTCGCACATCAGTGGAAAGTGAAGCACGTTCAAAGGGGAGATCCATGAAATATAAGGACTATGTCATTAACATAAGTTGTGCTCCCCATGACTGTACCACTTCAGGAAAGGGGGCCATGGCCCTTCCCCAAATCCATCATTTTCACCCTACCTTTTGGTGAAATAACCGTCAATCCCCCACGGGGCTTTGATATTTACAGAAACACTTCGATGACACTAGCGTGAAATTAAGCAAGTCTATAGGTCGAAGAAACTGAAGAGGAACACTGTTCTAATGTGTTCATCGATACCCCGACGCCTCCTACGCCATGACCTCCACACAAACGTGCTGCAGAAACAGAGTGCCTCGTCACTCAGAAAGTAACATGAACACAGCTATTCATTGACCACAACTATGCCTGTCAAGCACCGGCAGACTGTGATGTTCATGTCCAGCAAAGTCAGGATACCTACTGGCTGTTTCTAGTCTTACTGATGACGTCATGGGCTTTTGGCACATCACTATGACTTTTGATTAGTGACTTATAGTCAAGTCATGATGACATCTCAGTCGACTTCTCGGTGAAGATGACGTCACACGAAGTCTTACTCACCGACTTTCCAAAATATTGATTGATAGGCTTTTGACAGATGTCATTGTGAAGGAACCCAGTTATATAATATATTTTTGCTGCTTTTCAGTCGTCACTGGTTCGGACAACTTCACAGCTTCGGTGCCGAGTTCGGTCCATGCCATACTGAATGACATTGCCTGATCCCTGGGGACGGATAGAATCAAGTGCTGACACTGAGATTGCAGAGGCAGCAGAAGTCAAAAAGAAAGCTACAAGCCGCCACGTCTACGCTCGAAAGCAAGATTCGAAATGTTTTCAATGCTGATCAGATGAACCGAACCAAGCGGTTAGGGTATAGCTCGAGCAAAGTACACGGGGTGTAAATGCAAAAACGAAACGTATAGAAAAATCGATGGAGCTGTGATTTCTTGTGGGACAACTGCTGTGAAAAATCTGTGACAACTGCTGAATCAGGGAAGAGCCATACCCTCTCTCCGATCTCTATGGTGAAAGATGCAGTTGTTTCCATGTAGCCCGGATTTTTGGATGAGCCATTCGATATCCTGAAGTTGAAAGTTTAAATCATGAACGAAAAGAAGAGGAGTGCTGTCTCACATTGGACGAAATGTCCATAAAATCTGGCTGTCAATTTGACAAGTTGAGCAGTTGTTTTGGTGGCAATGTGACAAGACCTGAGCATAGCGGAGTTGTCACTCGTGCATTGGTGTTCATGTTGGGTGGAATTTCCATGTGCTGAAAACAAATTGTGGACTATCATTACACCGGAATAGTGTTGACTGGCCACAGCTCAAAAAACTGATTCTGCAAATTATCAGGACAGCAATGGCATTGGTGTACACGTCAGCACGGTCACGGTGATATGGGCAGTGGAAATCACGCCTACAGAAAAAGCCTTCGGTATTGTTGTTCACACACTCATGCACAGTCAATAAAATTCCGAATCCATTCATGGATGGGTGCAGTTTACATTTCATGTTTGACATCCAGTATTTAATCAAGAATTATAAGTGGGTCCCGTGAACTGGAGTGAATTCCTCCTGAGTGATGATACTGTGAAGAAGCTGGACTCTCCATCTAACTAAGTCAGTCTAGTGTTTGTCAGAACTCTCATCGACTTTCAACTTGATGATGATCTGAAGGAAACACCAAATATAACCTCTGAGAGAGTCAGTGATTCACACTTCGAAAAAAATATGAAAGTTTCCAGCGCATTGAACTTCTTCTGGAGTGTTGGACTTCATTAGTTGGTGGACGACGAAGGGTATGATTGTAAACTGCTGATCACAGCATGGTTCATAGCATTCATGGACAGGTGGTTTGATCTTGTGTCCAGTCGTCATCCAGCGAACGCTCTGAGTGGAAACAATGCGAAGGCTTTTCGCAAAGTGATCGAGCACATGAATGAGGCCACTGACATATTCACCAATCTCAAGTGTGGGAAGTCGTGTAAACCGTGGCAGGCTGGTGTATTACTGTCGTCAACGTCCATCCTTGATTTGCAAGAAGATTATCTGGGTCGTAGGTACTCGTTCCTACTCACCCAAGACTGTCTAGAGAACCTTTTTGGGTGCGTGAGACTGAAGAATCTATAATGCCTGATCCAGTTGAATTCAGACAGGTGCTGGATATAATTTCTGTTGCACAGTGTATGAAATATCCGTCTCACAGCAGATACCTTGAGGACGACCAGGAATTCTCGCTGACTTTTTCGAACCACGAGAAAAATAGTGAAACCTACAATGCGGACACTGACTCAAATAATGATGAGCTGTTTACTGACATTATCGTGGAGAAGACACCTCTGAATGAGGCACAAGATTCAAGCCTGTACCATCTCACCGGATACTGTCTCTTCTTGATGAAAAAAAGACACGCATTGTGAACTAGGACACTCGGTGGAGTGCATACTCCGCCATGTAATGCTGATCCACAAGAACATATCGAGCCCAATACATTTTTTAAATATCATGCTATATATCGTCGTTTTTGACACTATCTCTCAATGGTGAATAATCACTTAAAAAATAAATAATTCTCGTATCCAGATCTGAATCGGATCTTCACCAAAATCGAATCAATTCGTCCTTGCACACACCCAACCTGTCCACCAAGTTTTATCCGAATCCGTTCACAACTTTTTGAGATATCGTGCTATATATTAGTTTAGCCCTATCTCTCATAGGTGAGAGATCACTTAAAAATTCTAGTAGTCAGATCCGGATCGGGATCTTCACCAAAATCTAATCAGTTTGCTCTTGCCACACACCAACCAACTATCCACAAATTTCATCCAGATCCGTCCATAACTCTTTGAGATATTCTGCACACTAACAAACAAACAAAAAGAAGAGTCATGCAGAGCACGATATTGCAAAATCCATAAAACAATGTGACTTCAAAAATAATTGGTGGTTTAATTCAGTGACCTGAAAATATATCCTCTTCAAATTTCGAGTCAATCGGATGAAAAATGAGGATTTTAGAAATCTCACCGAAGTGTTGACCTTTGGCCGATGTTGACCTTTTGACCTCAAAAACAATAGGCTTCTTCCTTTTGCCAAACTCTACCATGTGGTGAAGTTTCGTGAAGATCGGTTTAAAATTGTCACCTGTAGGTGATAAACAAAGACAGGCAAACAGACAATAACAAAATCGATTAACCAATATAATGTACTTGAAAAATCTTCGATTTTGCAAGTAACAAACAGACAGACAGACTAACCTCCTTCACCTTCGGTAGCAGAGGTAAATAACAATGCTGAAATAAATGGAGGACCCTAATCACACTAATTAAATGAAAGTTTAGAAGCAATCGCGAACCTGAAAGAGTTTATGGCCGGATGCTTGACGTATTGCTCTGACAGGTTGTCACTTGGTTTCTCGGTTAGTGAAACGTGCGAATAGTTTGACGAGGAACTCATATCGCAAATTGTCCTGGGATCAAGGATAAACCTCCAAGGAAATTATTTACTGTTCGTTTATAGATCTGTGGTTAAAAAATTGAAGTGAATGGAAAAATTCATGGTCCGCCACTGCTTGTGTGTAATGTGCACGTCTTTGTATCAGGAATTTTTGGTTTTATCACACTGGACGAGGCAAAAGGTTGCTTAACTCGGTAAATTCCCGAGATACGTACGAGCTAATAATGTGAATTTGGCCTCCAAACTACAATAATGGTATTTTAGTGGAATCAAAGTGTAACACTCACTCGTAAACGTGACATTGAAATCTGGAATCACAATCGATCACGAGTTTTGACAATCAGGCTCTTCACAGCCGAGA
>CM068966.1:78350950-78353450 GCA_035128595.1 Eptatretus atami | reverse complement strand
AACACAAACGAAATGAAAACGAAAATGGATGGAAATACGCAACAAATGAACGAAATAAAAAACGGAATGAAGGAAGAAATGAGAGAAATGCGGGGTGAGATGCAGCAATGGGCGAAGCCTGCAGGGCGGGCATGAAGGCAATAACAGGGGGTGCGTAATGGCGACGCACGTGTGGGAGCGAACGAGCTGAGACGGAGTGCAACGGTTGTCAGGCCCGCAATGGAGGCGGTGAGGAACAATAATTCGGGAGACGTGGTGGGCGAGGGTAGTGACAGAGAAGCAACTGTGACGGTGACCGAGAGGGAAAACTAAATGGGGTGACTGCGACGTGTGAGACGAGACATGAGGTGATGACGGCAGAATTAATAACAGAGACGCGGGAGATAGAAAAATAAAGGAGAGACTGCACGATAAGACGGGGGTAAAGACGAACACACACACATTGAGGTAGTGGAGGATAATGGGGGTGAGCTCGCAGAACGTGTGGGACCCGGTGCGAGCAGTTGATAGACCTCCTTCGGGAACGGAGGGAGCCGCTATGCTCCCTTGAAGCGAGTCACGACCAGGTGGGTTCGGTTGTGCCAAGCGAGTTTAGGGGATGAGTGCTGTGGACAGGTGCACATGCAGCTTTGGGGGTATAGAGGCCCGGAACCCTTGTGGTGGCACGAATCCCCAGCGTGTTGGTCCGGCGTGTTGTCCGAGGGTGTGTGTACACGAGCGTGGCGAAATGCGTGCTGCAACGTGCGCAAAGCGTGGGTGAAAGACGTTGTGTGAAAGGGACTGCGGTGTGAGTAAAATGGTGTGCGAGCTGCGAGTGGGCCGAAGTGCGTGCCTCCAGCACGCCGTGTGTGGATGAGGCACCGTGTGTGGAAGGAGCCACGTGTGCAAGGGAAATGGCACGAGTGAGTGAGCGGCCGAGTGTGAGGAGACCGTGTGTGTAGGTCGCTGTGTGTAAGGAGATGTCTGTCGGATGCGGGAGCACGCAGCCGCGTCTCCCGGTGTGAATGTGATGGAGTGGAGTGTGAGCGTTGTGACACGCAGGTGTGCGTGGGTTGAATGGCAACGACGACGGCGACAGATGAGGACAAAGGCCGAGTAGCGGCCGTAGCTATTTTGAGCAGCCGTGCCGGGTTCACCGCAGCGAGCGCGCGGTCCGTGCTGTGCAACGCACGAGGCGCCACGTGCTCGCTTGCGGGAGTGAAGCCCGGTCCGGAAACGCCAGTCGGGATTTGCCGATCCCGCGGACGGACAAAGTTTAAGGCAGGTAGACGGATTTGGACCGGACGGGTTCTCCACGCGAGCTTGTGTTAAGCTCCAATGGGCAGAGCACATGTGTTCGCCGTGGGGACCCCCTCGAGTGCGAGGTTTGCTTTTTGTGGTGCGCGGGTGACGTCATGGCTAGCACATGGGGTGGAATCCGGCAGGAAGGGTGAATCCCTGCCGGATGGTACCGTCCAAGGGAACGAGGTAACACGTGCAGACTGCATGACGTCACGGGCAGGTGCAAAGTGCGGGCGAGCTGTGAGTTGCCGCGCTGGTGCTGCGCCAATTGATTAAAAATTTTTTTTTTTTAACAAAAGCAAGCCTCGCTTTCGGGTGAACAGGATTCCCTGGGCAAGGGTGGATGCATCCCTTGGCCTGGGCACAGGATGAAACTAGTTAGGGGGGAAGGGTTAGCTTAGCTAGACCGGCTCATGGGGCAGGGGTATCCTCATGGGGCCCGTGAATGGATTAGGTAGAGGATTGTATTGAGATTTAGGTTTGGAAATTATTTTTAGAGTATTGGAGACAGAGACAGACTGTGGATGTGTAGGGGGACGTAGCTTAGTACGTAGTGTTAAAAGGAACGTGCTGTAGAGTAAGGGACGACGTGGGAGCACGTAGTTAGTTAGGGGATGTAGTCAGCAGGATGGCAGAGTTCAGCGTGTGTGTGTTTGAAGAGTTGGTGAGTTGTGTGAGACATGTGAGTGAGTGAGGCCAGGGGTCTGTGTGAGTGGAGCGAATGTGGAATGCATGGTGGCGATGGTGAATTGGGGGGAGGAGTGACTCCGCGCCCAAGGGACCCCGGGTCAGTGTGAGAGTGAGTTAGTGGGTTAGTTAAATTGACAAAATGGAGTCGTTTGGCTGTTGGTGGGAGTGTAGGCTCGAAACCCGTTTGGAGGGGTGCAGGAGCCCTGTTGACAGCTGGGAGCGTGGCTGGCGAAGGTTGAGTATCGTGAGTGGGTACCCGGGCACCGGGCTAGTCGGCCGTGGTAGGCCAGGGCCATGGGGGCTGGGATAGCGTAGTGGCAAACGGGTCGCGCCGCATGATGCGGGGGCCGGGGCGCCGTTAGCCCACGGTGGGCAGTGTTGGGGCACGGGTGACCCTCGGGAAAGGGGCCCGGGAAGCCAGCCTGCCACGTGAGCGTTTCAGGGGAGGTCCGCCATGGAGGGCAACTCCCCGGTGTTTAGGGAGCTGGTAGGCTCGGAGGCAGTGTAGTGCCCGGGGTGCCATTGTAGA
>CM068966.1:78319051-78350531 GCA_035128595.1 Eptatretus atami | reverse complement strand
GTTGGGGCTAAATTGGGTTTTAGAAATTAAGGGAGTGGGTAGGTACAGTGACAGGCAAAGGCGATAGGTTTGGAGGGAGACAGTAGGTAGGTCCGAGCCCGCCTTCTGTGTGGCCAGCACCACCGCACTCCCTCCACCAATCTGCACTGCACCGCAAGAGGCCGGCCAACCTCATCGGCTGTTGTTTTGCTACGAGGCCTGTACCGGCCGGATCGTCAGCAGCTGTGTTACTGCAAGGCCTGTGCCGGCCAAACTTTCATCGCTGGCTGTGGTTTGCTTCAAGGCCTGTGCCGGTCACTTCACTGCCGGCTGCGTTTGCTACAGCGGCCCTGTTTGCCATGCCTTGCCTGCTGCCTTTGCCATGCCTACTGCCCTCGTCATTTTGCCCCGTTCTGTTCTGATTTGCCCCCGCCCCTTGTTCATGCCATGTGCGCCAGGATCGTCGCAACAGTTTGCAAGCTGCAAGAACTGTCCTGTTGGCAGCTACAACACGGGCCTGCAGTGGCGGCCCGTCGCCGGTTCACCGTTGACTTTTACCTTTTTCCTGCAGAGTCCATTGATCCTGGGCCATGGTTAGTGTAAATTATAAGGTAAGATGTACTGTACATATGAGTGCGCCCCCGCATGTGTGTCTAGCGCCGGCAATTTTATTTAAGTCGTCTGAGTGAGTGGGTTTGTTTAGTTAGTTACTCAGCCTCAGTTATTTACTTTGGGGACACGAATACCATGAATGTCGCACCAGGGATCCGAAGGTAAAACGTACTAGGGGAGAACTACACATGATGCACACGAGAATTTGACGACTCGGGACGAGTCTGTAAAAGGGAGGGGTAGAGTTACGGCTGTGGAAATTCGCATTACACCATGAAGGGCCCGTAGGTGAGATATCTCTAAGTGCATGTGTAGTTAGCCCACACCCGTTGTATAGAGGGAATTTATGTGATCCATTCGGGCTGCGACACTTTGAGTTAGCCATTTTTTCTGTTCTATCTTTATTTTGAACCAACCACGTCTCAACCGCCATACACACAACAACCACCACGCAGCCATCGTCACCAACTGCAAACCACGCTCCAACCCTCGGACAACAACAACAACGCCAACAGCCACGACCTTTACCTTCACAACTCGCTCCACATCATCGCATCACCGCCATTCCCAAACGCACCATAACCATAAACCTCACCGCCGAAAACCCTCCACACCTTCACCTCTCTCCTTCTACGGCCATTCCCGCACCACCTGTGAACACTGAGCGTCGGGCTGTCTCGGGCCCGTTCGGTGATTGGTGCCGAACGCACCGGAGCCGCGAGCGCAAATAGCGGCCTTTCCGAGGGAAAAATCGGATCAAGAATGCTACACGCCCACTTTTGCTCCGTCCAATTAGCAAGCGCGGGGCGGCTTGGCCGCCTCCAGGCGCGTCTGTGTGAAATCGATATATGCAAATTCTAGGATCAGGGGAGGTTCAAGCCACTTTTCCTCCGTCCAATTGGCGAGCGTGGCTTCGCCCCCGAGGTCATCCTGATCCGAATATTTGCATATTAGCTGCTCCTGCCGGCCTATAAGAAGGCGAGCGCAAGGCGAATGAAAAAAGTGGAGTCGGGTGGCGAAGTCATCGGTGTGGCAAAGAGTTGGGTTCTGGAGTCGGCTGAGAAGAGTTGCGGGAAGAGGAAAAGGAGCTCGGGTCCGAGGCGAGAAGGACGGCGGTCGGCGACGAGGTCGCGGTGTGGGATCGCTCGTCGCGGGACCCAAGCCAGCCAGCCATTCTCCTCCCCAGGGCATCAACAATTCCCCTTTCCCCCGCGCTGAGATAGTGCAAAAGGGGGCCCGTTCCACCCCACTCCAAACGTCGTGCCAACGAAACCCGCCAAGGAACACGGAGTCGGGGCACAGCCGCGCGCCACATTTGCGGCTCGTCCGCCAACGCGTCACGAGGACACGGGTAGGACCCCCCGGTCTCGCCGGCCTGGCCGCTCCTCCAGGTCACGCGCACATTTGGCCTACAGGCCTGTCTGCCTCCTTGTCTTTGAGGGTGGCTTCTTTCCTTTGCTTTTGTGTAAATGTGTGTTGGCGCCGTCTGTAAAGTAGAACTGTATAAGTGTTGCCGTGTGTGCACGTAGTCGGTAGTAACTCTGCGTCGTTGTTGCTTTTATTGTTGTGGTTGCTTTATGTGCATTTTGACTGTATGGCTGTTTATACGTGCTTTCCGTGTGGCGCGTAATAAAATGTGCATTGTGTGAACTGTTTCCCCGTTTCGCTTCATCTTTTCTTTATTGACCCTCCATCCTGCTTCACGTAAAGGGTTCGTAGTGGGTGCAAAACGCCCGGTAAATAATCTGAACCGTCGAGGTCGACGATAACACCGTTCGGTTATCCCGATAGTACGGAACGGGCCACCCAAGCGGCTCGTGTCCGGAGTCGACCTGCGGCGAGGTACGATCGCCCGGTTTACCATCCGCGTGGTACTTAGGTAGGTCGAGTTTGGCGAACAACCCTATCCTACGCGGGTGGCCGATTGGCACGATCGTGGTGAGGTCGAAAGGCCCACCCGTGACTAGCTCCCGGCGTTGTTCCGAGAGGGTCACGACTGAATTGTCCGTCCGGTGGGCGACGTGCCGCGATCCGAGTTACGTGGCCGTTCGCACGCCGGCGGGCGCGAATTCGCAACAATATATAATATATATATATATATATAATGTGTATGTATGTATATATTATATATAATACCACACACACACACACACACACACACACACACACACACACACACACACCTGCCTAATCATAGTCCAGGCCAGAAAAATAACAGGCCAAGCAAATTTTGCAGACATGGTTTTTGTAAGTTGTGACCTGAGATATACAAAGGAATGTGGATGTTTATGAAGTTAAATCAAGTTAAAGGTAAGAATAGTATTCGTATAAGGAAGATAAGCAAATCGATTTGTTAATGTGGTGGTGATAAGGCACAAGCATGATCGGCCAAATATTCGAAACTTCACACGCAGGGAACATATGATTATATAAATATTATACAGTATACACAAAGTTCTTCTTTAAAGGCCCTTTTTAACGCCTGCTCCGCCAGCTTACCCTAGGAGGAGGATTTTGGCTCTTGTCTTTCACGACCTGGGACTGGTCAACCCTGATGATGTACTGGATCTGATTGGGGCAGGTGCCATTTGTTTTGGATGCCGGCGGTAACTCACCTCGTCTTTGTGAAAAACTGTGGTATCTTGAACGTCCACCAGCTAATGCAAGCAAACGGGACACCGAGCTTAACATCCGTCCGAGGGACAGAGCACTCTGACATGAACATTCTGCCTGCAAAACACCAATCCGACAGTTTATAGTGGGATCAGGAATATATAAATCCTGAACTTAACTCCTAGAAAATGTGCACGAGCTCTGCACCCTCCTGTTAGAGCACAGATACAGACGATCTTTCGGCTCCTCTCCAGTCTCTTCTCCCTCTGCAGTTGAGAAGTTTGAATGCAGTAGTTGACACAATATGCACTACTTCAGGATTAGCAGAGCAGCCTTGCTGTTGTGGAATTTTTTTTGAGATAAGCAGAGCAATAGTTGCTTTTCCATAAGCTTTGACGTTGCTTTGTGAAAGAAAAGAAAACTAGCATCCGTTGAAGATAAAGTCTTCGATATCCCCCGCCATAGTAAATGAGGATTAACAAACTTATATTCCCTAAAGCGTGTGCAATATGTATGTGAAGTTTCCCCTTGATCTGACCAGCCGTTCTGGAGAAGAGGATGTTTGAAGGTTTTAGGGTAAATTCAATATGACCACCAAACCATGTGACCTATCAATTAGAAATTAACAAACTTCTGAAAGGATGTCTTGGGGAAAATGTATGTGAAATTTGGCTCAATCTGTCCAGCCGTTCTGGGGAAGAAGATTTTTAAAATTTATTTATTTTCAATCCAAGATGGCTGAAGAACCATGTGACCTATGACATTATAAATTTACATTCTGCCTCCAATCCTCCAGTGGAATACGTGTGTGAAGTTTCGTGTTAATCGGATGAGGTGTGTTTTTCTATCCAAGATGGCCACCAAACCATGTGACTTGTGATGTCATAATTATGTATGCAGACATGATGGAAGATGATAGTTGCAAATTTTCACTTCCTTAGGTTATGTGATTCCAGAGAAAACATTATTTAATATTTTTCTGAAATCCAACATGGCTGCCAAACCATGTGAACTATCAATTAGAAAATATCAAAAGGCACCAGGTCACCACTTGCTTGATATGTGTACCAAATTTCGTAAATATATCTTGAGGGGATTTGTAGTTAAGCTCCGGAAACGAAATGTGACGGACGGACGGACGGACGGACGGAACCCATTTCTATATCCCCCGCTGACTTCGTTGGTTGGCGGGGGGTAAAAATCAGACACTCTGAATCGAATATCATGAAAAGGTGGGACGTTTGAAAAACACAAATCAGGTAAAACAGGTTAGGGGGGGGGGGAAAGATTTTTTTTCCCCCTCCACAAATTAGCACGTATGGCATGTATGGTGGAGGGATCCAGGTGTGAAAATGCACGAAATGTGAGGTGAGGGAACAAATAATCCGTTGCGATTGGACATGAAGAACAAATTAAACTATTTCAATAAAACATCTTCGCTTTGTTTGCGACATAGTGCTTTTCAATTATCATTGGAGTAAGATTAAAATGGTGTCTGTGTAAAAGCACCAGGAGTGCATGTTTCCGTTCAGCAGAAAGTAAAGTAGGCTTATACTTTGTTACGAACGAAACTATGATTGAGGCAGGCTCTAGACTCTCGGAGCAGAATTTAAGAAAGGCGTTTGAGAGTTAAACTTGCATGTAGAATCGCTAATCGTGTGTGTACAATAGTTAATCGTGCGATGATCACCCGTTCAAAGTTAATCGACAATCGCTGAAAAGTGTTTATCTAATGCAGATCAAAACCTAATCACAAGTGTTGAAATACCAAAAGAACTTTTACACGTCGGTGAGGGCACGCACCTTTAAGAGTGCGTTTAAGGCCTTGAAGCAAGCATTGCATGGCTTATAATTGGTAGTTTACATGAGACACCATGGATGTGTTGGGAATGCTTCAATTAGCTGAAGAGGAGACAGACGAGGATAGGAATAGGGCAGTTCATCAACGTGCATTGAGAAGCTTCGAGGATAGATGCAATAACCTCTGGAGAAGTATGACGATCAAATTTGTCCAGAGTTAGACTCTCGAAGGAATCATTTCATTGGTTGTTGAATGCAGTGCAAGATGACCTGACTGAACCTGTGGTGAGGAGCAATGCGCTGAATCCCCTCCAGCATTTGTCCTTGGTGCTGTGATTCTATGAAAGTGCATCATTTCAATTGGATGTTGGAGATACGTGCGGCGTTTCACAGGCAACATGTTGCAGAGCGATTCATCGAGTCACTGCGGCCATTTGTGCAAAGAAAGTATACTTCATACATTTTCCGGATACTCCAGAAGAAAGGAGAGCTGTAACAGAAGGATTCTGGCGCACAGAATAAAATAAATGTTTAAAAGGCATTGAATCGTAACTTAGGTGCGCACAACTAATCGGCTGTTTAGGTGCACACAACTAATCGGATGTTTAGGTGCACACAACTAATCGGATGTTTAGGTGCACAACTAATCGGCTGTTTAGGTGCACACAACTAATCGGATGTTTAGGTCGCAAAAAAAATCGGATGTTTAGGTGCGCACAACTAATCGGATGTTTAGGTGTGCACAACTAATCGGCTGTTCAGGTGCGCACAACTAATTGGATGTTTAGGCGCGCACATCTAATCGGATGTTTAGGCGTGCACAACTAATCAGATGTTTAGGCGCGCACATCTAATCGGCTGTTTAGGCGTGCACAACTAATCGGCTGTTTCGGCGCACACAACTAATCGGCCATTTAGGGGCGCACAACTAATCGGCTGTTTTGGCACGCACAACTAATCGGATGTTTAGGGGTGCACAACTAATCAGCCATTTCGGCATGCACAACTAATCGGCTGTTTAGAGGCACATGACTAATCGGTTTAGAGGCACACGACTAATCGGATGTTTAGAGGCACACGACTAATCGGATGTTTAGAGGCACACGACTAAATCGGCTGTTTAGAGGCACACGACTAATCGGATGTTTAGAGGAACACGAAACTAATCGGCTGTTTAGAGGCACAACGACTAATCGGATGTTTAGAGGCACACGACTAATCGGCTGTTTAGAGCACACGACTAATCGGATGTTAGAGGCACACGACTAATCGATGTTTAGAGGCACACGACTAATCGGATGTTTAGAGGCACACGACTAATCGGATGTTTAGAGGCACACGACTAATCGGCGTTTAGAGGCACACGACTAATCGGATGTTTAGAGGCACACGACTAATCGGATGTTTAGAGGTCACACGACTAATCGGCTGTTTAGAGGCACACGACTAATCGGCTGTTTAGAGGCACACGACTAATCGGATGTTTAGAGGCACATGACAAATCGGCCGTTTAGCACCCTTTGTGAATTGCTATCTCGACGTGCGATTAGCTGTGCGCGTATAACGATGTTTTGTCACCGTTTAAGGGTTAGGCATGTGTTAGCAAGACACTCACCAAGCACCTTTCATAAATTCAGCCCCAGAAGTTTAAGGTGTAGTGAAGATTTTAGAGGGAAAAGTCTTAATTCAGGCACTAACATCAAAAAACCCATGAAGGTGCACGTTTCACCACCAGTGGAGTTAATCAATCGTTACCGGCCTGTAAGTGTTTAACCAAACAATCCATGAACTTTTAGATCGACATATGTCACTGATTCACTTCACAATAACCAGAGATTTTTGTTTTGAGCTGTTATGAAACCACCACAAGTTCAGTCTCTGCTATAAAAAAAACCCACCACACATGGCCACACTACAAGATGTCACTCGTGTTTTCAAAATGGCAGCCTCTGGGGAAGAGTTCGTTTGAAGAGGTTTATCCCAAAAATAGTCTGAAATGAAATGTTTGTGGAAGACAAAACGTGATGAAAAACAAAGAAAGTGAAAGGGTGAGAGCAAGTTAACTGGTCACATAAACAAGTGCCAACATGACAAGCCAGTCCAATCTGGTGTTAGGTTCGAAATAAGACTACTTACTCGGGTTAGAGGCCTACACGCACTCGTACAAAGTAGGCTGTCTTACTTAACGACGTTGGAGTAACAAGTCAAAGAGTGTTGGGACTATTCTCAACCAGTATAGGCAAGATGTATAGCCTCACAATCTGACATATAGCCTAACATTTGGTTTCTCAACGGATTTTGGGAGGGGATGGTTAAAACTTTCAAAATTCATCAGCTGCCTTTTTTTTTGGAGATGCTCAGGTACCCCATGATCAATGACGTCATCAAATCAGTTAAAAATCAGAACAAAATCATCGATGACCTTGCATTGGCAAGCTATTTTGAAATAAGAATGACATACAGGGTGTATCAATAAAAGGTAAAACGCTTCAAATCACCTTTGTACTTTTAGTCATTACCTTAACTTTTTTTTCTGTTTTGCTGGAGTGATCAATGATCTTTGGAGAAGTCATTCACGCATAACCAAAGTATTCTACGGAAAAATGACGTTTTCTACGGAGCAAAGAGTAAACATTGTCAAGTGGTATTTTGGGGCCAAATCAATTGCTTCCGTCCAGATGAGGATCTGTACTGAATATGGAGTGCATCCCAGAAACAAGCCAAGCAAGCCAGCCATTTGGAAACTTGTGGAAAAGTTCAAAAGTGAAGGGACGGTTCTCAACACTAACAAGGGAAGGTCCGGTCACCCAAGAAGTGTACGGTGTGAAGGAAACACGGAACGAGTTGGTGAGTCAGTCATGCAAAGTCCGAAGAAATCTCATCGACAAAGATCGGCTGAACTGGGACTCACTCCCAGCAGTATGAGAAGAATAATGAAACAACATTTAAACCTCTTTCCTTACCACATCACAACAGCCCATAAATTGACCGATGGGGATAAAGCAGCACAATTCGCTGTGTGTGAGATGCTGTCGCAGAAGATGGAGGCAAACCCAAACCGGATTTGTGATGTGTGGTTTAGTGACGAGGCACACTTTCACGTCAATTCAATGGTGCTGTCAATTCACACAACAACATTTCCTGGGGAAGTCAACGTCCAGATGAGGTTGAAGAGAAGTCGCTTAAGGGTTGGAAACTCACTGCTCTTGTGCCTGTCAGCTACAGAGATGTGTCTGGGCTGTATTGGTTTGAAGACAAAAACAGAAGAACGGTTACCATCAATCAGGAACGATACCGGTGGATTGCCAACGCATTTTACGAAGACTTGAGGCAATCGATGAGCACTGCAGCCCTCCGGCAACAGTGGTTCATGCAAGACGGTGCTACCCCGCATACAGTCAATGAAACAATTGCCTTTCTGCGTCAAAGATTCGGACAAGGAGTTCTCAGTTTGTGTATGGAAAATGAATGGTCTCCACACAGCCCTGACCTCAATCCGCTGGATTGTTTCCTTTGGGGAGCTTGAAAGGATAATGTCTACAAGGAACACCCCAGATCTGAAGGCAGCAGTTGAGGCTTATGTGCAGACGGTAACCATTAAAACTTGCACAAACGTCATTGAAAACTTCACAATTCATGTGAATGCATGTTGTGTGTGTGTGTGTGTGTGTGTGTGTGTGTGTGTGTGTGTGTGTGTGTGTGTGTGGTGGGGGGGGGTGCTCACATCGAAACACATCAACTATTAACGGATAATGAGTTTCACTTCTCCATGATTTGGTTTTCATTTTCTGAGTTAATTTTTTGTTTTACTACTCAATGTTTTGGTTAATAAAGTTTTGAAGTGGTTAACCTTTTATTGACACACCCTGTATTTAGACTCGTTTTGCAAGAAACGATGACTAAAAACAAGTTTTAACAGTTAGTAATTTGGTATTTATAATTGCCTTATATTCAAAATAGTTGCAAAATTTTAATATGACAGCTGTCTAACTATTACTAAAATGAGTTGAAACGTAATGGTTGAAAGTGGAGTTCAGTGTTTTATCAAAAAATAGTCAAATCTAGCTTTATATTGATTAATTAATATGAAAGTGACAAATGTTTTTCTACATTATTTGTGCAGAATTCAGTTCAAGGAAGATCGTCACTGTCGGAAGAATTGCTCTTCTCTTCCTCCGAAGTCGTGAAATCCTGCTCCCATTCTGAGCTTGAAAACTTATCTCCTTTTTCTGTATTTGTCTGATCTTCTTCTTCCGAAGTGAAGTTACATTTGTAAATCTCTTGTGACTTGGAGGCTAGTTCTGCGACCAAAACTCGTTGTATTTGAGAACATCATTGTATGATACAGCAGGTCCGAGACTATTGAGGTTTTGGGAGGTGCCTGGCTCGTGCCCCTTTCCCTCTAGTTAATCGATGCATAGTGAGACCCAGCATGGCTTGTTTTGCCTTCTTCTGGCGTGGGATTCGAGACTCCCAGTCGAGGGCAATTGACCATATCTTGGTAGTTATGTTGCTTGACTCTGTCTTTGAATAACCGTGTTCATTAAGACTGAAGTCCTCATACATCGTTGCACGAATAACGTTATACAGCTTGGGTAGTGGATCATTCTCAGAGCTTTCGATTGAAGAATCAGCAGATAGTGGAGGAGGTTCATTGGTACATTGCTTTACCTTTGTTTTGATGAAGTTCTCAAATGATCGAATATAATCTTCATCACTGAGACAATGACCTTTCAATGGAGCAATGCTGTATTCACATGGATTCATTGAAGAAGAATGAACAATGAGATATTTGCCAGAAGGAAGAAAAAAAATCAATTTCATCTCCAAATTCTTCCACAAGTTTTCTTTTCAAAGTTGCAGTCAAAAACACAACAGGTTCGACACCATTTTCCTCACTAGACATGTCGACATCACCAACTAAGTGATGGAGTAAGAAAGCATCTTTTTCCTAATAATCCTTATTCGTACTGTTGGAAAAAAAAGTCTGACATGAAGTCTTATTCTCTTTGTTTCATTTCATCATTTTCTAGCTCCTTAATGGTTTTTGGGGGATGACTTGTGAATTCTATTTTGCAGGATTTGTGATAATAAATGTCTATTGCAAATATGTCGAATGACTTCCCTCTTTGCAACAGTTCGAGTCTTCGGGCCACTTCATGGGAATCGGTTATTCGGAATGGCAATGAATATCTTCTGTCTTTCGAGAAGTCTTGACTTCGAATTCTGATGCTCACATCTACTGAGACCAGACTGATCGTACGACTTAGAATTGGTGATCCTTTTTCTCCCCACAAATAAAACATTCTCGTTATTCTAGTCTCTAGAAATTCTCTGCCGATATCGTGTTGCGGAAGTAGGCCATGTTGGTACAACACTTGCTGTAGCATCATCTCCATCATGCTGTTCAGTGGAAAATCTTTTCTGATAAGGGCAAGTTTATCTGAAAAATCCATCCGGCAGTTTTTGTTTACCTTTCTAAATGCTTCTTTATGGTCTTTAGTTTGATCGTGCACATGTCGGAAGAAAAATCTATTGTCATTTACAGCGATATCGATATCTCCCCATTCTTTAGCCAGGGCTTTGAACTTTATCCATCCATGATTTCCTAGGACTTGACACTTTTCATTCTTCGTTGTAACAGCATGGCACAATAGACAATTTTCTTCCCTGCCTGGATCCAAACTTAGGAATGATGATGCTGCCATGTCAATTCATCAATGATCACAAACAACTGCAACAGAGAACAAAAACAAGGAACAGTTAGTAAGGACTATCAACATCTCATCACAGAAAGCCTCTCTACAAACAGAATATGCTGATAATTTACTTAGCTGACAAATGTTATCAATAAAACAAATAAAATGTGCTCTGCCCTTCCTGTTATATAAGTTAGATACTTGTTGTCAAGACAGCTTGTGGAATTTTTAGCATCATGTGTATATACAACATACTGCGTAATATCTAAACAATAGGAAGCGTGCGACCATTGTGATCAAAAGAAGAAAAAAAAAATAGAGACAAAAGATAAAGTATTTGCCAAAAATAACAATTTTACACAAACTCCATTTTCAACCATGACGTTTCATCTCATATTAATAATAGTTGGACAGCTGTCATCTTCAAATTTTGCAACCATTTTGAATATAACGCAATTGGAAAAACCACATTACCTGTTAAAACTTGTTTTTAGTCGTTGTTTTGTGTGAAAATGGTTCACATCTTTTTCTTTTTTTTTAAAGCAAAAAACCAATGGCTCAGTGTCAAAAAACCCTTTTTCTGATATCCAGTTGTGATGATGTCATTACACAAAAATGCTGATGTCAGCAAATCTACCAAAACTTTACATCAAATGAAAAATTGTTGCAAAGCGAGTCTAAATATGTCATCCTGATTTAAAAATAGCTTACCAATGCAGTTATACATGATTTTGTTCTTATTTTTAACATTCCATGTTGTCATTGATCACGTGATACCCGAGCATTTCCAAAAACTTCATTTGATGGATTTTGAAAGTTTGAACCCTCCCCTACCGAAATCCATTGAGAAACCAAACGTTGTCAGGCTATATGCCTAGTAGAGCCTGCATCTTGCACCAAACTTGAAAACTTTGGCTAGATCTGTAAAGGTGAGAGAGAGAATAGCGGACAATCACATCCAACATAATTTTCCAATACAGGAAGTCATACGTACAAGGAGCCTGTCCTCGGGTACGAGGATGAACCATGAGGAGCGATTGTCGGTGCTACAGCCATTAATCGGTGGGACTTTCTGGTATGGTTAAGAAGTTTCACTGCAAATAAAGGCAAGGTATATGCTCAGATGACAATCTTCCAAAGAAAAATGGATTTATTGGAAAAATTCTGAAAACCTGAAAAAAGGCATAAAAGTAAAATAAAAAAAATAGTATGCAGATAATAAAAAAGTTAACCATATGGGTTACAGGTAGGATGTGGCACTAAATATGTGTGTGTGTGTGTGTGTGTATATGAACAATCTGGTTTTGTCTGCCTGTCTATGTATATATTTGTGTCTCTTTTCATTTCCTTTCTCACAGTTTCGTGCATCGTAAGCAAACCTTTGTTCTTTGTCTACAAAGTCAAGGCTCGTGGAAGAGCTAGAACACAAAATAGACCAGGATGCAGCACAATAAAAGGAACAGTAGAAAGAGAGGTGGGACATCAACATCAGCGTTCAGGGGCAAAATAGAGGGAGACTTCGACAAATAAGGGATGTGGGGAAGAATGAGGGGGAGGGGAAGGTACACCGGGTGGACAAGATTGAAACAAGCAAACTCTCAGGAAGGAAAAAGGGGAAATTTGGAAAGAGGTGGGCTTAGTGAGGGATAATGGAGGTAGAAAAGATCATGGTTTTGGATGAGGACTGATCTGAGATGGTGGTGAACAGCTGTCTTGAAGATCTGGAGGGAAGAATGAGATTGAAGAGAAACTTTGTTGGCATTAATATCAAATTATTCTTGCAGCATATAAATTTACTTCAAACTCCATTTACTCTGAAAAGTTGAAAGTAGATTTTTCTCAAAGCGTTCGCCTTGTGCTGGATGACGTCATAGCATTCCAAGGGGCGGTGCTTCAGTGCCGTTCCGCCACTTGATTGCTGTTATATTGCTGTTCATTGCCCCACTCCCCACCCGGAG
The DNA here is from genome assembly GCA_035128595.1 of Eptatretus atami. NCBI lineage: Eukaryota > Metazoa > Chordata > Myxini > Myxiniformes > Myxinidae > Eptatretus > Eptatretus atami. The sequence continues at coordinate 78,337,870 of CM068966.1, read as the reverse complement.
CCAGCCCCATCAATCCCATCAAATCAAATCTAATCTGATATATCCACTAAATGAACATAAATTGAGGCGATAAAACACCAAACACGTTTTATTTTCGAATAACCAAAATAGTGCACACAACTTTACAACCACAAACACAGCATGGTATAATACCAAAAATCGCTTTTACAATCAATCCTCGAAAGCAGCATCAATCCATTTTAAAAATCATTCCTTTTAAAAATCGATCCCTTATTTTTCAAATGAACATTTATCTCAGAATTGAATTTTGCAGCTTTGCATTCTCATTTCCGAGTCGTATCATCTCATGTTTTCACTCCTAGGTAGGTAAAAGTCTTAAAGCACGTTAGCCATGCTTACGGAATACACACAATGCACTACATTAAAGTACGTTTCCAGTGTTAACATGAAAAACTTCAACAAAATATCAACAGTAATAATAATAATAATCGTAATTATGCACTTATATCAATAGCAAAAACATCATGTTCATTGCATGTCACAATTTTTTTTTTCATTGATCTGGAAATTCGATGAAAAGATCAAAAATGGAAATGAAATGTTTTTTTGTTTGGTTTTTTTTTTTTTTCTTCCATAAAGTGCATTTTATATGCAATATTACACATATCAAATGTATTCATTGTTAAGATAACACGGTATGACATACGGATCAATCAAGTTAATTCATAGCTCATAACACTCATAGCAAGTGTTATCAGTATATAAAACCTCTTGAGAGTTGCACCACAATGTGCATCTTCTGTTCGTTTTAATACGATTTAACGAGAAATTGTAATTAATTGCATCCACAGCCGCCCTGCTCACATGTTCAATTCCTCCTATGCCCACATCACATCAAACATATATATATATATATATTATATATATATATATATATATATATATATATATATATATATAATTATATATATATAAACTTGACGAGACAGCAGGGCACAGATAGAGTACCATCACAGGACTTGCTGCACGACCTTATTTGTAAAGAGTGTCGTCTGTCACATGAACACATTGTCTCTAACCTACTGATCAATGAGGAGGTTTGCAGTCACGAATAATAAATTTAACGGAAAAAAAACACACTGACCCTGTGACATGACAATGACGTCATGCACATGCATTATGCCGACACATCACCTCCGAACTAGGATGGCGTCCGTGTGGCACTCAGGTCTTTGCAGACTGAGATCTATGCCTTTATGGTCACAAATAAATGAAAGCAGAGTTGCCTATCCAGATTTCCCCCTTGTTATGAGCTCATCAGCACAACATACTGGTAAATCGTTTACAGTGCCTTCAGAAAGTATTCACACCCCTTGACTTTTTTTCACATGTTGTTGTGTTACAGCCTGAATTTAAAAAGGATTCAATTTAAATTTTTTGTCACCAATCGACACAAAATACCCCATAATAACAAAGTGAAAACATGTTTTCAGAATTTTTTACAGATTACTTAAAAAAGAAAAGCTGAAATATTTTGCGTCAATAGGTATTCAACCTCTTTGCTATGACACTCCAAGTTGAGCTCAGGTGCATCCAATTTCCTTTGATCATCATTGAGATGTCTTTGCAACTTGATTGGAGTCCGCCTGTGGCCAATTCAATTGATTGGACATTATTTAGAAAGAAACACACCTTTCTATATTATGTCCTACAGTTGACAGTGCATGTCAGAGCAGAAACTCCACCGTGAAGTCCAAGGAACTGACTGAAGAACTCCGAGATAGAATTGTGAGGAGGCATAGCTCTGGGGAAGGGTATAAAACAATTTCTCGAGTGTTGAAAGTTCCGAAGAGCACAATGAGCTCCATCATAAGGAAACGGAATGAATATGGAACTACCCAAACTTTTCCTTGAGCTGGCCGTCCGACCAAACTGAGCACCTGGGCAAGAAGAACCTTGATCAGGGAGGTGAACAAGAACCCAATGACCACTCTGACAGAACTACAGAGCTCCTTGGCTGAGAAGGGAGAACCTGCCGGAAGGACAACAATCTCTGCAGCACTTCACAAATGTAGGCTTTATGGGAGAGTGGCCAGACAGAAGCCACTGCTGAGAAAAAGGCACTTGACAGCATGCCTCGAGTTTGCAAAAGGCACATGAAAGACACTGAGAGGATGACACAAAAGATTCTGTGGTCTGATGAGATGAAAATTAGACTCTTTGGCCTGAATACAAAGCACTAGATGTGGCGGAAACCGAGCACAACTCATCACCCATCTAACACCATCCCTACCATGAAGCGTGGCAGCATCATGCCATGGGGATGCTTTTCAGTGGCAGAGACGGCAAGAATTGTAAGGACAGAGGGAACAATGAATGAAGCCAAACACAGGCAAATCCTGGAGGAGAACCTGCTTCAGAGTGCAAAATACCTTAGACTGCGGCAAAGATTTACGTTCCAACAGGACAATGACCCCAAGCATACAGCCAAAGCAACACTGGAATGGCTTAAGAACAAGAACGTGAAAGTCCTTGAGTGGCCCAGCCAAAGCCCAGACTTGAATCCCATTGAGAATCTGTGGAAAAACTTGAAGATTACTGTTGACTGACGCTCCCCATACAAGTTGACAGAGCTTGAGCAAATCTGCAAGGAAGAATGGGAGAAAATCACCAAACCCAGATGTGCGAAGCTGATATAGACATACCCAAAAAGACTTGAAGCTGTAATCACTGCCAAACACACTTCTACAAAGTATTGACTCATATCAGGGGGCTGAATACTTACTTATTCACGCAAGACATTTCCACTTTTAATGAGTTTATAAAAATTTCTAAAAACATGTTTTCATTTTGTCATTATGGGGTATTTTGTGTCGCTCAGCAACAAAAAATTTAAATTTAATCCATTTTAAATTCAGGCTGTAACAACAAATTTGTGACAAAAGTTGAGGAGTGTGAATACTTTCTGAAAGCACTGTATTCATGACCGTGCTAAGCTCGTTGTTAAATACTCATGAAAGCCCTTAACTTGACGAGACATGACGTCGGTGTCACGTCACAGGGTCAGTGTGCCTCTTTCATTAAATTTATGATTCCTGACTGCTGTTAAGGTTAGTGTTAGGGTTAGGGGTTGATTGGGGTACCAGGTGGGGTTGATTCTGGCTGTCATCCTTCTAAGGTTGGCAAAATGAGTGCCAGCTATCCTGTGTCGGAGTGGCGACCCGTCCAGGATTGTGTCCAATAGCCAAGGAGGACTGCTTAGGCAGCACCAACGCTCTGTACAGAGTATGGTCCCAAAGGATGGATGGATCCACGACTGGGCATGCCACAAGTTTCTTCTTCAATGCCCATATAAAGCAAGTTCTACATATATACTTGAAAGTCCACAGGGGAAAAAGATGTTATACACTGTATATGAAGATATTCTGTGCTTGTGTGTATGAAAGTGAAAGTGTAGATTGTTGAAGTATGCCTTTGCTGCACATTTCTTGGCACAGGTTACCCTAGGGTGGTGTTGAGTTTAAGTAGCTGCAGGTATATACACTTTATGCCTGCCCAGTCCTGAATTAGAACCATCCCGTGTTATGACCTTCCTCGAGTCGCTGTCTTTGGGACGTCTTGATGTTAAAGAGATCTGGTGTATTAGTCAAGTTCACAACATGCAGATTCAGAGATTCATTCAAATTTTTTGGAGATTTGCAAATATGTATGCATTTGTCTAATTGTTATAATGTTGTGCTGAATTGAGAAAGCAATGTTTCCATTCTTTTAATCCAAAATGGCCACCAATTATAACTTGTGTTTCTCAATATCTCAGCTTTCAAAAACAAGCCACCGAGATGCTTGATTTTTGTTGGCTAAATCTACATTTTTAGGTTTCAGGAAGTGAATGGTAAAGCTGACAATAAGTTAAACATGACTGGAGGAATAGGTCCTAAAATGTACAAAATCAACGTAGTCTTACTTTAAGCAAAGGAAGGCTAAAAATGGCCATGGCAAGAGCATATCAATCCATATCTTGAGCATATTGAGTGAGATTCATCAATGCCAAATTATGCAGCACAGTACTAGAAAGACCAGCTCCCTATGGGAGAGTGATAGCCCCTCCCTCTGGCACTGGTTAGTTTAGCACTTGCACGATGCCACGTGTATATTAGTGCAATATTGCAAGTCATCTCCACAGCTGACTTGTAATACCTTCTCCCATCACACGGGTAGCGCTATACGGTACATATTTACAAAGACAATTTGCATCCTTGCATTTACAAAGATAATTTGCTCCCCCCCCCCCGTCCCTACACCCCAACCCCTCCTGAATCACTGTGACTACAATTTTTTATTTTAATACCTAAAACCCCTCCAGGCTCACCCCAAGTACAACTACGAAATTTCAACTCATTCCATCTAGCGGTTTAAGAGTGATACACGTCAAACAAAGCAACAAACACACCCACCCACCCTCACAAACACATGAGCAGAATTGTGTATCGTATGATGTCAAAGGTTAGCCCTTAAAATTGCCGTCATGGTTGGAACTCAACATGGCATTACATTTTCTCTCATACATTTAGACTGCTCATGCGGTGTTGTTACTGTGCACATGCGAAGCAAAAAGCGGGGTTAAGCAATTGGTTCATGTCTGTCCATCCGTTTGTCTGTCTCCAAATATCAGTTTATGATTGAGGAACAACTCGTTTTAATTTAATGTTATATTTTGAACACGAATCGGAAAACGAACCTGGAGTTTAGCTCTGAATTCATCCTGATCGTGCATGCACAGCGAGGAGTGAGATAATATTTTTACTCTCTGCCTGTCTGTCTGGCAGTGGAACAAAATTGAAAATGTTAAATAAGACTACTTAAATAGCTCTATACTTCCTGAATACTTTTTTAAAACTATTTTTTAAATGATAAGTATATGTGGAAAAACTACACACCCAGACCAGGAATTAAACCCAGATCCTCTGGTGAATATTACCAGTGCTCTGCCATCCTAGCTATCTTGGTGATCTGCTGGTTGAGTACACAATTCTTCTACATATATAAATGCCACTCTCTTTCCCCCGCCGCCTCCGGGACGCTCACTGCCAACCATAGGAGCAGTGATAGCCTGTCCTTGAGAAGGTCTCCCCTCTGTGGGAGGACAATTCCATGTCCACTCTTTATCACCACTGTGGGCGTAGTAATGCAATTAAAAACCAGAAAAAGAGCAATCAGAGATTGCAGACCCTCGCCAGTACTGGTGTGTTTCATAATCAATGACACATAATTAGAGCTGCTACTTTATAACTGCTGGCAGTGATGACCGGGTACCAAGACGTCCCACTTTGATCGGACACCTGACCCTGACCCATGACGTTTATTATTATTATTTAATTGAATTCAGAATGGGATGAAAATAAATTCAATTCAAATCAAATGAAAGACCAAATAGGTACCAGTCCTACATTGGAGTAATTAGAAGGAACCCAAAGAAGTGCAAAAAGCAAAGATGAAGTCATCAGGAGGAACCTGGATAAAGGATTCACATTTCAGCTGCTACTACTCGACCCTCAAACCTATCCAGGCACAACCAAGTGAGCCTTATTCCAAAAAAAAAAAAACCCATTTCAAAAAAATCAAATAATTCTGGCTGCCAGACCATGTGTCCATTCAAGTTGAAATTTAAAACGTGTGTTCCCCATCACTACTAGATCATAAAACTGAAGTTTCACATCAATTGATTAAGCAGTTCCAGAGAAAACATTATATATTTTTCTACAATCCAATATGGCTGCCAAACCATTTGACCTATCAATTATTCTTTAACAAACTTGTACACGCATGGCTTGGGGAATATTTGTGTGAAGTTTCTCATCAATCTGTCCAGCCGTTCTGTAGAAGAAGATTTTTTTTTTTAGGTTTAGGGTAAATCCAATACGGCTGCTGAACCATGTGACATGACATCATGTGTGTGAACCTTGTGTTCCACATGGATAAGCAGTCATATGTGTAAAGTTTTGCCTCGATGTCTTCAGCCACTTCCGAGAAGAAGATTTTTAAAGGTTTATTTTTTTTTAACAATATGGCTGCCGAATCACGTGATCTGTGCACACATTTATTCCGAGATGACCCTTAAATTTTTCATACTGATTAGATGTAGCATTCTACATATGCAATTATGACGTCATAATGAAGGCACCTATGCCTGTTGTTGCGTAGTGGTTAGGGTAGCGGCTTGGGATCCAAAAGGTCCTGAGTGCAAGCCCCGTTGGCCGCTTGAATTAATACACACCAGGAGGTTGACTCAGCCTGTCATCTTTCCGAGGTCGGCGAAGTGAGTACCAGTGTACTGGGCCCGGTGTATGCCCCGGTTAGAATAGGTGTACCATATCCCTGTGTTGTAAGAGGCGACCAGGGTTGCGTCAGGAAGGGCATCTGGCGTAAAAACTAAGCCAAATCACTATGTGGATCATACGGATGATCCGCTGTGGCGACCCCTAACGGAAGCAGCCGAAAGAAGAAGAAGAATGAAGGCACCTATGACGTCATCAAAATATTCACACATTCCCCATGAGGGGTACTTGCCGTGTGCCGAGTTTCAATTTTTTCCTTGGTGCGGTTTCAGCGATAGAGGTTCAAAGTTTTTCCGTTTTTCCAACATGGCTGCTACACCACGTGACCTATGATGACATCATAATTATGAAGAAAATATTCTCATGAGCAGTCCCACATATGGTGAAAATTTGTCTCAATCCGATAAGCGGTTATGGAGAAAAAACACGAAAGTTCTTTGCAGACAGACAAACAAATGGACCGAAATGCAATAACCTCTCCTTCGGCGAGGGTAATGAAGAGGAAAAAATGATAAGTATACGTGGAAAAATGATGCACTCAAACCAGGAATTGAACCAGATGAACCGTGCTAGTGCTCTGCCATTTGAGCGATCTGGGCAACCCACCAGCTGAGCACGCAATTCTTCCACATATTCAAAGGTGTCCCGGAAACAACAGGGGAAATAGCACACAAGGAATTGTTCCCCTATGGGAGGAAGATCTTTTTATGGGCAGGCTGTTGCTGCTCCTATGGTTGGCAGTGAGTGTCCTGGAAGCAGTGGGGGAAATAGAGTGGCATTTCTATATGTGGAAGAATTGCATGCTCAACTGGTGAGTCACCCAGATAGCTCAGATGGCAGAGCACTGGTGTGGTTCACCAGAGGGCCTGGGTTTGATTCCTGGTCTGCGTGTGTCTATTTGATGCTTTCTATCATGCAATGCAGACAACTATTGACTCCTTCCTCACTAAACAAGTCAAGCTGCACAAAGATGATCAACCATGAATGATTACATTTATCAAAGGTCTCATCAAAAAGCGTCAAAAGCTTTTCAGTCAAGGAAACAAGCAATGGAAGAAAGTGAGGATTAGAATTTCTAAATTGATTTTTAAGGCCAAACATCATTTCTATCATGATGGAGTTCAGAATCTCAAATCTTCAAACCTGGCACAATGGTACTGACAAATTCGGATCATGACTACTGGGGTCAGTACCAACCCTACCATCGACCCACCCCCTGACGTTGACCTCGAGGATGACCAAGCAATAGCCAACTGCATTAATGACCACTTTGCGGAAATTGCGAAGGATTTTACTCCCTTCGATTGCTCGGCACTTTGGGTATACTTACCAGCTGCACATCCATGTCCACAAGTAGAGGAACATGAAGTCTACAAAGTCCGACAGCACATCAATCACAATATAGCTTCTGGCCCTGACAGAATCCAAGCCCTTTTGATTGGTGAATATCTTAAAGTCTTCATTTACAGAAGGAACTGTCCCAACACAGTGTTGTCCAAAAAAAAGCAATTGTTGTCCCGATCCTTAAGACTTCTCGACCAGTTTGGAATAAACTCAGACCAATATCCTTGACTGATCACTTTGCAAAATTAACTGAAACCTTTGCAACTGAATGGATACTCAGTGACATCAGCCAACATTGACATCAATCAGTTTGGTAATTGTGAAAGTTATTCCACTTCACACTACCTCCAGTTAAGTTGATAATCTGATAAATCACAATGTGGTTGAAACAAAGTTGATACAAGTCGGTGTCAGGCCTGCCTTAATTCCTTGGATATGTAGTTTCTTAGATAAAAGAGCTCAATGTAGTAGATACAAGGATACCTTGTCTGTAAAACGAACCCTCAGTGAAGGGGTACCACAGGGTACCAAATTAGGCCCTCGCTGTTTTCTGGCTCAAATTAATGATGCTCCAAGACTCCACTCGATGACTATGCTCATATCCTATCCCTTAAGTATGTTGATGACGTGACATTTGTTGAGAATTCAAGGGGAAGGCACCCTGACCTACCTTGAATGTTTTTACTCAATTCGCAATTAAAAATAACATTAAGTTGAATACTGATAAGTGTGTTCTTCCGGAAGTTTGTTTCATGAAGCAACCTCTGCCAAGGCCTCAAATTACTATCCAAACTACCGTGTTGCAGAAGCTTGATCACATGAAAATATTAGGTATTATTGTCTGTGAAGTCGATTTGAAGTGGAACCTTCACATTCGCAATGTTGTCACCGGGGCAAACGAAAAGTTGTTAATGTTGAAGATTCTGAAAAAGTTTACCTTGGCCGTGGAAGATTTAACTTACCATTTATAAAGGACATGTTAGATCACTTTTAGAGAACGCTGGTCTCACAATCCGCCAAAGTATCGAATTGGAACAGGTTCAGAAAAGGGCTCTCCGAATCATTCCAGGACAATCATACAGTGATTAGAACCAGGCCCTTCAGTTCGATGATATTCCAACCTTGAAATAACGTAGGTTTGAAATTTGTCTGGGATGCGCGCACCAATTGCTAACATCTCATGAGTTTAGACATTGGCTTCCAGACCTCAGGCAGATTAGGACACAATAATGTCCTCTTTTTACATTTTACGTGAATTTTGCATGAGAACACCTGTTCCTGCCTTTTTGTCTCGGGTAGTTCACACTTTTTAGCTCTCTGTTTCTTTGAACCTCACATAGCCTGGCTCCCAGGCTGAGTTTTCCTTCTTCCCTTCTTTCATCCCACTCACCCTGGTTTCCCCCTTTTTCTCATGTTTACCTCATCTCTGTTTGCACCTTTTGTGATTTGCTCTCGACACCTATTCTCTAATCCTTCCCTCGCTTTCTGCTGTGTTCACCCTCCTTCAGTGTTTGTCCTGCATTATGGTCATGTCACTTTGCAATGCAAATTGTTCGCATTCCTTGTCATGTACCTTTGTGAGTATGTGCAGGTGAGAGGTCGTTGCGGTGCACATTATTATTTAATTGTTCAAATGTTACGTGTGTAATGTGGATGGTTTAGTGTTGTTGGCTTGCAGTGATCGAGTCTGTTTGTGAATTTGTCTGTCCCTTGTTATAATGGCCCTTTTTTTTACTGCATGTTAATTGGTATGCAATTAATTATACAGTGTGGTGTGTTTTTTTTTATTCGAGAACCCTAAAGAATTCCCATACACCAAAAACGATATCTGTTGGGAACCTAATATTTTGCGTAAACTTAGCCTAATGTTACAGAAAGTTGGATTCATCTTTCTGGGTATGTAAATTAAAAAAAAAACGCTCGTTTATGGACAAGTGAACAACCTTATGCGATGAATGAACGGTCATTTCATTCCACGAAAATTGGTCATTGGTGTGCTGTTTAGTCGGCAAATAATTATTGGCCCAAATTTCTTCTCGGCAACAGTAAACTCAGAACGTCACATCAACATAATCCATTGAGTTTCTTGGGCACCTTACGGAAGACGAAATCAACCAAGGATGGTTTTAGCAAGATGGTGCCATGAGTCACACTTTGCGATACAAGGTCGATGAACTTAGGCTCCTTTTTGGTGACCGTGTAGTGTTCAACTCATTATGGCCACCTCGATCCCCAGATTTTGCGTCGCCAGATTTATTTTTGTGGGGATATTTGAAGGACGTAGTGTACGCTACAAATCTACGCACTCTTGGTGAATTTAAAGTAATAATAATCAATGACACAATCAGCAAGAGTCCACAAGAAACGCTACACCCTGTGTCGGAGAGCATGCTGCGTGCGAAGAATGAATTTGTATGTGCAACATGGTGGTGGACACTTTCAGCACTTCATTGAAGGTAATCAATTGTGTGGATCATGTGACGTCTTTCTGTAACGTTAGGATACATTTCCGCAAAATATTAGGTTCCCAACCGATAAAGTTTCTCGTGTATGGGAATTATTTAGGGTTCTCAAATGAAATAAATAAATAAATAACCCCGTATTACAAGCTACTATTTGGCAGCCATTTCTGTTTTTTTTATAAGTTTGAATGTTTATGCTTGGTTGAATAAACCCAAAACTACTTCTGCAGAAGTTCTGATTTCCACTTTGGTCAGATTGGTATGTGCTGCATACTTTGCCCCAAAGGCAGCAATATTAAAAGCATTTCCAAGCTGCGATGATATATCCCTTCTGCAAGAAAATGGCTGAAAGTGCCAAGATACCACATACACTTGATGCTCTCAAGGAAGACATCCAGAGAGTGAACCGTATATCCAAGCTAGAGTATGGGGAGAAGCCGTTGTCCAGCAGGAGGGTCTTCTTGGATCCACGAAGGAATGGCTTATACAAGGACACGGATCGTTGGCTCAAGTCAACGACGACGACATCCTCCCAGCACCCATGGCTATCATCGACTTGGTTAGACATCAGTGTAAAGCAAAGATGCTCATGCAATTGGTGGGAAGGACCTGTTGTGCACCAATCAATCCCTGCTCATGTAAATACACTGCACAATAATGATGATGACTCTCACATTGAAAGCCACGTTCCAGCCAATGAGAGTGATGATGACATGTCGACATACTGTAGCTCATAGATAATGATGTAAGATGTGATAGGGTGAAACGGGACAGGAGATGTAACGAGTTGCCTCCAATTGTATTTCAAAGAAACTGTATGCATAATGACCACTATCAAAGATTTGCATTTCATTTCCCATTTTCTCACTGATAACGACTTCAATGATCAAATGGTAACTGACACATGCATTTGCTATCTTGATGTAGATATCTTTGGTGCTAATGTTTCCTCCAAAAATCTGGTATCATGATATCAAGAGTAATCTTTTGCCAGTGCAGATTTTTTTTCTTAGCTTACCTGGAATTTAAATTCCAGATAAGGTATTGTCATTGTGCACTGTCCGTCCGTCTGTCTCCTAATTCGACTTCTCCGGCCAAACTGCTGGGCCGATCCAGTTGAAATGTGGCAGCAAAGTTGCTCTCCTGACTGGTAACAGGGATTGCAAAGCTCATTGCAGTCACATGACTTTAAGTAAGTCAAAATGGCCGACTCATTCAGTTTTCTCAAAACTCTTCTCCTCCAGACCCACCAATCAGAATGCTACCGAATTTGGGTTACAACATTAGGCCAAGGTCCAAATAAGCTACAGGTCCGGTGGTCCTGTTTTTAATTGTAAGGTTTGCAAAAAATAGGGGGAAACGAGCAAATTTTGGTGTTCTAATGATATTTTGATGATGTAATAAAAGTTCAAAAGACATTTAATTTCTGATCCCAAAAATATGGGGTTAGTCAGAAGAAGTAAACTTTTAGGTGATAAGGTCTAAATGTTTGACAATATAGCCTAAATAGGGACGAGTTTTGAAATCCAAGATGGTGGCACACAAATAAAAATATGAAAACATTGGTTTCGTAATATGATTGAATCATAAGATGAACAAGTCCGACAGGATGGTGCAGAGGCTGCGGCGCACTTACCTCTGACTCCGAGCTGTCTAGTTTTGGTTTGATTCTCCCTCCGACTACAAACTGTCGGATTGGTGTTTCACAAGCAGCATGATGCATCAATGAGTACAATGTCTATTGGATGAGAGTTCGGTATCTTGTGATGTCTTTCAACAAACAGAAGGCAAGTTATCACCAGCAAAAAAGAAAGATGTCAAAAAAAATTTCAATCACAGTCTATGCATGATAAAGTTATGATGTCATAATCTGATGCATGAAGCTCAATTCGTGTTTGTGTGTTTGTTTGTTTATATATGCTTCAAAAATTAAAAAACTACTGAACCAAATTTTGCATGTTGCCTCAGGATACCCCAAGTATGGTTTCTGTTGGGGTAGCATATCTGGGGGAGGGGTTCAGGATTGGGGGAGGGGTGGAAGACCTCAATTCTCTCAATGTAAATATGTATTGTATAGCGCCACCTGGTGGTAGCCAGTATTATAAATCATCTTCTTATATAAAGAAAGTTTAAACTTAACAACACGCATTATAGTGATGTTGAAATCTGAGTAAGAATAATTCAAATTTTTAAAAATGTTTCATTTCACTTATTTTAAGTGGAGATTTAAACCAAAGAATCAAACACTGAGATTTGCAGCAAAGTGGAAGTGATTTTTGCTCATGCCATATAGAAGCAGCAAGGATGGTTTGATGAATGTTATGTTAGCTGACTTCCACGCAGATGGGAGATGACTTCGGACAAATTAGAGTGTGAATGGAGTATAACGATTGTGAACTATAACATGGTGTCTCTTGATTAAATATGTCAGCAAGTGGTGGGTACTTTTGCTCGTAGCACAACAATAATCAGTGGCAAGTTGTGTCACAGTAGTGATGCAAACACCATCGGGCTGATTTCATAAAAGGATCCCAGGCTAACGACGATTGACTACACCAAAATTTGTTGCAAATCTCCAAAAATCATGAAAGAAATTTCAGAAGACACTGGAGAACACACACACACACACACGCCACACGCACACGCACACGCACACACCACACACACACACACACAGTCTCAGTGGTATATACACCTTCATGTCACAGCATGTCAACTTGATCTGGGGAATGCACTCTATGCTGATATGAGCAGGGAGCCAGAAACGCATCTGTGGATTGATTCCTTTCTCCAGCCGTGGGCTGACATCCTGCCAAAAAGTCCATAAAGCCACGTAGGCTGACTGATGCTGTGGTTAGCAGTGGAGCCGCTAGTGCTGTAAAATGCCATGGGCAGTTATATTTTTCACAGACTGCAACTGAGCTGTTTTCCCATTTAATGCATCTATCTATATATTTTTATATATATACTGTATATATATATATATATACAGTATATAGTATATCAGGAAATACACTTTGCAGTCTTGAGCCCAATAAAATGCACATACAAGCAAGCAGAAACCCTTCAAAGATGTAATGATGTCGCTTAAAGATCTATGGAAATCCTTTCCAATGCTTCAGAAGATCACTTGGTTAATTTGCCGGTCAATATAATGGACAAATTGATGGAGTATAGGAGTCACCTCGTGCATTCAGCTCAAACCTCTGTTCACATAACGACCTGAACGATGGAGCATATCGAAAATAAACTGATCCCACAGTGGATCTCAACATGTTTTATTATTGTTTCCAGGCTGGCAGGATTGCCTAGAGGTGTGCACACTCACCTCTGAATTGTCTGGGTTCAAATATCGGCCAAGCTTTAAACTGTCATCATGGTGTCTCACAGGCAGGGCGATTCATCAATGCGTGTGCCATCCCTCGGGTGGACGTTAAACTTTGCAAAGGTAGACATGAACAATACGTACATCATGTCTGCTGGCATAAGTTGGTGGAGGTTAAAAATCCCAAGGTTCCTTTGCGAAGAGTAGGCCAGATATCGCCGGCATCCTGAAACAAACTCCAATTTCCTGCCTGGAATGGGGGTACCAAGTGGTCTGGTTTTCTTGAAGGGTCATTGACGCATGGTTACACTCCTTCCTATAACAGTGCCGGATTGATGTGAACAGCCTTCTTCAGATATAAAGGGCAAACTCCATTACTCTTTCCCCTCCAATCATTGCAAACAATATAAGGAGAGGGTGAAACCGTCTCCTTCCAATCGATTCCCATGGATCTATCAATCGCACTGAAAGAGCAAGGCATCTAATATATAAAGCTCATTCTCACCACTGACTAACTGACTGACTGATATTAAAGTTCGGTACCTTCCGGGTGACGTTGAGAGCTGAAATTTTGCCCGCCGACGGACATCGAAGCCGATACACCGAGATAAATCACAAAACCACCAGAAAGCATATGTAAATGAAAATGTAAATATATGAAAAAAAATGCAGGTGAGCGACCCGAGACAATGGGGAAGCACGCATGGTTTGTTGTTGCTTACAATGTGTAAGCATACCATGCGAGTATATAAAATACATAATATGTGTGCAGCGGCAAAAATTCATTTACAATCTGTGCAAAGGAACGTTTTAACCAAATTTTAGAATAATCCGTGGCTCGAGGTTAGTAATAACCCATAAAGTGAAAGATTATAGTGCCGTTGTCTATGCTTGGTAAACTTTGTTTCATCAATTGAAAGTGGATCCTGATACTGATGCTTATTCAAAATTGAGGGAAAGTGACCAAAACGGGATCTGAGAGTGGAAGTTCGATGGTACAGGTGATACGAGGAGGTGAAGGTAGCGCAGTGCTTCATTGAGTTACCACTTACTGATTTAAAAGGAATCGAATGTGTACAAGAGATTAGTATTGATATCATGATTTGTAATTACATGCAATTCGAAGAGCGTTACGTTTGGGTCTAATTTGGTCAAAGGGAAACTGCAAAGTCCATTATGATTCTTTTTTTTTTTTTTTCTAAGTGTGGTCACCATCTCCTTAAAATGTATACAGTATTTGTTTTCAGTGGTATACTTAACTTTCTTGCCCCTTTGAACCCTGGCTGCCGGTTTACCGGCCGCTATTCTTAACTCCATATACCCGAGCAGCTGTTTTACCGGCCACTCTTCAAACCTCCATATACCCGAGCACTGTTTTACCGGCCACTCCAAACCTCCATATACCCGAGAAGCTGTTTTACCGGCCACTCTTCAAACCTCCATATACCCGAGCAGCGTTTTTACCGGCCGCTAATCAAACCTCCATACACCTGAGTGGCTGTTTTACTGGCCACTATTAAAAACTCCGTGTACCTGAGCAGCTGTTTTACCGGCCACTCTTCAAACCTTCATTCATACCTGAGCGGCTGTTTTACCGCCACTCTTCAAACCTCCATATACCCGAGCAGCTGTTTTACCGGCCGCTAATCAAACCTCCATACACCTGAGTGGCTGTTTTACTGGCCACTATTAAAACCTCCGTGTACCTGAGCAGCTGTTTTACCGGCCACTCTTCAAACCTTCATTCATATACCTGAGCGGCTGTTTTACCGGCCACTCTTCAAACCTCCATATACCTGAGTGGCTGTTTTACCGGCCACTCTTCAAACCTCCTTTTACCTGAGCGGCTGTTTTACCGGCCACTCTTCAAACCTTCATATACCCGAGTGGCTGTTTTACCGGCCGCTAATCAAACCTCCATACACCTGAGTGGCTGTTTTACCGGCCACTATTAAAACCTCCGTGTACCTGAGCGGCCAGTTTAATAGTGGCTATTCAAACCTCCATATACATGAGCGGCCGGATTTTTTTTCCAGGGAGCCCAGGGTGGGTGAGCCGAAAGTCCAAGGAGCTCAGGGTTCAAAGGGTTAAGCATAGTTTCAGAATGAAACAATACCGTAGTGGCACAAGATGAATGAAACTTTTCACAGGTTCTGCAGCTCACTGAAAACCATCCGTTTGCAAACCTCTCTCCAAGTTTTCTTTCGTGATAAATGAATGATCAAGTAACCAAGGTCTCTCCATCCGATCGATGCCAAAGCAGGAATGAAAATGCATTTCCAGGTCCGTTATTTTTTATTTTTTTTCCTGTTGTAAGAAGACCTGGTGAACAGCATCTGGCACCGAGATGAATAATGCGCGCTTGAAGCTTGTCGATAATATTGACACACAGCACCAGATATGTTGAACGGCTTGTTCACTTCGTGGGTACAAAAACGATGGATGCAGGCTCTCACAGCATGACGTCATAATGTCTGTTTCATGGTAGCAAAAAATCAGAGTCTGCCAAAGTATTGGTTCATAAGACTCAAATGCACTGTATTGACCAGCACCCTGCATGGACCGAAGATGGTGTTTGTAAGCTTATCTTGAGCACCAAAGACAGTGAAAGTTGAGAAGGATCTATTTACTGGGATGTTAAGAGGTCCACTGCACCTTTGCTTTTGCCAAAATACGTTTTCACCGCATACAAGAAAGCTCTCCATGGTTCTCCTCCGACGGGGGCTTAACAAAACACCCTACCAGAAAAGCAGCATCCGTTTAGGTCTACAATCCTGTCGTGAAGGTGAGCTCGGAAGTGGTGTCCTCTCCGATGCCAGCCGGAGAAGAGAGCGGGGAGAGCTGCATTGCTAGTCAGGCGGGCGGGTGCGTTTCACGCTCAAGTCCCGTGTAGGGAACATCATGGAGTAGAGCTTGCCCAAACACGTCGGCGCTCATGGCTCCAGCTCCACCACTCCCACTGCAAGCACCTCCAGTACCCCCGCCCCTCCAGGTTCCTCCGACAGCTCTGGTCGCCCGTTGATACGAGGACAAAGACTGCCGTTCCCGTACAGCAGCACCAGGGAAGCAGAACTCTTTGAAGCATCGTTTGAAGTTCTCATCGAGGAACGCGTACAGGAGAGGGTTCAGACAGCTGTTGGTGTAGCCGAGAGCCACACAGAAGTGCCAAGCGATGGAGAATGCTTGAGTACTTTCTATGGTGCTCACAGCCTTGACAATGACAAGCAACTGGATTGGTGTCCAGCAGATGATGAAAACAGTCACCACGATGAGTACCATGCGTGTGATGCGCTGAAGATTCCGGTCCTTATCGCGTGAGCCTGAGAAAAGGCGTACGGTACGCAGGCGCAGGACCATAAGACCATAACAGATGGTGATGATGATGACGGGTAAGATGAAAGCAATGATGAAAATGCAGATGTAAAACAGCGTTTCCCAGTACCACGACGGATTTGGGAAGTCCAGCCTACAATCGATGTAATCTGTAGGGATGACAACAACAACAACAAATAAAAACAAATTTCAAAAATAGAAAACATTCTATCAAAGACTTTCCACTGTATTTCAGGAATCAACAGCAATTCCCAGCTAACTCACAGACGTTGGCTCAACATTGGCTAATCAACGTCGCTTTTACACCGTGTTGGCAATGTTGAAATTCCGCTTGCAACCGTTCCGACCTTTGCCAATCTATTGTCAACGTTGGCACAATGTCGGTGAGCTATCTGGGTCGTTTGTTGACCATACAGATCTGGAGGAATATTTCCAGCCAGACTGCTCGATTGATCTTTTAGAGCGGTTTACTCGATGGTTAAAACTGCTAATGTTGTTGTTCTTCTTCTTCTTTCGGCTGCTCCCGTTAGGGGTCGCCACAGCGGATCATCCGTTATGATCCACATACTGATTTGGCATAGGTTTTACGCCGGATGCCCTTCCTGACGCAACCCTGGTCGCCTCTTACGACACAGGGATATGGTACACCTATTTTAACCGGGGCATACACCGGGCCCAGTACACTGGTACTCACTTCGCCGACCTCGGAAGGATGACAGGCTGAGTCAACCTCCTGGTGTGTATTAATTCAAGCGGCCAATGGGCTTGAACTCAGGACCTTTTGGATCCCAAGCCGCTACCCTAACCACTACGCCAACACCAGGCTACCTCCAACATGGGACCAAAGGTGATAATAACGGGAGTTCAGGAAAATTCTGGATACTGTCGGATGGTGAACGAGCAATTTCTTAGCAGCATCTGGCTATAGAACGGCCTGTGTGTGGTACTTTCAAGAAAGGTCTTCAGCCCATTATATTGAAGTAGTTAGGGGAGAGAGAGAGAGAGAGAGAGAGAGAGAGAGAGAGAGATGGAGGGATGGAGGGGCAAAGAAAAGCCAATCATTCATTGTCTTGTGTACAACACGGTGCTGGAGTGCTGCGTGCATCGCTTGTGTTTTCCACGTTTGGACTACACTCACCTGTCAGTTAGACATCAATTGCATGAACAAGGAACGTTAGGATTTTTGTGACATCTGGGGGTTCGTTCCGGGATCGCTCAGCCCACCAGTGATGTCAAGTGTGGCATGAACGGGGGCGATAGTGCCTGCAATGGTGGAGATACAGCGGCTTTCTTTCGTCTGTCCTTGGTGGTGCAGCATTTCGGTGTGCCCATCTCAAAGGCTGGGAGAGACCTTCAGCAGGCTCCATGCTCGAGTGAGAGGGTCCAGTGTGTTCAGAGGAGAGGGCGACAAAGACATTCTCGCAAATACCAGGAAGAGCATTCTCGCACTTTGCTACAAACAGGTGGAACAGGGCATGATGGGCCACTTCCCTCTGTGCTTTGTTAACTGGCAAATGAAATGATCTGTATTTCAGACTGTTAGATGTTGTTTTTGTTTTGTTTTTATGTTGAAGGATTCAGTCACGGAATAAACAGTCCTCAACGTGGCCGAGCCTTAACGAAAAGAACTGCATTGATAGAAAAGTAACGAAAGAGAGAATAGTCTAAGAGTTTTTGAGGAAGTAAAAAAATCTGCTTTTTGAAAAGGGGAAAGTCATAAGTGTTTGGGAAGTTGCGAGAAGGTAAAGAGTTCCAGAGTTTGGCAGTGGAGGGGAAGAACCAAACATCGTAATGGCCCACCCTTGAGTTGCCAATGGCCACACAATAATCATGTGATGTAGTGACTTGTCGAGTATTCCTTGGTCTCGCTAATGACGGAGGTACACAAGCAGCAAGTTCTTGCGAGCAGAAACCGAAGTAATATCTGTAGAAAAGAGAAAGAGATCCTACTTTGCAGTGTAATTTGAGCGTGTCGAGTTTTGAGGTCACATTGGTGGAATTGACAAGTCGAATAACTTTGGATTCAATTGTGTCCAGTAAGTATGTGGAGCTGGAACCT
>CM068966.1:78282382-78309398 GCA_035128595.1 Eptatretus atami | reverse complement strand
GCAAAGACTGGTCACTGTGTGCATTGACAACAATATCCCAAGCACTGCACAAGTCTGGCCTGGATGGCAGGGGGCAAAAAGGAAGCCATTACTCAAAAAAGCCCACCTTGACTCCTGTTTGTGGTATGCAAAAAACCACTCCGGAGATTCTGAAGACATGTGGCAAAAAGTTTTGTGGTCTGATGAAACCAAGATGGAACTTTTTGGCCTAAATGCAAAATGTTACGTTTGATGCAAACCCAACAAAGCGCATCACCCAAAGAACACCATCCCTACTGTGAAGCATGATGGCGGCAGCATCACGTTATGGGGCTTCTTTTCATCAGCAGGGACTGGGGCACTTGTCAGGATAGAAGGGAAAATGGATGGAGCAAAATACAGAAAAATCCTCGAGTAAAACCTGTTGCCCTCTGCAAGAAAGCTGAAATTGGGACGGAAGTTCACCTTTTAGCATGACAATGACCTGAAGCACACAGCCAAAGCTACACTGGAGTGGCTAAGGAACAAAAAGATTAATGACCTTGAGTGGCCCAATCAGAACCACGACCTAAATCCAATCTAAAATCTGTGGCATGACTTGAAGATTGCTGTCCATCAACGCTCCCCACACAACTTGACTGAGCTTGAATAGTTTTGTCCAGAAGAATGGGCACATATTGCCAAATCAAGGTGCGCAAGGTTGGTAGATACCTATCCCAACAGACTCACAGCTGTAATTGTTGTCAAATGTGCTTCCACCAAGTATTAACTCAGGGGGGTGGACACTTATCCAACCAAGATATTATAGTTTTGTATTTTTAATTAATTTTCTGAAATTTGTGGAATTTATTTTTCACTTGGAAGTTGTGTGTTACGATGCATAAATAAAGGTGGAAAAAGTCTGATTTAATGCAATTTAATCCCAGGCTGAAAGGCAACAAAAGGTGAAAATTTTGAAAGGGAGTGTAGACTTTCTATCGGCACTGTAAATGATGGTCCATTTTGTTAAAGTGGATAATATGAGGTCATCTTGTGAAGTATCATGGAGAATGGGTACCACTCATGGCTGGTGCATCTGTTTTCCATCTTTGCTCCCCTGGAGGCGATCCCATTTAAGGTTGTTTGTTATCGGTGTCTCTCAGCAGCTGGCAGGAGACCAAGACTCAACATCTGCTTTTCACCCGCTGCAGGTTGTAGGACTCCGTTTTCTATCTCCTCAATTCTGGCTTCGCTCTCCCATTGTGTCAACCCTCTGTTATCACTTAGCATGCCAGGGTCACACACGTTCTTCCCGAATTCCATGCCTGGTTACGTCCCCAGATTCCAAGCCGAACGCTCAACTCCATTCCTTCATCCCTCTATTCTCTCTTCTGTGGAACAGCCTCTCTGTGTCTGTTATCTTGTGCCCATCCATCCAGTCCATAAATAGTGCTGTCAATAATCACGTCATGCTTTGTCCCATACCCACCCCACCTCTCTTCCACTCTCATCGATCCCATCCCTCACCATTTTCCGTTCTGCCATTCGTCCACTTATGTGCAATGTCTTTATCCCTGTTCTCTTTTGATCCTCCACCAGTATGGGAAACTGCTGCCCTCTGTTGTTTAACTCCTCCATGAGCCCAGATTGCTGCACAAAAAATATGAAAGAGAAGCAGATGCAATGCTTGACAAATCAAATCACAATGTGATCACAGCCACCCCTTTCAAGGGTGGCTGGTCACCAATCATCAGATCCCTTTGTTTCAAGGGGCATTCAGTGAGGGTCACATGACATTGGATCGTTGGTCTCTCAGCAACTGAGTTGCATCTATTTGTGTCATGAAGCAGACAGTCTGTGCTGCCAACAACTGCATCTCATTGCATTGCAATTTGGGTTGGTGGACATGACGGAGCTTACATTTTGATGGGGATTTCTCACGTAATGGACATTTTATGTGCTCACTTTAACCCAATATATACAGATGACTGCTCTGTCTCATCATTGGCTCAAATATCTCATTCATTTCGAGTCGAGTTCATTATGTGATACTGTTGGTTTGCAACAAAGGACGCGGTCAGTCGTAAGAAAGGAAAATAATCTCAATTTTCCAATCGTGTAATTTCAAAAACCATAACCCAGTAATTACCAATATGCTGTTGTGATGGCAGTTTCCAAGTTACCCACAATGCACCTCGCTGTCAGTCTTAAATGCAGCAGGTTTATTGCTGATAGCACCTTATGAACACCATGCGGCCTTCAATATAACTCTGCGTGGTGGCTGGTATTGGTTTAAAATCATGAGAATGTGCATTGGTAATAATAACTACTCCCATCACCAAAGGTCACCAAAGGAAACATTAGATCTATGTCTGTTTATTTATTTGTCTTTGAGGTGAAGATTTCGGTGAAAATCCAGAAACTAGAATTTTTGAAGTGATTCTTCACCATTGAGAGATAAGCCCAAAAACGATATATACCAAGATATCTCAAAAAGTTGTGGGCGGATTCGGACAGAACTTGGTGGACATGTTGGGTGTGCGACAAGGAACAATCAATTCCATTTTGGTATAGATCCGGATCCGGATCCGGATCCGATAAATTTTTAAGTGATTCTTCACCATTGAGAGATGGAGCCAAAATCGATATTCCAAACGGTAGAGCATGATATCTCAAAACGTTGTTGGTCGGATGATGACAGAACTTGGAGGATGAGTTAGTTAGGTGACAAGAACAAGCCGATTAAATTTTGGTTAACGTCCGGATGCAGATCCGACCTACCAGTGGGATACAAGCCCACCACCCTAACCATTAAGCCAACACCAGGCATGGACAGGTACTAAACTTAGGCTCAGGACAGGTACTAAACCAGGCATGGACAGGTGCTAAACTTAAGCTCAGGACAGGTGCTAAACGACAGAGGATGAGGTGGTTTTCCCCGACACAAAAGGGCAGAAGTCAACAAGCTGACATTTAATGAACAGATAAACATGCCCTGTAAGAAATGGTGGGTTCTGACTGGAGGTTTGCGGGAATGAAAAACATCATCAATAGAAACGAGAGACGACCTGAGATTGTGGTGAGCTTCAACCTTGAAGCAATGGAAGGAGGAATACGATCGGATATACACAGGCAGGTGATTATGTCGGTGTAAACGGAGGAGGACAAAATAATGCAGGTGAGAAAGAAACCTGAACTTTGAAATGTTCACAAGGAGAGGTTTTCTGGTTGCCCTGGTAGAGCTATGGAGGGGTTGTTGGCTTAAATTAAAGAGCAGGGAGAGCAAGACTAGAAGAGAGATAGTAGATCAAAAGAGCAATTCTAAGGTGAGCATAACAATTCGATATTTGCGATCACAATAGTGGGGCGGATAACAGCAAATTTTTAGAGGAATCGTGCAAATGATGATACAAGCACCAAATTTGGCACATTTGTTCTCCTGGGGATTCTAATCAAATCTGCCTGATTGGCCATTTGAAAATCCAAGATGGCGGCCATTTTTCAAGATGGCCGCCAAGTTAGCCTCCCGAAGTTGACTTCTTGCTTAGAAGTATTTGTAGTTGTCCGATTTGCATGATCTAGGTGTGGATCCCTATGTTTTCAAGCCTGCTGGAGTGGATTTTCCTGTTTTTAAAGCCCCCTGACACACACTTTTTCTGATTTTGCACCGCTTTAATGATTGTCATATGAAGCTAAGGCCTTTCTGCAACCGGGCCCTGGCTAGTAAATGTTCAAAGTTATGCATACCATGCGAATGTTCCTCCAGCTGCTACTGTCCACATATGCAGCTGCAGAGTGCTGTGCAGGGGAGCCCTGAAAGCACTTGCATCTCCGGTTGCAACCTTTCTTACAGGAACACTTGGTCAGTTCCTGACAGCTGGCTGCAATAGGGGGTAGTGTTGTCCAACATATCTGCCACGTCTCTCCTTTCTGTGTCCATCCCCATTCAGCGGGACTGCTCGTGTCTGGACTGGAAATGGTTGCCTGGCCACAGATGATCCCAGCCTGATAGGCCGCACGCTTTGCATGTTCTCTGAGGGCTTCCTGTGTTGGTGGAATTGAGTTGTACGGCCTCTGCTTGCGGGCAAAGAGATCCAGTCTTGCTCCGTCACAGCAATGGCTTGTTGCTTGATCTGTCATACATGAGGACAACGAATCTCTCCAGCCTCTGCAGGTCAAGATCACGAATCAATGTTGGATGCTGGCTGAGATTGGTGAATGTTTCAGAAACATCATCAAAGACGTTCCAAGTCTGCCATGCAGTTTTCTTCCCTTTACCGCGGAAGGCAGACACGACGTCACATCCAGTGAACGCATGGAAGTATGGGATCCCTCTAGCTTTCTCAGGCCCTATTGCAGAAACTACCTCATGGACTGGAATCCATCGCGCCTTGGCTCCTTGGCCAAAGGCAATCCACATGTTCTCAAGACCTAGTTCCTGTAAGGATGGCAGTACAGATATTGCTATGACTAGTACGTCCGTGTCATTAGCCTTAATGATAATGGACTTGCTACATCCGTGTTGCATCCCTGGGTGTACAAATATTCGAGTGTCAGCTTCTTCATGACAACATGGAGACACAGCATCCAGTGACTTCCTTGTGTTGCTAATGGCATCTTCTCCTTTTGTGACAATGACTGTGCTTGTCGTCTGTGCTTCACACATCTTTTCCGCAAGGAAGTGAAACAGCTCAGTCTTGTTGCTGTTCTCGAAGAAAGCTTCTCCAGTTACTTGGGGCTTACTGGTTCCTGTCACTCTTCTTCTGATTCCTTGCCCCTTTTCGACCTTGCCTCGGACTTCAGACTTGACTTCTTGTACACATCAAACACTACGTCACCCTCTCGTACCTGGCACCATAGGATTCCACCTTTGGAATGATGTCTTCTTAGCATAGTCATCAAATATCTTTGAAGTGGTGGAGGTAGGGCATTGATAAGTGCTGAGCCATCAATGATGACTGCATCTCCCTTGGTTCTCTTCTGGGATGTTCACTTGTGCTTCAAGAATTTCAGCCAGCTGTGACTTCTGACATGTATGAAGTTGCCGCTGTCACTGAGAGATGCAGGGTGTGACTGATTCTCATGCTTGAATATTCTTGCAAGTCACACTGCCTGTTCTGGCATAAGATGAACAGTCGTGAGAACAGCTGACAGTCGTCTTTCAGGACTTTCTCCTTAGAACTCCCCCAGCTTGCTCTTGTTTGAAGAAAGAAACAATGTTTTTCTTGATTGGATGATAGAAAGGACATTCACCTTCATTCTTTAGCCCTCCATGAATGAATGGAACTGCTCTTTGCCCGCTGGTGATGTGTAGCTACCATTTCGGCTGAGTTGGGTCTGCAATGTTCTTCATGTCTCGTACCAGTAGGTCAGCTGATTCTTCTTGAATGGGTTGCCCATCTCCTGCATTACTGCAGAGAGTGCTTTCACTTTTTCAAAGAAGATTTCTGGGCATCAGTGCTGCTCATGGTGTCTGCTGTTGTTGGTTGCATCTTTCATACCAGACATGGTCTTCTATCCATACTAGACGACTCACTTCGGGTCCAGCGACCATCACCTACGAAGTGCTGCCGGGTCTTCTGTCAACCCAATTGCTCCTCCGTCACCTTTGATGACTGCATTATTTTGCTCGTGGCTTGGTCGATTGCCAGGGCAGAGAATTCTCTTCTAGACTTGTGATAACGAAGTTCCCTTTGTGAAACTCCCTGGCCACATTGGATGTTGTTGCTCAAGCGACATCATATCTCGGAGGTGAACTGGAGGCATCGCGCATAGTTGACATTGTTATTCGCAAAGAGTAAGGGCGCCAGTTCTGAAAGTGCTTCACGGTACAGGTTGAAGTCTCCTTCTCTGAATGAGCGGATCAGGGTGAATATTGTGAGCTCCATGTCCAGCACCAGACTCCAGAACTGGAACTGTGGACTCTCTTGCCTCCGTTGTTCACACCAATCTTCAAAGGTTAGATCTGATCTGTTAGACTCTTCAGAGAGGTAGTCATGGTATGCTTCCTTCATAGTTTGTAACGCTGCATGCAGTGATCTGGTGTGCTTGTCTTGTCCTGGTGACACTGGATGCAGACAGGAAAGACTCTGCTGTACCAAATGAGGCCATCTCTGCTTCACAATGGAACTGGTCCAGCCACTGTCCTGTAGTAGTGTTCCTATCGATCTCAGTGCAGCCATTTCATATAAAGTCCACCAAACATGATAACGAACTTGTCTCTCCATATTCGGGCACTGCCATTGTATTTGTTTTGCCAGAGCATACAAGGTTGGTCAGCAGCAATGACAGGTGTCTGCCTGGGTTCAGGAAAGCCACTGTATCAAGACTTTCCATGACATGCTTGATCGTTGCAAGAGTGAGCCTGGTCTCGCAACAGAGGCATCAGTGCTGAAATGCTCACTTCAAATGGATGGCTCTTTTCTGTGTTGCATGTGGGGGCTGACCATGTGATGCAGACTGCATCAGCCACATCCTCAGTGAGGAACATTTCCTCCAACCAAGAATATTCTTCTTTCA
This sequence comes from Eptatretus atami, assembly GCA_035128595.1. Lineage (NCBI taxonomy): Eukaryota > Metazoa > Chordata > Myxini > Myxiniformes > Myxinidae > Eptatretus > Eptatretus atami. Next base: position 78,302,921 of record CM068966.1, on the reverse strand, counting down.
AGTGTGACCAGATTGACTCGGGTGCTGGTAAGGACTGGCTTGCTACTGGAGGAGGATTGGATTTTTTGTAATGTATGTGGTCGAACATTGGTGAATGCTTCTGGAAGCTCTGGAACTTTCTTCACCTTCATTTCTGACTCCAGTTTGAGCAGCTCACGTTCATCGCCAGCATTTTAGTGCTTGGATGTTGAAAATGGACACACTTGTGCCATGGAAGATGTTTGAGCTGTGGTTGCAGTCGGATTATGATCTATGTTGTCCATGCGGCAGTTGTGAACAACTGCTTTCTCAAGACTGGGGACAGATGACTCCATCTTCCACATACCGTGCAACAACTGCTTCTCCTAACTGGGCTGAGACTTCTAGGACTCTGTCGTATGATATGCTGAGCCCATTCTCATGGAGCATGTCAATGAGTTGTCTCTTCCTCGTCTTGGCAACACATACAGGCCAACGTAGACTGCAAAAGGTGTCTCACGGTCCTTGGAATGCCTGTGGAATCCGTTCCTTCCTTGTACTTGGCAAAGCAGTTGTACTGCAGGAGCTGTGATATAGAAAGTCAGATTTCGATGCTCCATGCTAGAGTGGGACTTGATGTCTGCGCCATGTTCGACCATGCATACAAATTGCAGAAGTGATGGTGTACAGCCTGTTCTCGTCTGTGTCGTGAAACGTGCTGCTGAAATGCGACTTTTGATGGAGTATGTCTCGTCTTATTATCCCAGCAGCTTTCGCTAGATGGTCGCTTCACCGTACTTGGATGCTTGTGTGAGGATTGAGCTACATCATTCTCAAAAGCCAGCAGAACATCTCGTCCTTGCGCGATGAGCTTGCAGCTTGGATGATTGAAAAAGCAGCTGGTCCTTAAGTGCGTAGGATGAACATCAGGCGATTCACACACCAAGCTGCTCCAGCCTCTGCTTGTAAAGCATGGTCATATCAGCAAGCCTGAAATGGGTGATCTGTACTATCACTGGCAGTTTTCATCTCACTAATGTAGGTGACAGTTCGGAGAAGCAATTGGATATGCTTCCTTCCAGTGCTCCTGTGCTTTCTCTTGCTCTTGCGCTTCAGGTAGTCTCATCCTCGGTTATACAGTGCACAAAGCAGGCAGGGTGATATTTCAGTTCTTGTGCTACGACATCTCCTACACTCAGTTTGGCAAGGAGTTTTCTATCACTGAGTGTTTTTGCACATTTGTTTTTCTCTTATTCAATTTCATTGTCATTGCTTCTCTAAGCTCACCCCTTGGGTTTCGCAAAGAAAACATTCTTGTGTTTTAGCTTCTTGGACTTTCGTGGGATTTACTTCTACTGCCTCATCACTAGCTGCAGGGATTGATCTTTTTTCAGCTCTGTGTAACTTTGTGTTGTTAAATAGAAGCCTGCAACTCTCATGATATCGTGCCTTGTTTTGTCTCAAGGTTCCTCTATCCCACCACCTTCGTCAAGTCTTGCAGGGTCTAGCTTGATTGGTAGTGCATTGAGTGAGTGAAACAGAGGATATTCTTGCCAAGTTCATATTATATACCCATCATCTCCTCTTTTGGCAGGATTGGCCTGGGGAACTTTAGATCTTCTTTCTAACCTCCTGACATAGGCAACACTTGGTCCAGACAGTGTTCCATGATTTACCAGTAGAACTCGCGTCCATGGCCAGTATGACGTTCAGGGTCGAGGGTTTATCCTTTTACACCTATATACATGTATAATGGAACTTTCCTGTATGGGATACACTAGGTTTATGCATCTGCCCTACACCTAGTCTGATCGTTCATCAGTGTCATAAGTCCTGTGCGATCTGTACACCATCCAGATAACTAAAACCCCGTTATCCTTGGCTTGGCTCTCCCGCGCTGGCACGTCCTGTCGATTCAGGTGCGGCTGCCTAACTGATCCGGGTTGATTAGGCAACATTTGGGACACAAGTAAGTTGTTGCAGTATGATGCCAACAATGATGCCAACATACAATTCCTACTTAGCTGACGCTGAACCCCATGCTGAGTTTCACAGCAGTGATGTCACCAATGTGCCTTGGTAGTGCCGACAATCACTCCTTCAAGAATTCTTACTTGGCGATGAACTGGAAATGTTGATTAAGCACTGGTAAGTGGCCTGGATTCAATCAAGCACATCTGTTTCATCAACTTCGTGCACTTCGAAAATTTGGAGCTAGATGTATCTCATCACAGCAGAGACTTCTGTGTGCTACCTCATCTATTTTAGCCCACGAGCCAACGCGGTTATACAGGGTGTGGCCGATGCCATGCCACACAGCAACTTCTTGGAGCCATAGATGAGAGTTGGGCCAGTGATGAGGAGCAGTGCCAGTAGTCCATCCAAGGATGTGGCTGACTGCTGAAACAAAGGTACTACCTCTAACACTCACACCTCACACCCATGCATAAGTAGCTACTACTACATACATGTTAAGTCATGCAAACGTATGAAAATCATAAACAAATGTGCAAAATCAGAAAAAGTGTGTGTCAGGGGGCTTTAAAAACAGGAAAATCCACTCCAGCAGGCTTGAAACATAGGAATCAACACTTAGATCATGCAAATCGGACAACTACAAATACTTCTAAGCAAAAAGTCAACTTCGGGAGGCTAACTTGGCGCCATCTTGAAAAATGGCCGCCATCTTGGATTTTCAAATGGCCAATCGGGCAGATTTGATCAGAAAGCCCTGCAGAACAGAAATGCCAAATTTGATGCTTGTATCATAATTTGCTCGATTTTTCTACTATCTACTACACTACAAGGCGATCGCCAAGGTTAAGCCTCCCCCGGTTATAATGATGGCCATATTCTTTTTGGACCTCCATATGACCCTGACCTTCAATATTTATGGATAGAGTGTAAATTAAGAAAATGTGTCCCCATCTACAATCTATCCATAAAACTCAACTTCGTGAAAATCGGAGGAAAATTATTCAAGTTATGATTAAAAAAAAGGTGTTTTAGTTAATTAGGTCACAATCCCAAAAAAGTAGGTCAAGGACACTCATCAAATATCAGGTGCACAACTTCAGTGCAGGTACACTATTATGATGCATGGCCATCTTGGAAAGCCAAGCTCTCTTTCAGATCGAGTACATCATTGTCAACATTTTGCGATGACAAAAAAAAAAGCGTTATTTCTTTCTGACTACCATTTGACCTTGACCTTAAAGCCAGAGGTGTATGACATAAATGTGGCTTACTCTAGGCTACCAATAGAGGGCATTTTCGTTCCGATCGGGCAAATCTTAGTGGAGTTATGGTGAAAAATGTTAAATAGTCTATAATTAGGTCTTGACATTTAAAATTAGGTCAAGGTCAAAAAAACATTATGTTAACCCCACATACTTTGTATTCCCATTATTGATGCAAAATATCATTCCAAAAGTTCTGGCCAGCTCGAACAGGAAAAACAAATGCTGGTTTAGTACTCCTCGAGGGTCTAAGAAAGTTGAGGTGGCATTAAAAACTGGGGGCACCAATTGAAGGAACAAACCTGACAACAGGTATAAACCTCCCCCTATCCTATAGCGAGAGGCTTAATTATTAGAATATTATGGCATGCATGCAACGACTATGGCAATGTGATAACGCCGGTACAACAGACACAATAGGCACCATTTAGGAAGGAAAGTCAGCAAGATGGCTCACCTGAGAATGACGTACATAACCAGGACATTTCCCACAAGGCCTGTGATGCAGACGATGGTGTACAATGCTGCAATGATGCTCGCCACAGCCACTGGTGTCCCATATTGTGAATCATAGTAGTCAGGCATGTAGTTATCGGTCGAACCATTACACGACGTGTTCCAAAGTCCACCACCATCGATGCGCCCTAATTCACTGCTGCTTGGGTTTGTCAGACAGTCTGGATCGTTCATCAACCCCGATGGCTCTATAAACGGCCAAGCCGAGGCGAGTGGTCTTGCTGGCGCCTGGCGAGCCATACGCAGCCGAGTCATCTCCATGGATGCCGTTAAACACCAGCAGACCTGAGAATAAAGTGCATTTCAAATTGTGAAGGAATTCAACCTCATAATGTACCTCTGCTGGAAAACCTCATGGGATATAATGTTTACATTCAGAATAGAGGTGAAAAACATATCATGCTTTTGATCCCTTTAAACACTCACACATCTCACCCTCCCCCCCCCCCCACCCCCGACACTCCCCTCTCGGCAGGTGACCCGGGCCAACCTCCTCCGATCTACAAATGTGGAGCATGCTGTCCTTAAAATGAAGACTTAAAGTTGCCTGTCCCCTTTGTATTTACGTTGGGGATGCAAAGCACATACACACACACACACACACACACACAAATATAACTACTATAATATATATATACACACACACACACACACACACACACACACACACATATATATTGTTACGTGGTGGAAATTCACAGAACACCATTCAGGTTCCCCAGAGATCAGTTATTCGATAAGTGTGTGTTCCAGGTTAGATTCCCCACCAATGTAAAACGGGCATTGTTCGTGTGCCGGGCTGTGCATCTTTGAGTTAGCCGTTATTCTTTCTCTATCTTTTATTTTAAACAAACACATCGTCTCCTCAACAACAACAACACATCATCTCAACAACACATCGACTCCTCCAACACACCATAACTCCTCGACAGCGGCAAAGTGCGTGCGTTGTGCGAACTCCGTGCCGCGCACGGATCGGCGATTTCAACACCACCGCGTGTGATTGGCGATTTCAACCACGCGTTGGATCCGATTTCAACCACGTCCGCGTGTGATCGGCGATTTCAACCACGTCCGCGTGTGATCAGCGATTTCAACCACGTCCGCGTGTGAGAGAGGCGGATTTAGCTGGGTTATGGTCAAAGTGAAAAGGGGAAGGCGCCGATTTCGGGTGGCGAAGCCCACAGCGGCCCCTCCCCTTGGGGCTATAAAAAGCCGCGTTGGGACGCTGACAGCGAGTCGAGGAGTTGGTGAGTGGGACATTCGGCTGTAGCCGAGCAGTTGGTGGCGAGTTGGAGTCGTCGTTTTGGAGCCCGTCAAGTCCGCAGTTCGCCTGGAAGGTTCGCCAGCGCAAAGCCAGTCGGAGCGCGGAGCTCGGTGGTCCGGGCAAACTGACCCTGAAGCGGTCGAGCGAAAGACGCGTTCACTCCTCCAGCGCGTCGTCGGCTAGGCCCGACCGACCAGGCCGCAGTGAAGGCGGACGGCCGAGGGGAACCGAGCGAGCCGCTCAAGCGACTGGCGCCTTTACACCACAGGGACCGAGCAGAGACACCAGAGGCCACCGGCCCAAGACCATCGAGTCGCCACCAGGGCGGCCAGGTAACGGCCCGGTCTCCCAGGGCCTGTTCCGGTCATCCCGGCCCTGATGCATTAAAGCTCACGAGCCCGATTCTGTTCTTTCTTGGGTTTTGCATGGAAGTCTGTGGGCCCTGTCTTCAAGTAGAATTGTTGTTAAGTGCCTGTATATACTTGCCTTCCGATAGAAATCGGCTGTAGGTTTTTGCTCGTGTCCTGTCCCATCCCCCCCATTGACTGCTTACGTGCTGGGTGGAAATAAATGCCCCATTGTTTGAATGTCAACCCGCTCGTTGCGTCACTTTCTCCATTGACTGCCATGATGTGTTCGGGGAATTAGCTGGCTTTTAAAGCCGATAAAAGTGATGATTTGGTCCGACGGGATTTGGCGATTTATAACCGCTCGGCTTCGCATACGGAACGAGCCGCTTAAGCAGCTCGTTTTCGTGCAGGTCCCGTCGAGGTACAAACTCTCGGTAGTCTGTCCGCGCGAATAATTAGGTAAATCGATAATTTGGCGATAAACCCTGTAGCGCGGGCAGAGCATTGACAAGTTTGTGGTGTATTAAAAACACCTGTAGCTGGGTTTCGGTGTTTGTCCGGAAGCTACGACTAGATTGTCGCGTTCGGTAGACGCGCGGCGTGGATTGGGCTGAAAAGGTCGTGCGCACGCCGAACGGGTGGAAATCTACAACAATCTATATACATAGATATAAATGTATACGTATATATATATATATATATATATATATATATATATATATATATATACATATAATGTAACATAATATTGGTGTGGTGCCATAACAGCGTCGTCCTCAAGGTCAATACTGCAACATATAACGGTCCCCAGAGTTATTTCATTGGTATTCGTTTGAGTTAGCCCTTTCATAATGTCTCGTGGGTATATGGGACAAGATGCTTTGAGAGGGCTTTTAGTTTGGTCTTTAATTCCATTTACGATCCCTTTATCCATTTTATTTACTTTACTTCGCACATATGACCTCTCCTTCATGCACGTATGTTAACACACAGCTTCATTAACATATATCACCAAAACCCCGTTCAAACCACGCGTCATTCCCCAATGGACACTTTGTTTCAACCTTCTCCATACTCAACTACCAGGAGTGGAGCTATGCCATATCCTACCAGGAGTGGAGCTATGCCGCATATGGAAGAGAGAGAGAAAGAGAGAAAGAGAGAAAGAGAAAGAGAAAGAGAAAGAGAAAGAGAAAGAGAAAGAGAGAGAGATAGATCTCCAACCTGGAACAGATTTTTTTTTTTTTTCACCCTGACTACTCCCCAGTGCACATTCCATCCAGTGGATTGGGAGTGCATAGCATTTTCATTCATTCATTCTCTTTCGCACGCACGCACGCACGCACGCACGCACGCACACACACACACCTCAACTTACAGAATGATCTTTCAGGTTGTTGTACTAACCGGTAATTATGATATCACAAGCAAAGGTATCCATCCCCAGTGATGGGAAAAGTTTAGGTTAATCGATAAATGTAAATTATTTCATGGATTTTAAAAAGGTTAATTGTGTTGCACTCTTGGTTTCACTCAGATTCCAAAGCTCTGAGCTACTTATCCCACCCATCGCTTAACGTTGGTGCAACATCGGGCGGTGGAGGTTTGATTTGTCGAAAAAGATTGCAGAATATCCCAGAAACAAAATTTGGCATCAACATTATTACCGCCACCACCAAAGGTGGACGGAGGTTATGTCTTCACCCCCATCAGGTCTGTCTGTGAGCAAGATATCTCAAAAGGTTATGGACAGATTCGGACGGAAGTTGGTGGACATGTTGGATGTGTGACAATAACAAACTGATTCGATTTTAGGAAAGATCCAGATACCTGGTGGTGCTCCCCCCACGCCCACAGGGTGAATCCCCCTTACCTGTAGCTAATATTTTAAACCACCCATTAGCCACTGTGGCTAATCCATGTTTTAGTGGGTTTTTACCAGTTTTAGACGAATTTGGGGTATTTAGCACAGAATTCAACCTTCGTTGAGACCCCCATTTTGTATGTTTTGATTACGGGAATCACGCGCGATTTCGTACAAGCTTATATATACTAACTTTAGTAGTTTTAAACTAGTTCTAGTAAAAAAAAATCGACCGAAATTATGCATGATTCCCATGATTCTCATCTCAAAAATTATTTTAATTTTGAAAAAAAAATATTTTTTTTCCGATATTCGCATGATTCGGAGCTACTCGCGCTACATGCTTCGTTGGGTCAGTGGTTGCAGGTGATTTTGACAAAATCATAGTAGTACCTTTAGACAGTTTGTTGATGAAGAGTTGTTTGAGAGTGAGTTTGAGGGTGAGATTGTTGTATGAGTGAGTTTGATGTGTGAGATTGGTTGGATGAGTGAAGTTGTGGGTGAGATTGGTTGATGATGAGTTTGATGTGCGACATGTTGAAGTGTGAGTTGATGTGAGATTGGTTGTATGAGTGAGTTTGATGTGTGAATTGTGGATGAGTGAAGTTGTTGGGTGAGATTGTTGATGAGTGAGTTTGATGTGGAATTGGTTGGATGAGTGAAGTTTATGGGTGAGATTGGTTGGATGAGTGAGTTTGATTGTAGATTGTTGATGTGAGTTGTGTGTGAATTTGGATGAGTGAGTTATGGCACATGGTGAAGTGTGAAGTTGATAGTGAGATTGGTTGGAGAGTGAGTTTATGTGAATGTTGGATGATAATTTATGGGATGTGGAGAGTGAGGTTAGTGAGATTGGGGAAGGTGAGTGATGTTGAGATTGGTTGATGAGTGAAGTGTTGGTGAGATTGTTGGATGAGTGAGTGATGTCGACATTGGTTATAGAATGTGATTGATGGTGAGATTGGTTGATTAGTGAGTTATTGTGTGAATGTTGATGAGTGAATTGTTGGAGATTGGTTGATGAGTGAGTTTGATGTCGACATTTTGGAAGTGTGAAGTTGATGGTGGATATGAGAGATTGATGTGGAAGATGTGATGAATTTGAATTGTGGAGTGAGTTTGATGTGAATTTGGTTGGAATGTGAAGTGATAGTGAGATTGTTGATGAGTGAGTTGATTGTGAATTGGTGATGAGTGAAGTGATGTGGATGGTTGGATGAGTGAAGTTGAGGTGAGATGGTTGGAAGTGTGATTTTGATGTTGAGATTGGTTGATGAGTGAAGTTGTTAGGTGAATTGTTGGATGAGTGAGTTTGACTGGCATGAGGTTGGTCCAATCCTGTCCACAAACACCCCCATCCCCACACACCTACTAAAAGCACAATGACCATACCCCCCACCCCCCCCCCACACACACCCACACCATCACCACCACACCACCATCCCTCACAATCACCACCTCCCCTGATGGTCGTTCATTCAACCAATCTCACACGTCAAACTCACTCATCCAACCAATCTGAACAATCCACTCCACTTCCAACCAACCTCAGCATCAAACTCACACATCCGCCTAAAAGTAACATGTCAATATTATTCCTGTAGGTGGGAGGATATACAGAACGATGCCAAAAATGAAGTTAAAGAAGTGCAGTGCAACTGCCAGCTGCACAGAAATAACAAGATTTCTCAAACCCCAATCGGGAAACACAAACTCATGTGAACAACAGCCCTCCTCTGAGGCAGAAACTGCTGCTCGTAGTAGTAAAAGTAAAAAGCAAGAGCAAAAATCTGTAGTGCCATACAAAAGAGATGGATCAGAAAAAAGGATTCAGGGTACATCATGTGAGATAAGCAGGAGAATAGAGTATGTAAGCTTGTGAACCCATCACAGACTGCTTTATTATACCTCATGCATACCTGAAACACAAACAAAACATCAGCATGAATTAAAATTTTAAATTAACTTATTATTTCATATTGCTAAAAAAAAAAACTTTTGAATAAAATATGTGGCTATTTCCTTTCTCCTGTGGCTAATCATTCTAAACCTGGATAGCCACAGTGCTAATCCTTTTGAAAGCCAGAGCACACCCAGAGATATGATCGATAATTTTTTTAACGATTCTTCACCATTGAGAGATGGAGCCAAAAACGATACACTGTATCGCATATTATCTTCAATTATCCTACCCTTCTTCCCACCCATGGTTCACTGAATCCTATGTTGAAGCTGTTGCTCTGAAACAACTTGCCTTCTCTTCCTGGAAGGCTAATCCGACCGAAGGCAATCTCAGTGCATTCCAAAAAAGTCCGCAACAAGTGTGCGTCCACTCTCATGAGACCCAGAAAACAACATCTGTCCAACGTCGAGAATGAACTTTCAAACTTGGTCTCCTTCCTCTAAAACCTGGTGGTGCCTTCTTACGTCACCGAAGGTGGACGGAGAGGTTGTGTTTTCACCCCTGTCTGTTTATCTGTGAGCACGACATCTCAAACAGTTATGGAAAGATTCGGACGAAGCTTGGCGGACAGGTTGGGTGTGTGACAAGGACGAATTGATTCGATTTTGGTGAAGATCCGGATGTGGATAACATGTATTTTTTTTTCAGTGCTTCTTCACCATTGAGAGGATAGGACCAAAATGGTACATGGCATGATATTTCAAAAAGTTGTGGACAGATTATGACATCTTCTTAGATGAGTTGGGTAGTAGACAAGAACAAGCTGATTAGATTTTGGTTTAGATCTGGGGGCAGATCCGGCCTATCGGTGAGATACAAACTGTACACTGTTCAGCCTGGCGGAGGTATGCACTCCACCAAGTGCCGTTCTCGTTAAGTCTGTCTCTAGAGCATGCCCCCTTTCCATCACTTCCCTCTCTTCAAATGGCACCACAGCAGACTCCGCTCATGAACAGGCTGATTGCCTTAACTCTGTGTTTGCTTTCAAATCCTGTGTCCCTAACCCCTCACTCTCTGTATCCATCTTTCCCAGTCAGACCTAACTGCTCCCAGACTGTCTTTTTGCAACTGAGAGGGTGGAGAAGGTTCTTTCAACCCTCTGATGCCGCTACTGTACTGGACTGGACTGGACGGCATCAGCTCACTTGTCCTAAAAACCTGCTCTGCTGTTTTTCCACATCCTCTGTCTGCCCTTTTCTCCATGTCATTTGTGTTCGGTCATCTTCCATCTGCTTGAAATCACCAACATCACTGCACGACATAAAAATGGTGCAAAAAAACTGATCCATTTAACTACACACCGATCAGCTTACTTCCAATCATCAGCAAGGTCATGGAATCCATCATCGCAGTTGATATGAAATCCTTCCTTTTCTCCAACAACCTCATCTCAGATCACCGATTTGGTTTCAGATCAGGTCACGCCACCTTGGACATGCTGCTTCGACTCACCCAACAATGGATGGAGGCCCTCAATATCAGACATGACATCAGGGCAGTCTCTCTGGACATACCTCGTGCTTTTGATAGTCCAGCATCCTGCCTTGCTCTCCAAACTCTCTGCCTATGGCATCCAAGTCCAACTCCACACATGACTTACTGACTTCCTCCACTCTCATAGCCAACGTGTGGCTCTCAATGGAATCCTTTCATCTCCTCTCCCTGTCAAGGCTGGAGTGCCCCAAGGCAGTGTTCTAGACCCAGTCCTTGTCCTGATCTTCATCTATGACTCCTTGGAAAAAAACCCTTTTATCTCTTTGCTGATTACTCCACCATGTGCCGTGATATCCCTCATCCCTAAGACAGGCAGGCTGCAGCCTCTTCCTGCTCTTTAGACCTAGACAAGATCACAAGATGGTCAAACACTTGGAATATATGTTTGAATCATATATATCTCTATCTATCTCTCTCTCTCTCTCTCTCTCTCTCTCTCTCTCTCTCTCTCTCTCTCTCTCTCTCTCTCTCTCTCCTCTCTCTGAAAGAACCATCTGGCAAACCTTCTTATCTACTTTCTTGAGAAGAAAGAAGTTCAGTCATTCAAAGTCCAGGGTCTCACTATCAGCCGTGATATTTATTGGGCAAACCACATTTCAAACTTAGCCTCCAAAATCCATCCGCTGACTGGGCATCCTCCATCGTATAAAGTCCTTCCTTGGCACAACCTGAACTTCTATCCACCAACAAAGACTTCATCCTCAGCTTGATGGAGTACTGTTCTTCCCTCGAGGCTGTGTCCCCTACCTTACATCTTGCTCAGCTTGATGCTGTGGAAAACAAGGCCTTCAAGATTATTGGAATCTACCACGATGAAGCTGAGTCTATGGTCCAATCCTTTCGCCATCGCAGACACGTCAGTGGTCTCTCTTTCTTCTACCACCTCCTTCCTGTCTTGTACCCTCTGCTCTTTCCACGCTTTGTCCCCCCCCCCCAGCTTTCTGCAGGGCTCACACGGTCCACCATCCACCTCTTCTGGTAAAACTACCTAAACCCAGGATCACTACTCACCTCCACTCATTTGTTCCTATTTTTTCCACCTGTGGAACCAATTTTCACATCCTCTCCAACCTCACTTCCATTCAGGTCTTCAAAACAGCTGTTCACTACCATCTCAGATCGTTCCAAATCCAAAAACCACGATCTTTTCTACCCTCATTAACCCCACCAAAATCCCTTCTCCTTCTGATTTTCCAGTTTTCTCTCCTTGGAGGAGTTTCCTTCTGTATTTGCATGCAAGGCAAGGCATCAATTTATGCGCCGTCTATGGGATAGACGTTAAGGTGGGTGTCTCATCTGCTGGCATGAGTGGATGCTAAAGATCCCACGGTGTCCTTCACGAACAGTCGGCGAGTTATTGCCAGCAACCTGGCTGAACTACAGGAAGCAAGTGCTCCGGTCTTCTACGATGTTTCTTGACATCAAGTTACACCGCTTGATATCTCGAGTCGGAGTGTGGTTGCTGTCCTGGCAGCAACCTCTGCACGACAAACAAATTGACCGAGCAATGTGCATGCTAAATGTGAACGGCTTTCTTCGAGGACAATGAGCCACTACCACAATCATCAGGCGGGTCCTCTGGCTTCACATCCTTCCGATGTACGGCGCTTGCATTGCTGTGGAGTTCCTCGCTGGGTCGAGACTTAAACCTAGACCAGATAGGTCAAAGGTGAGTGCATGTACCACTCGGCTCTCCTACCTACAAGTACATACAATATTTATTGATTTTTGAGGACGGTTGGGGCTGTAAAGTCAATCAATAACATCAGTGTCTCATACATTGTTACCGTCGCCCAAGGAGATGGTATTGCATTTGGATCTGTTTGTCCGTCTGTTTGTCCGCACAGAACTTTCGTGTTTTTCTCCACAACCGCTTGTCGGATTGAGACGAAATTTTTCACCATCGGTGCGACCACTCGTGAGGAATGTTTCAATGATAATTATGACGTCATAGGTCACGTGGTGTGGCAACCATATTGGAAAAACGGAAAAAAACTTTGGACCTCTGTATCTCTGAAACCGCACCAAGGAAAAAAATTGAATGTTATCACACAGCAAGTACTCCTCTCATGGGGAATGAGTGTGATTTTTTTTTTCATGAGGTCATCTGGGTGCCTTCGTTATGACGTCATAATTGCATATGTAGAATGCTATATCCGATCAGTATGAAAAAATTTTGAGGGTCATCTAGGGATAAAATGGTCCACAAAAACGTTTTCGATGATGTCCTCGGTCATGTGATTCGGCAGCCATATTGTTTAAAAAAAATTTCAACCTTCAATAATCTTCTTCGCTGAAATGGCTGAACTGGTCATCACTGCCAGCAGTTATAAAGGGGCAGTTCTAATTATGTCTCTTATTCATTACATAACACACCAGTAAACAAGTGCTGGTGAGGGTCTGCAATCTCTGATTGCTCTTTTTCTTGTTTCTTTCATGGATCATTACCAAAATATTTATAATGACAGTTTTGTGTCATATGAAGCTTGTATAAGTTTCATGCTCATCATTACCATGACTGCCAATAAAGGAATACCCCCCCCCCCCCCCCACCATGCATGGGCATAGGATGTACCCATACCCTTCACTTAAGTTGGTGCTTCCAAAGCAGCTCTTCGCAATGTTATACTGGGAGGTTTGCCATTGCCTTCACAGCGTTGTTTGTCCGTGCTCTATGCATTTAAAATGCTGAACTTCAATCAAGGAATCAGCACGCACCATTTATTAAAATCTTCGGTAGACCTCAAATGGGGTTAAAAACACACCCACCCTCCCATACTCAGACGGACATATTTTGTATGCTGCCTGTGGCTGCTGTTTACATCATTGCTTAGATCATGCCGTGCTGCTCATGCAGTACCCCCCGTTTCCAGTTAAGCTCCACTGATGCAGTGCCCCCCCCCATTTCCAGTAAGCTGGTACTCATTTTTGCCGAACTCAGATGACAGCCTGAGTCAACCCACCTGATGTTATTAAATGTATATAAAGGGGCTCGAACTCAAGACCCTGAGATCTTTAACCAGGGATATATATAATATATATTATATATATATATATATATAATGATATAGTGGCATACAAACTCGCCTCTAGGCTGTCTCGCCTGGGATCAAATCCCGACCCAGCTGAACAGTATACTTATATCCTGGCGTTTCACAGGCAGGGTGATTCATCAATGTGTGTCGTCCCTCGGATGGACGTTAAACTGAGCGTTCTGTATGCCGGCATCAGTTGGTGGACGTTCAAGACCACAGGGTATCCTTCGCTCAGAGTAGGCGAGCTATCGCCGGCACCCTGAACAAATTACAAATTCCTCCCCCAAGCCACTGCTGGGAAGGCAATGGCAAACCACCCAGTTTAACCCTCGCCAAGAAACCGTTTTGGCATCACGGACACTCTGTACCAGAGCTTGGTAATGTACATCAGAATCAGATCGAATATACAGGGAACAGCATCGTATAGACATGCACAGACAGAAACAAGCCAGAGACAGAGATCTCGTCCGTCATTACTCACCGTGGGACTAATTAAGCAGCTCAAGCGGCTCTCGAGCGTTTTGCAACTTCCCAGTTTACCAGCTGCACGTCCGAGTCCCGACACGTCTGCAATCGGAATACAAAGCAGGGACGACTGGTTCTTGTGGAGCCGGACGAGGAGGGAGGAGGTAAAGGGGAATTCTAACGTCTGGTGTCAAATCTCCTGATGATACGTCGTGCTCTCCTGGGGATGGAACGCCTTGCAGAAGACCCGAGATCTTTGTCCGCAGCTCAGCTACCAGTAGGGGAGACGCAAACAACCCTTCTCGGTAGCACCGCCTGCTCGTGAGCTACGCGACCGGCATGGCAAGCAGCCTGATCGTCAGTTCGGAGCCGAGAAAACGCGTCCCCCCCCACTCCATCCCCCCAATATGTGGCTCGCTTGACCGTCTGTCTAGTTGTGACGATGTCCTCGACAAAAACAGTCATTTATTTCAGAATTAGAACATTGTGTGATTACATGCCCCCCCACTCCTGCCCCCAATAGTGGCTCGCTTGACCTTCTGTCTAGTTGTGACGTATGTCCTCAACAAAAACGTCATTTATTATCAAGTTATTGAAACATTGTGTGGTTACATGCCCCCCACTTTTGCCCCCCAATATGTGGCTCGCTTGACCTTCCGTCTGTTGTGACGTATGTCCTCAACAAAAACGTCATTTATTTCGAAGGTTATGAAACATTGTGGTTACATGCCCTGCCCCCTCCTGCCCCCCAATATGTGGTCGCTTGACCGTCTGTCTAGTTGTGACGTATGTCCTCAACAAAACGTCATTTAATTCGAAGGTTATTGAAACTTGTGTGGTTATATGTCCCCCCTGCCCCCCAATAATGGCTCGCTGACCTGTCTATTGACGTATGTCCTCAAAAAACGTCATTTAATTCGAAGGTTATTAAACATTGTGTGGTTACATGCCCCGCCCCCCTCCGCCCCAATATGTGGCTCGCTTGACCTCTGTCTATTGCGGACGTATGTCCTCAACAAAAACGTCATTTAATTCGAAGGTTATTGAAACATTGTGTGGTTATATGCCCCCGCCCCGCCCCAGCATGGAAGACTGATCGCTGACGTCATCACGTTTTACTATAATTGCAGGTGCGTGCAGCTCGAAATGAGCGAACCTTCCAGCGGCAAGTTCACCAAACCAACGTCATATATTAAATGAAACATTTTAATTTTTATTTGGAAAAATGAGCTTTGATTGATTGCGAAAGGACAACAGATTGAGCATTTGATCAATTTCACTTGAATCTCGGAATAATAATAATAATAATCCGGGAACTCGACGGTGTCGTTTATGAAGAGTAGGCGGGTTATCGCCGGCACTCTGGTCAAATTGTAAGTTCCTGACACCTACGGTCGAACGAATGGACCATCAGGCCTGGCCAGCCGGTGCGTGAAAAACTAGGGCAAAGAAAAATAAAAACCTTCCCCGTGGGTGTCAGTCCAAAATAAGATGGGACTAATAAGCACCGTTAAAGATCTACCAGTAGTTATAAATCGAAATAAATAACAACCTCGAGAGAAGAAACTAGTGGACCAACAACCAATTTCGACCACATACAACTCGCCTTTGAGCTGTCTAGTCTGGGTTTGAATCCCGACCTGGCTATAAACTGTCATCCAGGTGTTTCATAGGTCGGGTGATCCATCAATGTGTGCGCCGTCCCTCCGATGGACCTCAAGCCAGATGGACCCATCTCTGGCAGCATCGGTTGTGGTGTGGATATTGAAGATCTCACGGTGTTTTCCACCAAAAGAAAACGAGTCAACACCCAAGAACAATTTAAAAATCGCTGCCCCAACCTACAAGGGGCACCGCATCAGGGGCACAGCCACCCTCCCAGAAAGGAGGCAACCCACAGCCGCGTGCTTCACATGAACAAATGAATGAATGATACCCCTTTGCAACTGTGAGAAGTGTCCACAGCCACAACGGCATCAGACTCGCCATCACCGTTGTTGTTTCTTACACAGCTTGTTGTGACTGCTGGTTGCATCATTTGCTGGAAGCACAGCTGTGCTGCTGATGCAGTGCCCTTATTACCAGTAAGCTGGCTGGAACTCATTTTGCCGACTTCGGAAGGATGACATGCTGAGTCAACCCACCTGGTGTTAATTCAACAGCATGGCAGGGGGCTCGAACCCAGGACCCGAAGATCTTAAGCCAGCCACCTTAACCATTAAGCCAACACCAGGCTTCGCATCACCGTGAATATCATCCACAGGTAAAGTTTCAATAGTCAGGTAAGAATGTTACTGCTCAGTTTCAGAGGTTCAAATACCATCGAATGAAATTAGTGCAGTTCCAATGAGGAATGATTATAATCACCTGTCAGAGAGGAGGAACTTTCAGCACAATCGTTTCAACATTCCGAGCCATCCCGAAAAGCACCTTGGGGAACGTCATCATGAAGAGCAGAGATGACGGGACACACCAAAGATGACCATTGCAAGTTATCCCGAAGATAGAAAATTTGTTACGTCATCATCGCCCTCATTAATTTGAGAAAAAAACCTTTAGGAATTCAATGGGATCAAGGAAAAAGGGAATTCAAGAGAACGAGTATCCGTCGTTGATCGAGCCGAATTCCATTCCACGAAATCCCAAGGAACTGTCGCACACAAGACTAGTTTGCATGAGATTTGCAACACCTTGGCATCCTGAGGCCTCGAGGTGTTAAAACGGGTTTTGGTGATTGATGGGTCCATGTAGCTCACACGTATTGTTCAATTATCATGTCGGTGTCTGGAAAAGTGTCGGAATGCCAGTTCTGGGATTTACAACAATGACTACAAAGATTAATATGAACTTGGGGATGCATTGTGTGTGGAATGGTGGAAAACATGATCTCCATCAAATGAAAATGTGGTCGCAGATGTTCAGGTAAGTGTCCATACCGGGAGGTGTTGAGGAGGAGGTGGTGGGCGGTGGGGCGCAGTGGGGGCAGCTATAGAATATTAAATGGCTGCACACAAAGGGTGATGCATTGTTTTTAATAAATAAAGTGTCCCGTGACTTTTGATATGATAACATGGACAACGATGCACTGACGTGGTGTGTCGTTGGTCGTTATCTCCATGTGCGGGTTTCACAAGGTGGAACGGAGTCCCCCTCAGGTCTCGAAGTATCCACCTGCGTTTCGGAGAGAGGGATCATGATTCATGGACCAAGGTGTGAAGCTTTCTTGTTACCGAAGGTGGACGAAGGTTATGTTTCCACCTCTGTCTGTCTTGTCTGTCTGTCTGTTTGTTTGTTTATTTGGCAAAAAAATTATTTGGCCAACATAGGCCGAATTTATAAAATTGTCAATTTTCATCCGATTGACTTGAAATTTGAACAGGATTTTCAAATCAGCTCTCAGAGTTAAACCACCAATTATTTTTGAGGTCAACATCGGCCAAAAGGTCAACGTAGGCCGTAATTTCTAAAATCCTCAATTTTCATCTGATCGACTTGAAATTTGAACAGGATTTCCCCAAATCAGCTCATTGAATTCAACCACCAATTATTTTTGAGGTCAGCATAGGCCAAAGGTCAACAATTTATGTGGAATTTCTAAAATCCTCAATTTTCATCTGATTGACTTGAAATTTGAACAGGATTTGCATATCAGGTCAAATAATTCAACACCTATTATTTTTGAGATCAAAAGGTCAACGTAGGCCTCATTTCTAAAACTGAATGATAGGCCAAAAACTTATATATATATATATATATCATGATATGTCAAAAAGTTGTGGACAAGTCATAACAAAACTCGGTGGATGCATTGGGTAGGTGACAAGAACAAGCCAATTCGATGTTAGTTCAGGTCCGAATCCTGATCCGGCTCATCAGTGGGATACAAAACGTAAACTGTTCAGCCTGGCGGAGGTATGCGCTCCACCGAGTGCCGTTCTACTTTGTTTTGTTTTCCTTGTCTGTGAAAAGGATGTCATCCGTTAGTGTCATCTTTGAGTGGTTCTTCATCCGTCTGTTTGTTTGTCTGTGAAAAGGATATCTCAAAAAGTTTTGGACGGATTCGGACGAAAGTTGGTGGAGGGGTTGGGTGTACGATAATGACGAATTGATTGGATTTCGGTGACGATTCGGATCCTATAATTTTTCAAGTCATACTAAAGACTTCAACTCTTTTATGCCCGGTGTCCTACACACAGTACACCCAAAGAAAAAGGTCTTCCAGGAATTCTCATTAAAAGAAACGGATGGCCGATGCACCTGATCACAGAGGAGACGTCCATGTTTAATTTGCCAGTGTCATCAGGATGCTACTGGTGAGACGTTGTGCGCAGCTGCACACACGGTACGACAAGACCGTGCATTGGGTGGTACCTTCAAGAAAAGCAAACCCGATGTGCACAACCCGATGGAACGGGGTCCGTGTGAAGTGCTTCAAAGAGTGACACACAGAGGAGCACAAAGAAGATTTTCATTTCTGTGCGGTAACGTCTGCTGTCATATGTGTAGGACAACATTTATTTTATATATTTGTGCATTATTTCGAAAAGAAATATCATTTTCATTCTATTTGTGTCTAATTCATCCTAAAATTAGAGTTTTACATCAATATTTCCAGTGTAAAACATTTGGGGAGTAAATGGGTTTAAAATGGTACGTGCTGCTTCCTTGCTTGACGTTCAGCATTTAAAAGGACTAGTGCATGCCCGTACGTGTGTGGCCATACGTGCGTGGCCGTACATGCAAAAAAAACAAAAAACTTTCAAACCGCGTGTCAGAAACAACAACCGCACAAGCCGTTCCTTCGCTCTCGCGTACCCGTACATGCGTGGCGTACGTGAAAAAAAACTTTCAAACAACCACACAGGCCGTTCCTTCGCTCTCGTAAACGACGACTGGATTGGGGCATTGTGTTTATCTATAAATGCGCATAAGAAATCGAGAAATTATTAGAATACATTCAGTCATCACTATCCGGAAGTAGTGCGTGCCCGTACGGAATGTTCACATGCATTCCACGAATTATCGCTTGCATTGAAGTAACAACTGCTGTGATACTTACACACACGAGTTAATTAAAATCCAAATTAAAATCAAGTTTACCTCCCTGTCTTTGCTTGCCATGACATCGCTGCCATTGACCATTGCCACTCCTACGCCACGGTAACTAAGGCACCGATCGATCCCATTCGTAACCGGCACGGCACGTGACGTCATCGTCGGCCGGCCGCGCTCGGCCTACGCGAAGTTAAGTCCTCACTGTCCGGAAGTTCGCATATCGCAGTTACGATTATTCGCAATTTGTTTAATGGCAATTATTCAATTTGCGCCAACATTTTTGCCTTTTTGCATGTCATCACAAGGAAAAACACAGAGAAGAGAAGAGAAAAAAAAAAAAAAAACGTACGTGCAAAAAAAAAAAAACTTTCAAAGAACCTCACAGTCTGTTCCTTCGCTCTCGTAAACGACGACTGGATTGGGGCATTTGTTTATCTATAAATGCGCATAAGAAATCGAGAAATTATTACAATACATTAAGTCATCACCATCCGGAAGTCCGTACGTTGTAACCCGTAATGGGGAACGCGGCTGAGGTTCTCTTCCCATCGGCCACGCCTACGCAGCAACGTGTCTTGTCATTGGTTGGTAAATAAATGGCCATAACTTGGGAGCACTTGTCCGATTAATATCAAACCTTGAAAGGCACATCCTCAGGTCCCCAGCAATATACCTGGCAAGTTCAATTAGATCGGACCAGTGGTTGTCGAGAAACAGCGGTCACACACACACACACAGATTGCTGGAATTATAGATAGATAGAGCACATACAAACAACCACAGTTTGGCGTTCCTGAGTAGGAGGAAATTCCTCCTTGGGAAATGCCCCACTGAGTGCGGTGAGAAAATTTGTGCCGCCATTGTTGTGACGTCACTGGTACCCAGAGTGTCCTGGGAAATGATGTCACTTCCCCCAACCTCAGTGGCTGTGTTTGTCTCATCCTAGAAATCTTGTGTTGTGTCGCGTATGTTCATCTGTATGTCCATGTGTGTGTGTGTGACAGCTCCACGATGAGCATTATTACCACCACGTCTGTGTTTGTACTATGTGAATGGGAATATGTGGGTCAGATGTGATAGAGTCGCCAGCCAGGTGTGATGGCTTTCGTTTCCCACTTTTCCAGATATCAGTTTCCCCCCTTTCCCCACTTCCAGTTTATTATCAAATCTATTTATTATTCCGGACGGTTCCACTTTGCCCTGGAGACGAATTCATCACCAGAGGGGATGTGGAGCTCGACAATCGCACATGTTATGATGCGTCTATGGGAAAGTATTTGTGTGTATACACACTCACACGATCACCATCACCAAGTTTAGGTCTGCCTTGGCC
>CM068966.1:78265488-78278129 GCA_035128595.1 Eptatretus atami | reverse complement strand
CAACTGTGGAATCAACTTCCACATTCTCTTCAATCTCATTCTTTCCTACAGGTCTTCAAGACAGCTGTACACCACCACCTCAGATCGTCCCCGATCAAAAAATATGGTCTTTTCATCCCTCGTCTCCTTTACATGGAGAGTACGGATCCTGTTGAGCACAGACTACTATTTCTGGGTAGTTTGAAACCTGGAGGCTCTTCTGTCAGATCACTCACCAGTTCTTTGTTAGTAATGTTGTTGTCTGTCCAGAGATTGGGATACTTGTCCTTTGTGTTAAACCCCACATCACTCTAAACATTTCCAGAGCCACAGAAAGGTTTGCGTGACATGAGTCGCATATTTGGTAGATTCTGCAGGTCTTCATGGATTTGAAGCTCTTGGTTGACTTTGATGCAATCAAACTCTCAACATTCTTGCCTTCTGGTGCATATCAGGGGGTGGGATGTGAGACAAAACTGGGAGCCACTGCATGGGTGATGCTTTCATTGTACCGCTGATTATTCACATCAGTGTTTTCAGAACAGTGTCCAAGTGTTTTGTGTGGCTGCTCTCTGCCCAAACAGGAGAACAGTATTCTGCTGAAGAGTACACAAGAGCAAGGCTAGCGGTGCGAAGAGTGCGTGCACTTGATCCCCAGGTGTTACCGGTGAGTTTTTGGATGATCTTTCCCCTGGTTTTGATCTATTCTGTGCCCTGCTTTCGGTGTTCGCAGAATGTGAGGCTGCGATCAAGGATGACTCCAAGGTACTTGGGGAACGGTTTGTTCTTGACTGGTTTGCCACAAAAGAAAACCTGGTGTTTGCTGTTAGCCAGTCGGTTGCTGAGATGGAAAGCAGTAACTGTAGTCTTAGTTGGGTTTGGGTGAAGGTGCCAGTAGATGAAGTATTGCTCCATTACCTTTAAGTCCTGGGACAGATCATCAAGCTACTGAGATCTTCAAGGTTGATTACTTGGGTAGCAAGGGCAAGATCATCCGTGTGGGCAAACTTTCTGGAGGTGGTACAAGGCATGTCGCCCACATATATGCATACCTGCCAACCCCTTTTGAAGGAAAAGCAGTAGGCTGGTGTGCGACTGCGTCACACGTGTCCCTAGGAGGGTCCGGGGGCATGCTCCCCCCAGAAAATTTTCAAAAAAATGAAGCAAAATGGTGCAATCTCCTGCATTTTGAGACCACAGTTAGCTGAAATATATCAACATATTTTTAGAGTGAAAAAGAGAAAACTTAACATGGTTGATCTACTCGCCAATCTTTATTTTTGACCACAATTGACTACTGGCATGTTGAGAAATGATGTTGTGATTAGGCCCGTTATCTGATCTTCATGGGTGATCAAGACTGGGAAAAACTTGTCCTCATCATCACTGCTAGGGTAAACATCAGATCGTTCCGGCCGACATTTTGCTTGATGCGATCAACTGACTGACCCGCGATGGTGCACGTAATATGAGTCGCCTTGGTACGACCACATGCGTACTGACGCGCGATCTGGCTGTCGGGGAACATCCGTGGGACCAGCTTGGAGAAATGGTCATTTAGGGCCAGAGGCAAATTGTGCTCCATCAACAGTCCTTGAAATAAAACCTCGGCGTTGATTGACGTCGGCATCTCTCGCACCGGCTGGAAGGCTATTTTTGATGTGGTTGCCACCGCGCGGGAGTTGCTCATGTGTTTCCCTGTGCTGATGTGGTGACTCAAGTCATTGTATCCCCCATGACTGATGGAGAAGTCTGATCGACACATATCACAGAAGGCATGTCCGTCTCCCTACGCGAAGCCTTGATACACTTGAACTCTGTTGTCCAACTTGGCTTAAACTTGTGACCCAGCGTGGGGGTGGTTTTTTCTTTTCTGGTGTTTGCATTGTTGTTGTGCACTGAAGCGATGAGTACTCTCTGTTAACTGCAGTCTTTGATCATGAATGGAAAATGATGCGTTGTCTTGAAATGAATGCCCGCTGTTTCCTGTCGTCCCATTGGTCATGCTTAGTTTGGAAGCAATGAACCAGTCGCTGACGAGATAAGAAATCAAGGTCAGGCACGAGTTTTGTAGAATGTAGAAGCAGCGCGTGTGATACGATCTTGGCAGTGAGAAACGAACGCAAAACTGAAAAAACACAACTATTATTTTTTTTCCAATAACAATTTCCAAATGCGGTTGTCTGACTAATAAAAATCGGTATGCGTTGGGAGCTATAGAAAATCGGTAGGCTACCGCGCGAATCGGTAGGGTTGGTAGGTACAATATATGTTGAAGATAATTGGAGCTAAGACAGACCCTTAGGGAAGGCCATCATTCAGAGTCCTTACATCACTGTTTTGCTCTCCAAGTGAAACCCTATATCTTTGATTGCTAAGCATAGAAGAAAGGACACGCATTCTGATTTGGCACTGGAAAAGTCTGGCAGTTTTCAACAGAAGACCATGTCGCCATACCATTTCATATGCTGATGAAAGGTCAATGAGTGCAACACCTGTCTTGAGCACGCATTGGTGTGGGTCCTCAATGTGGGTCCTCAACACCTGTCAATGTGGGTCCTCAACACCTGCCCTCAGTGTGGGTGGTAAGTGCAAGTACTTAATCAATACAGCTCCAAACAGGTCTGAAGCCAGCTTATCATGGCAGTGGAAGGGGTGGATAAGTTTAAGTGGAAATTAAAATAGGTACCTAGAGGCCTGGATGCATTAGAGATAGAGGGGTATGAGGATATTGTTGTGCACATGCTTCTGTGTGGATGGGTAACGATACTGGGATTGGTGCAGCGTGGGTATGATGGGCCAAATTCTCCTGCACCAAAGTTCCTCGTGAATCCTTGTGTAAATCTGGTGCTAACAAAATATAAGTGTAATAATATGGAATAGGCAAAGCCTAGAAGCGAACGTAGAATTCTTCTTACATTCGCTTCTGATTTCACCTATAACGTGTTCACAACTGTATACTTGCCAACTATACTGTGGTACGTGTAAGCGCCGCATAGCTGATGATTTTGACGCAATTTCCGGTTACTTCGGCCTGGATTCGGGATCAGCGAACAAATAATGTAAATCACGAGTAAAAAATATTTTTTGATGATGCGGGAGATATCTTTATTAAAATAACTTTGGGAAAAAAAATAATTGAAAAAAATAAATAAATAAAACGTCACTTCTAGTCAAGAATAAAAGAAATTAAAAGTTCCGGAAAAGAGTTTCAAAATCACTCCCGGTAATGTTAATATACAATAAACACTTCCTGTCATGAAAAAAATCACTTTCGGAAGTATAAAATTAACTTTGGGAAAAAAATAATTGAAATAAATAAATAAACACTTCCGTCATGATCTCCGCGCATGCATCATTCCCATGAAAAAAACCGGAAACAAAAAAAAAACCTAGAAAACAAAACAAAAAACGGAAGCAAAATGGTCATAGCCAACGACACGGATTCAATTGCAGGTATTGTGTGTTTTTGTTGTTTCCTATTCTCATGTGCACGCGTTAAGTATATATTCACAAGATAGAAACTAAAAGCCAATCGTGTTTTATACACCGCACAGCGTTTAACAACAACCGGAAGCAAAAGGTCATAGCTAACGACACGGATCCTAAATAGTCAGGGCTATTGTGTTGTTTTTGTTGTTTCCTATTCTCTCACGTGCACGCGTTAAGTATTAAGCTCACTTCGTTCGCTATAAATATATATATTTGCGGTTCTAGGAACCGGATGCCTTCAAGACAATGGCACACAACATAAAGTGGTCTCCAGACAGTTATTCCATTAATATACGTGTAGATTGTCCCTTCCCTTTTGTCTAGTGGGACAACAGGGGCGTGTGTTGCGAGGATCTCAGAGCTCGGTTTACTTACATCATTCCTTCTTTATTTCATTTCTAATTTCATCCCTACTCTTCTTTTCTGATTATTCCTGAGGTAAATCTGAGCCACGTGCGCCCTGCGCTGTGAGATGGGTCCTCAGTAAAGGCGAAGCAGGCATTACACCGGACATCCCTCTGTATAAATCACACTCAACACTCAACACTCAACACGACGCCCACACGGAACACGAACCGAGGAGAGGGAAGAAACAACACCTTAAACACTGGTAACCTTCAGTCCACACGCGGCTGCGAAGATACAGAGATACTACAAACTAACTTCTGAGGGGGAGAGAGAGGGGGGGGCATAGAAAGGGCGCTCGAACACCACAGGAGCATCGACGGCACAGAGAACCCGTCCTCAATCGAAAAACAACTACTACTCCCCGTTGTACACGACACGAGCGGCTCGTTCTGTTCAACACATTTCTGGATTTCATGATTTCGACATCTACTTGTATGTATATTTTAATTCCAAACCTCCATCTGGTGATTATTATATATCGGTATATCCGACCGTTCCCCTCAAACCCCCCGACGCGGGTCGGTGTCGGCACCGCGCACCTGGTGGTAAAATCCGAACAGAAGAATCCTTTGACTTTGACTTGACAGCTTCAAAATTTAATGTACGCTGAAGACCTCCATAGGCTCTTTGATATGCGAAGTTACAAAAATTTCCAATGAAACTTGCTCTGCCAGAATTTTTTTTCGTGATTACAGACTAAAAAAAAAATAAAATAAAAAAAACAAAACTACAGCGAACTAACCATATCTTGCAAAAACTTCGTTTTTGGCAAAATAAAAAAAAGTGTTATTTTTTTTTCAAGACGCCATTTGACCTGACCTTCAACCAGAGGGTATGATGTAAATAAAGGTAATGTGACTTCTCTAATCTAGCTATCTAGCGATGGCAAATTTGTTCATATGAAAACCTGAGTCGAGTTTTGGTGAACAATGTTAAAATATCTCCTAATGGTTATACCTTAATAATGTCAAGGTCAAAAATGATGTAACGCCGCATCATTTTTATTCACATTATTGATTGCCAAAAATCATCTAAAATCCGAGGCTGGCTCCGATACAGTCAGGAAAATATCGAATATAGAGTCAGGTCAGGTATGGAGCATCGGCGCCAGAGCAGCGGTCGCTGCCGTCCACTTTTGCCGGTCTCCAGGACCTCCGTCTGGCCATCCCCCAGACAGACGCCTGGCTATCCGCCATCTCCTTGAGAATGCCGATCAATCAAATTAGGAGTGCAGGAGGAAAAAAGTAATGATAATGAGATAATTAATAACTAGAGGGCACTCGGTAGATGCGCTACCTCCACCCTTGTGATGCCTGATCCACGAGAACATATCAGCCAATAACTTTGTGAGATAGGTCCCTATCTCTCAATGGTGAAGAATCACTTAAAAATTCTCGTATCAGATCCGGATCCAATCTTCACCAAATCAATGAATTTGTCCTTGTCACACACCCACACCTGTCCACTAATTTTGTTCCCAATTCGTCAGCAAACTTTTTGAGATATCATGTACTATATATTCGTTTTGGCCCTATCTCTCAATGGTAAGACGCATTTAAAAATTAATAATTCTCGTATCCAGATCCGTATCCGATCTCTCATCAAGAAATCTTAAAACCAATTGTCCTTCCAACAACACCCAACTTGTCACCGAATTTTATCCGAATCCGTCCACACTTTTTGAGTATATCCTGCCATCACAGACAACAGACAAACACAGAAAGGGGTGGTGAAACAACCTCCTTCACCTTCGGTGCAGAAGTAAAAAAAAACAGAAAAAGTATTTTTCTATTTGTTTATTACTCAGGGGTCTTAAAAAACTGTGCTACCATTAAAAATTTTGGGGCATAATTTGTATTAACACCCTAACAAAGGTAAAACCCTTCCCTATCCTACAGGTATCGGGGAAGGTTTATTTATTTATTAACCAAAGAGTCAAGGCTTCCATATCTGACATTTCTGGCAAAAAGGACAAAAACACACAACTGATGACGATCAGCAATGCAATGGGCATGGAAACCAATTGGCCCCACTCGATACAAATATCCAGCCACTTGAACTAATAATCCGTCTTCATTAAAGTAAAATGAAATACAGCACCATATTGTCTGATCATTCCATTTTATTTCTCTTGTCATTTCCCCCTGAATGAGGGCAGTTTTAAATGACATCCGCTGGATCGATTAAGTGCCAAACAAAGAGCTTCAGATATACAACAGCGTGTTCCATTGGATTGAAGAGTTGTGTGTGGAGGTGGGTTGGGTGTGTGGTGTGGATGATGCGCCGATGGCAATGCCTTTGTGACCGGAGTCTTGGTGAGAATATAGATATTCCAAGAACACGGCGTCAATGTGCGTTTCATACTGTTGAATGGATCATTGCTGCTGGAACATTTTTCTGCACAAAGCCCGATGGTTATAAAAATCTGGGCTGCAATGGTTATGTCTTATTATTGCCACGAGCAGATGTAACAAGATCATCCTCTGATCCAAACTCATATATATAGCGCAAGGTGCACATCCACTAGATCCTACAACAGTATGTTGCACATGTAACACGGCTCAGCTTTGAACTCCTTTATCCTGGTTTGATTCCGACCCGACTATAATAAACCTCGGATTGGTGCTCGTAGGTAGTGGGTGCTCTGTCGCTCGGATGACTTCAATCAGGTTCTCAACCTTTTTCGAAAGGTCTTTGGTTCAAGTTCTCTTCATGACCCACCAGGTCAGGGCCTGATGCTCGACTGAAGGTGATTTGGTAGGAATTTGTAATTCGTTCAGCGGGTGCCGGTGATGACTCGTCTCTCTGCAAAGGACACTGGGGATCTTCAACTTCCACAATATCCAGTCGTTGCAGATGGCTTCGCTCAACATCCATCCGATGGACGGTGCCTACGCATTGGAATAACTTGGCTTGCATGTGAAACACCAGGATGGCAGTTTTATACTAGTAGAGATATCAACCAAGGCTAGAACGGTGCAAAGGTGAATGTACCTACCTACCTCAAGGGTCAACTGCACCTTGCAGGAAAAATATGAATGGCAGATTATAATTATAAAATACAAGATCATCTGAAGTTAAATATTAGCTGCAAAAAGCCAAACCTGTTGCCAGGGTTGTGTACATTGTGTACAAGATGACCTTGAAAATCAAGACGGGGATGTCGCAGGAGCTTATACTGTGGCCCACCGAACTCAGAAGATTGTGAGGTCCTCCAAAGGACCATTGACCAGTCTCCCTCCTTTTTTGCACAGTACAAGAACAATAGTCAAACTATACACATGGAGGTGTGTGTACAGCCAATGCGGTACCCGATATTAAAAAGATGTCCAGACACTCGGAAGAATTGAGCACAGGCCATTACTTGTGGGTTAAAATTTTCAAGTTGCCCCTCCAAGCCATCCGCTAACAGGGCATCCTCCGCTGTACAAAGCTCACTCCTTGCAGCATCTGAACTATCCAGACGAGCCTTCTTCATCCGCAGTTGGTGGAGTACTGCTCTTCCCTCTGTGGCTGGCTCCCCTGCCTCACATCTTGCTCAGTTGATGCTTGAAAACCAAGGCATTTCAACTTTTCATTGGAAAACCTTGGTTGGGCATCAAACTGTTAGGGAAGCTGGCTTAAATCTTAGTGTCTTGAGTTCAAGCCCTAGTGTTGCAGTGAATTTAACACCATTGGTTTTGACTCAACCTTAACCTGTCACCTTTCTAAGGTTGGTGAAGATGAGTATCAGCTTTGCTGAACAGGGGCAATCATCAGCGGCACAGCTGCCATCCCAAGAGAATGGGACAGCTGGCCAGGCATCACAACTGCATGATAAATTACATAAGATTATAGGATCTCCTGCAATGAAGTCCGAATGTGTGGAGGTCGATCACCTTGCATCACAGAACAGGTTGATGTCTCTTTGTTTCCACCACCTCCTTTTGGTTTTGAACCCTCTACTTTATTCCACACTTTGTTTTCCCCTCATCCCCCCCACCCTCATGATGTTCTGCAACACTCACACAGTCCACTTGCCATCAACCTCTTCTGTGGAAACTACCTAAATCCAGGATCACTGCCTCACCTCCATCCATTTGTCTCCCCCCCCCAAACTGTGGAATACTTCCACATTCTCTCAATCTCATCTCTTTCCTACAGGTCTTCAAGACAGCTGTCACAGCACCACCTCAGATCGTCCCCGATTCAAAAATATATGGTCTTTTCATCCCTCGTCTCCTTATAACATGAGAGTACGGATCCTGTGAGCACAGACTATATTTTCTGTAGTTTGAAACCTGGAGCTCTCTGTCAAGATCACTCATCGAGTTCTTTGTTAGTTAATGTTTTTGTCTGTCCAGAGATTGGGATACTGTTCTTGTGTTTAACCCCACATCATCTATAAACATTTCCAGGCACAGAAAGGTTTTGCGTGCATGAAGTCGCATATTTGGTAGATTCTGCAGGTCTTCATGGATTTGAAGCTCTTGGTGACTTTGCATGCACATCCAAAACTCCTCACATGCTTGCCTTCTGGTGCATAATCAGGGTGGAATGTGAGACAAAACTGGGAGCCACTTCATGGGTGTATGCTTTCATGTAACCGCTGTGGATTATTCCACATCAGTGTTTCAAAACAGTGTCCAAGTGTTTTTGTGTGCTCTCTCTGCCGCAAACAGGAAACAGTATTTCTGCTGAAGAGTACACCAAGAGCAAGGCCTAGCGTCGATAGAGTGCGTGCACTTGATCCCAGGTGTTACCGGTGAGTTTTGATGTCTTTCCCCTGGTTTTGATCTATTCTGTGCCCTGCTTTCGGTGTTCGCAGAATGTGACGGCTGCGAGTCAAGGTGACTCCAAGGTACATTGGGGAACACGGTTTGTTCTTGACTGGTTTCCACAAAGAAAACTGGTGTTTGGCTGTTAAGCGCAGTCGTTTGCTAGATGGAAACGTACTGTATCTTAGTTTGGGTTTGGGTGAAGGTGCCAGTAAAGATGACAGTATTGCTCCTTACGCTTTAGTCCTGGGCAACAGATCATCCAAGCTACTGAGAATTCTTTCAAGGTTGATACTTGGTAGAAGGGCATAGATCATCCCGTGTGGCAAACTTTCTGGAGGTGTACAAGGCATGTCGCCCACATATATGCCATACTGCCAACCCCTTTTGAAGGAAAAGCATTAGGTGTGTGCGACTGCGTCAACTGTCCCTAGGAGCGTCCGGGGCTGCTCCCCCCAGAAAATTTTCAAAAAAAATGAAGCAAAATGGCTGCAATCTCTGATTTTGAACCCAAGTTTTACGTGAAATTATATTCACACATATTTTAGAGTGAAAAAGAGAAAACTTAACATGGTTGATCACTCCTCAATCTTATTTTTACCACAATTGACTACTGCATGTTGAGAAATGGATGTTGTGATTAGGCCCGTTTATCTGGATCCTCATGGTGATCAAGACTGGCGAAAAACTTTTCCTCATCATCACTGCTTAGGTACACATCAGATGAAACGTTCCGGACCGACATTTTGCTTGATGCGATCAACTGACTGACCCGCGATTGTGCACTGTAATATGAGTCGCGCTTGGTACAGACCCTGCGTACTTTGACGCGCACGATCTAGGCTGTCCGGGAACCATCCGCTGGAACCAGCTTGGAGAATATGTCTCATTTAGGGCAGAGGCAAATTGTGCTCCATCAACAGTCCTGAAATAAACCTCGGCGTTGATTGACTGGCATTTCGCACCGGCTGGAAGGTATTTTTGATGGTGGTTTGCCACGCGCGGAGAGTTGCTCATGTGTTTCCCTGTGCTGATGTGGTGACTCACAGTCATTGTATCCCCATGACTGATGGAGAATTCTGATCGACACATATCCAGAAGCATGTCCGTCTCCCTTACGCGAAGACTTATACACTTGAACTCTGTTTGGTCCAACTTGGCTTAAACTTGTTGACCCACGTGGGTGGTTTTTCTTTTTCTGGTTTTGCATTGTTGTTGTGCACTGAAAAGCGATGAGTCTTCTTTAACGTGCAGTCTTTGATCATAATGAAAATGATGCTTGTCTGAAAGAAATGCCCTTCCTGTCTGTCCCATTCATGCTTAAGTTTGGAAGCAAATAACCAATCGCTGACGAGATAAGAAATCAAGTCAGGCACGAGTTTTGTAGGAAATGTAGAAGCAGCTGCGTGTGATACGTTCTTGCAGTGAGAAGACGAAACGCAAAAGAAAAAAAACAAATTAATTTTTTTCCAATAACAATTTCAAGCGGTATGCTGACTAATAAAATCGTAATGCTTGGGACTTATAGAAAATCGTAGGCTACGTGCGAATCGGTAGTTGGTAGTTACATATAATGTTGAAATAATTGGACTAGGACAACCCTTAGAAGGCCTCATTCAGAGGTCCTTACATCACGTGTTTTGCTCTCAAGTGAAACACTATATCTTTTGATTGGCTAAAGCATAGAAGAAAGGACACCGATTCTGTTTTGGCACTGGAAAAGTCTGCAGTTTTCAACAGAAAGAACCATGTCGCCATACTTTCAATTGCTATGAAGGTCACATGAAAGTCGCAACACCTTCTTTGAGCCGCATTGGTTGGTGGGTCCTCAATTGATGGGTCCTCAACACTTCAATTGGGTCCTCAACACCTGCCCTCAGTGTGGTGGTAAGTGCACAGTACTTTAATCATACACTCAAACAGATCTGAATCCAGCTTATATGGCAGTGGAAGGGGGGAAAGTTTAAGTGGAATTAAATATACCTAGAGGCCTGGATCATTTAGAATAGAGGGTATGAGGATATTGTTTTGGCACATGCTTCTGTGTGGATGGGTAACGATATCTGGGAATTGTGCAGCGGGGATGATGGCCAATATCATCCTGGCACCGAAATCCTCGTGAATCCTTTTAAATCTAGGAACGAAATATAAGTTAATAATATGGAATAGCGAAGCCTAAAGCTGAACGTAGAATTCTTCTTCAATTCCCATTCGTATTTCACCTATAACGTGTCACAACTGATATATCTGCAACTTATACTGGTTACGTGCTAAGCGCCGCATAGCTGATGATTTTGGAACGCAATTTCCGAGTTACTTCGCCTGGTTCGGGATCAGCGAACAAATAATGTAAATCACGAGTAAAAAAATATTTTTTGATGATGCGGGAGATATCTTTATTAAAATAACTTTGGGAAAAAAAATAATTGAAACAAATAAAATAATAAACACGTCACTTCTAGTCAAGAATATAAAGAAATTAAAATTTCCGGAGAAAGAGTTTCAAAATCACTCCCAGGTAATGTTAATATACAAATAAACACCTTAACTGTCATGAAAAAAATCACTTTCGGAGGTATTAAAATTAATTGGGAAAAAAAATAATTTGAATAAATAATAAACACTTCCGTCATGTATCTCCGCGGCATGTGCATCCAATTCCCCATGAAAAAAACCGGAAACAAAAAAAAAACCAGAAAACAAAACAAAAAACGGAAGCAAATGGTCATAGCCAACGACACACACACTTGCAGGGTTATTGTGTGTTTTTGTTGTTTCCTATTCTCAATGTGCACGCGTAAGTAATTATTCACAAGATAGAACTAAAAGCCAATGCGTGTTTATAACAACCGGCACAGCGTTTATACAACAACCGAAGCAAAATCATAGCTAACGACACGGATCCTAAATAGTCAGCTTATTGTGTTGTTTTTGTTGTTCCTTTCCTTCCGTGCACGCGGTTAAGTATTGAACTCACTTCGTTCCCTATAAATATATAATATTCGTTCCTAGAACCGCGATTGCCTTCAAGACATGGCACACAATAAGTGTTTCTCCAGACAGTATTGTCCTTAATATACGTGTACGATTGCACTTCCCTTTTGTCTAGTGGGACAACAGGGGCGTGTGTTTCGAGGATCTCATACGGCTCGGTTTACTTACATCATTCTTCTTAATTTCATTCTAATTTCATCCGCTACTCTTTTTTCTGATTATCCTGAGTAAATCTGAGCCACGCGCGCCCTGCGTGTGGATGGGTCATCGTAAAGGCGAAGCAGGCATTAACACCGGACATCCCTCTTGTATAAATCACACTCATCACACTCACACTCACACACGCCCACACGGAACACGAACGCGAGAGAGGCGCAGAAACATACACCTTAAAACACTGTAACCTCCATCCACACCGGCCTGCGAATACAAAATTTACAAACTAACTTCTGAGGGGAGAGAGAGGGGGGGATAGAAAGGGCGCTTCGAACACCATCATGGAGCATCGACTGCACAGAGAACCCGTCCTCCAACATAAAACAACTACTCCGCCCCCGTTGTACACGACACGAGCGGCTCGTCTGTTCAACACATTTCTGATTTCATGATTTCGACATCTACTTGTATTATATTTTTATTCCAACACCTCCATCTGGTGATTATATATAATCCGGTATATCCGACCGTCCTCAACACCCCCGACGCGG
The DNA here is from genome assembly GCA_035128595.1 of Eptatretus atami. NCBI lineage: Eukaryota > Metazoa > Chordata > Myxini > Myxiniformes > Myxinidae > Eptatretus > Eptatretus atami. Next base: position 78,265,792 of record CM068966.1, on the reverse strand, counting down.
GTCGGTGTCGGCACCGCCACCTGTTGGTAAAATCCAAGCGAGCTCTCACCACGTGGAAATGGCGTCCGCGCGTCCTGTAGCGAAACGTGTTTAAATGGCGGGAAAAAAGGCGCGCGCAGGACCCGCGATACTTCAATCAACCGTGTGGAACGAGGCCCGAAATACACACACGCTTTGGTCCGGGGTCTGTGGCGTGGGGTTACAATGCATCTTACCGTCGGGTCTTCGTTCAAACGACGGCAAACAAGATGTCGCCCGCGGAACGAATACATCCTCGCGCCACTCCGGCTCGATGAGCCGGCTA